>OY744520.1:60828925-60938925 GCA_963556195.1 Sepiola atlantica
TAATAAGCACTCATTTCCCCAATAACAGCATACTCCATAATTTTTTTAATAAGAATACACTAAAACTCAGCTATGGTTGTGGTGACAACTTAGAAAAAATCATAAAAAAGCACAACATGAAAATACTAAACACCCCAGTAACCTCAAATTCTAAAAGAACATGCAACTGTAATAACAAATCAAACTGCCCCCTAAATCAAAAGTGCCTATCAACCCAAGTGGTCTATGAGGCATCTATCTCCTCAACTGAAAACCCATCCCAGACTAACTATTATATTGGTCTGGCAGGCAACAACTTCAAGGAAAGATTCTACAACCATAAACTCTCCTTCAACAACCCAGACCATCCTGGCCAAACTGGACTTTCACTACACTACCACAAAATAAAAACCAAAAAAGAAACTCCCATAATAAAGTGGAAAATCATGAAAAAATCCAGCACCTGCAAATCAATAAACTCTCCATGTAGATTATGCTTAAATGAAAAACTGGAAATTATCCGCTTTAAGGACAAAAACAAACTCTTAAATAGAAAACAAGAGACATCTATCAACTGTAAACATAGTAGACTCTACCTCCTTAGCAACCCACATACCCCACCTTAACCCCACATGAACCCCACATAACTTTAAAATAAAATTAAAAGTGTTTTTTTTTTGTTTTTTTTTTTTACAAAAATGAATGATAACATTAAATCCCCACTATACGCTACCCCCAAACACACTATAACCCCCTACCCACCCACCCAAATTTACCACCCAATCCCACCCCAACAGGTCATGATGAATCTATAAATATATAACCACCCCTCTAAACTACCAATAACATCAAATCTCTACGTACTACCTATAATGCACAGCCTCAATAGCCTCTCAGCCATACTACCAATTCTAACATAAACCCATAACTGGGATAGCTATTAACACTGATATCACTTGGACTAATCTAATCTCAATTACTTAACCCTTCGATCACTACCTTGAACACTTAATTATTAACTGGTACTTAGTCCTTGTCATTGGTAGTAGAACAAAAAAGCCTACCATCACTTGTCGACTTATTTCACCCAATGACTTCACAAGTAGCAAGATGGTAATGATGGTGATATTTATTATTATTATTATTAGTATTATTAGTATTATTATTATTATTATTATTATTATTATTACTATTATTATTATTATTATTATCATTAATATTCTTACAAACTTGTTATTTCTATTTTTATTCTAATTTTATTTATATTTATCTTTATTTTTATTTTTATTTTTATTTTTATTTTTATCTTTATTAAGGCTTTTATTAAGGCTGTTATCACTGCGACTATCGTAGGTATGATTGGCAGGCGTTATCATTGTCATAATCGGTTTTGTTAATGATAAAACTGGTAACACCAGAAAACTTCTCTTATAAAATGATTCCACTAGTATTGATCTCGGTATAATATAATCACAATTTAAAAAAAAAAAAAATATATATATATATATAATCACAACAAAATTCACTACAAATAATAAACAAAACATTAAAATAAAATAAATAAAATGCAAAAGTAGCAATTAATACCATAAATTAAAATTATCAAACATTTTTATCCACATGATAATTACTTATTAGAATTAAAATAAAATAAGAATGACGGTTAAAATCATAATTTTATTCTCATTTTAAATTTAACTCACTCTGGCCGTCGCTCCATCTCCCTTCCTCCCACCGCGGCCGAAATTGAGATCATCACAGCACAGACACGTGAAAAACCTCCCACGTAATAATTTGAAACACGACGTGTTGGGGGTCCTCCCCCCTCCCCTCTCATGTCCCATGTCACCGTTATAGACAAAGCCCCAACTCTGTCCCCCTCCCCCTCCAATGTATTTTCAATTTTCAATCTCCCGTTAAAGTTGAAGTTAAAATTTATGCCATTTGAATTCCTTCGCCCGCCCGATGAATTGGTCGCTTTTTGCACCAATGAAACAAAACTTGTTTTGTCGCAACTAATGGAATAAAATCAAAAAAATATATATTTTGCTCTGAATTTTCATTGAGCACTCTCATAAACCCGGTTTCAACTTCCTTCAGATTCATACCCCCTGGATATTTGTAACAAGTTAATTATATATATATATATATATATATATATATATATAAGGAAATTGTAGTTTGCTTGAAGCATTGCTGGTAAATATAAGTGTAATTTTGTAATCCGAGGCAGGAGCAATGTAATATAGGTACCAGATGGTGGAACACATGAACATAAATAAATGAGAAGAGAAAATAAGAATGGACTCTCAAATCAATTTATTAATATTTCATGTAAAACAGATTAAATACGAGAACAGTAAATAAAAAAAGAGTTTACTGTCAGGCAATTAAAAGTTCCGGAATAAGGTAAACTTAAATTTTCAGGAGCAGGACCTCTCATTATCAAAAGACCAAAAAATATGAATGAGTGGTCGAAAAAACAAGATGGACTGATGGAATAAACTGTTGACGAAATAACGCAGAGAATTGAAAGTAGATACACAGAAAAAGAATTAAGATAAGCTGATTGGACATCATTGTTATTAATCCCTATCATAATGTAATTATATAATTATTCAGCTAAAGCTTATCATCTTATTAATATTCATTTATTTATATACTATTTATTATAATTTTATTATTTTTTATTTTATTTGATTTATTTTCTTTTTTAATTCAATTGTAATTTTAAATGTAAATTTGATAAATGGGAGCCTTTAAAGGAATACGAACAGTCAAGGGGAGGCAACTTTGGAATCCTTTGAAATTTGAAATGTATGTTATATATATATGTGTATATATATATATAATTGTGTATTTTATATGTATGTATAAATATATAATTGTGTATGTTATATGTATGTATATATATATAATTGTGTATGTTATATGTATGTATATATATATAATTGTGTGTTATATGTATGTATATATATATAATTGTGTATGTTATATGTATGTATGTATATATATATAATTGTGTATGTTATATGTATGTATATATATATAATTGTGTATGTAATGTTATATGTATGTATATATATATATAATTGTGTATGTAATATATATATATGTATGTATATATATAATTGTGTGTGTTATATATATGTATGTATATAAATATAATTGTGTATGTTATATATATGTATGTATATATATAATTGTGTATGTTATATATACGTATGTATATGTATAAATGTGTTTGTTATATATATATGTATGTATATATATATAGTTGTGTATGTTATATATATGTATGTATATATATATAGTTGTGTATGTTATATATATGTATGTATATATATATAGTTGTGTATGTTATATATATGTATGTATATATATATAGTTGTGTATGTTATATATATGTATGTATATATATAATTGTGTATGTTATATATATGTATGTATATATATAATTGTGTACGTTATATATATATGTATATATATAATTGTGTACATTATATATATGTATGTATATATATAATTGTGTACATTATATATGTATGTATATAATTATGTACGTTTTATATATATGTATGTATATATATAATTGTGTAGTTTATATATATGTATGTATATATATAATTGTGTAGTTTATATATATGTATGTATATATATAATTGTGTAGTGTATATATATGTATGTATATATATAATTGTGTATGTTATATATATGTATGTATATATATAATTGTGTATGTTATATATATGTATATATATAATTGTGTATGTTATATATATGTATATATATAATTGTGTATGTTATATATATGTAAGTGTATATAATATATAATTGTGTATGTGATACATGGACGGCGGCACCGGGGGGGGGAGCTTATGCCCCCCCCCCCATTTGACTCCCCCCCCCCCACTTTACGGTCATCAATAATGAAGTTATATATGCATGTGTTTAACCGCCCCCCCCCCGCCACCCCGCTTTTATAACTGTCCTGCCGGTCCTGATTTGATATATATGTAAGTATATGTAATATATAATTGCGTATGTAATATATATATATATATATATGTATGTATTTAAAGTTCGTTATTGTGTGGTTGGGGGCTACTCATTGACACGTTGGCTTTGTCACGGTGTATTTGTATGTGTGTTGGAGATGGAATGTGGAGATTTTAATTTACAATGTAACAAAAGAATGACTTGTTTACGTGATGCATTATGGTGGAATTTAATTTTGTAATTAAATTAATATTTTAAATAGGACTTTGAAAAGGTTTTTATTTGAAGGGGGGTGTCACACTGACTTGTATTCTTTGCTTGGCCACTGTATATCTGTTGGTTTGTCGAGAGAGAGTTATAATTTCCAATCTAAAACTCCTCTCACTCTAAATACTAAGCATTTATAAAAAATATAGAAAATATAAATAGAACAGTGGATAATTGTAAAAAGAAAAAAAAAACTAATAGTTAATTAGTAGTTGTTTGTGTTGCAAAGCAATATGCAAATTAGTTAACTCTCGAATGTCCATTGGATGTTTACAACTGAGTATATTAGAAAGCTGTTTTTATAGCTTACTAATGAATTTTACACAGTAAGTAAAACACGTTTTTCCTAATTTTATCTACTAAAATAATATAGCATTCTACCTACTATTTTAAATAATAAAAAATAAGCAAAGTGCTATATTATTTTCATAGACATGATTAAAAAAAAATGTTTTATTTACTAGTTAAAATTTATTAGATTTCATTGACACCGGTTACATTACTTTAAAATTATGTATCCAAATAAGTAAAAGAAAGAATAGAATTTTTAAGAGAACCTTTTTTGTATGTCATAAAATGCAAACCACCTGCAAAAAGAAATCTATGGATCGGATGTGTGGAGTTGATAAGTATCCATGTTTGTACTTTGTTTAAATTTATAAATATGATTAGAAAAACGGTATTTATTTTCTGGTAAAAATTGGAATTAATGTGGTTGGCCGATAATTATCAACCTGTCTACATGTTTATTTATTTTTAGAAACAAAAAGGAAAAAATGCATTTTATTTACTGTTTAAAATTTGAGAAAGAATAATATTTTGTTTCGTGAATCTATGTATTTTCTTTCTAATTAAGAAAATAACAAATAATCAGCACAATGGAAAGATGGAATTAACTAATAATGATAACAAACAAAATTAGTCCTTAAAGGAACACAATGATAGTGGCAGAACACACATGGTATATTAGTAGTAATTAATTTCTATATAAATAAGTAATGGTATGTGCGATTGTCGGATCGGTATTTCTATAGATAACTGATTTTATTGTTGAATAACAATGAATTGTCTGATCCATCCTGTTACTATGTAAACGGAATGAAAATGAACTTTTACACAAATTTTATTTTGCGAAAATATTTTTGTTTAAGTATCCATTGGGAATGGCCAGTAGATGGAACAATGTATTATTTACCAAAGCAAGTGCATGACCGTTCGTGAAGAAAACATCTTTTTGCTAAAATGAAATAGGAAATTAAACTGTATAAAAGTTAAATGTATCGAACATTAAGTACCCATAGTTAAGCAGAAATATTTGTAATTTAAACTTTTATTCAGCTTTATTTTAGTTAATGCTAATTTTGTTGTTTTTATATAAAGTATATTTAGAAAGATGATATTAATAATATGGTATAGCTTAATCACTAATGTTACTAATGTAAAAGTAATGTGCGAATTTACCTTGGACACAAAGAAATTGATATTCAAAAAAAGGTGGAAAAGATATGAAAATAAGCTGCAAATTCAGTAAAAAAAAAAAAGCAAAATGAAGTAAATGTGAATAAGTAATCATATATATGGTAAGTGTTTTGAATTTAATTCCTAAAACGTAGTATTAATGTAGAGAAAGTAAAAAAAAAAACTGTATAATTTGTAAAGAAACAATTATACATGATAACTTCCCTTTAATCTGTTTTGCTGAGTTAGGGAAAATCTATACACTGTAACAATTTTTATATTAACAAATCGATAAATGCAATTGTATGGCAAACAGGAAGGCGAGATTATCCAACAAATAAGAAGCATTTATGATGCAAAATACAAATCAAAGTTTTTCTCCACTGCTTGGGAAGCTCTTGGGAAAAAGAACTAGATTTATATGATCACTTGTTCAAATTTAATTAGACAGTCTCTTGTGGACAAATTTTGAAACATAAAAGTTCTTTTAAAAGAGGTATGATAGCATGGAAATTATAAGTAGGAAATCTTTGTTATTTGGACACATACCTTGCGACATTCTCTCGCAAGACATTACTCGGTGAGCGAGTAGAACAAGCCTTGGCGATCCTTCAGACTTCAGATCGGTAAATGGTTATACTCGGCTGTGTGGATTAGATTCTTCATAGAAATATCAGATTCCATTGTTCGACTGTATTTGAGTGTTGTGAGATATGTAATTTCGGATTTGGAGAGGAAAATGTGGACTTTGTCACTTGATGGTAATATCTGTGGAATGTATCTTCACAGTTTACGGGACTTTTCATAATTTCTTTGTGTTGTCGCTTGGTTTGACAACTGTAAAGTCCTTTGCTGTAATTTTGGCCGATAAATTGTTGAATCTACTTCTTTGTGAAAGTGAATACATTTTCTTTACTTTTTCTATGGGTCTGCAGTAATTTGTACTTGTATTTTACTTTAGGGGGAAATGTGCTAATAAATCCCCTATTATTTTTTTGTTTATGGGACAAATATGTAAAAATAACTCTCACCACTAATTGAATTTCTTTCCTGGTGGGCATGCCCATCTCAAATAGGAATATTGGTGCCTGTGGAGGTAGCAATTGATCATTTGATACCCAGATCATATTCTTTTGATGGGTCATCTATGGAATTTCAGAGATAAGTGTTAATTTCTTGTTGTGGGGATTTCAGTTGACAACTTCTTATCCCCTAGTTCTTGCAAAGCCAAAAGGGTTGGACAAAAAGTTTGCATGCTTCTTTGATCACTCTTTTCTCCTTCTCCTATGTCACTCAGTATGTTGAAGGATTTTTAACTTTCCTCTGAGCACCTCGAGGGGCAATGATCCTCTATTCTTTGCCTATTTTTTTGTTCTACAGTTGGTATTGTAGAACTTTGTTGTCTATTGGGAGTCAATGCAACAAAATCTTTCTAACATCATGAGTTTTAACCATTTGTCTACATCTCCCTTTGTTGTTGACTAGAGTATCTCACAGATGTCTTTCGAATTTTTGCTTGTTGTTTTCTGAAGGCTACATTATCTTCTTTTGGGTCTTCATGCTCTGAATAGGGGAAACTGCAGTTTGTCGAGGTTAGACTCTGCGGACCAAATCCTGGTCACACACCTCCTCCATTTTACTAAGGTTTGTACCTGCACATTGCTCATGATTTCTCTTCTCAAGACATTTTATCTGACTTTGGTGTATTATTAAGCTGAATGTGAAGAATTTTGTTTTGGTGTAGAAATTTTCTAGTTTGACATCTCTGAGTTGTCAATAATGTTGTGAATTTTAATTTTATCCATATGCCTAATTATGTTTTATGTTTAATTTCTAAATTCAAGTTAATGATTAATGTCTATGTTAAAGAAAGTAAGTGTGGGCTTGGTAAATGAAAAGAAATATTTGAATAAGTGCGTACCCAACAAATATAGACTACATTTTCAATTTTTTTTAATTTGTAACAAACAGTGAATCTCTGTAAGTTTCCATTACTGAAAAAATCATCGGGTTGGATGGAATATGTAATCGATAAAATCGATTGGAATTTCTTTTCTTTTTTTAAACTAAAGAACAGAAACAAAATGCTAGTATTTCAGTGGCTGGGCAGAATCAAATACCGGTTTGTCATTATAAATGTTAATTAGGTCTAACTTCTTAAATCCGGCTGACTTTTTTATGTAAAAGATAGATACATATATATAAAATATATATACATATATAAAAGATATATATCGAATTGACTTGTTATTTGTTGACAACCCAAACATTTTGAATTTGAATGACATATCAAATAATTTTTTTTTTAATTTCTTTTTCTAAATCGCATTTCCATTTGACAAGCATCACACAGCATTTGCTGATGATAAAAACTAAAGAAGGTAAAAATTAAAAATAAAGAAGGTAAATTTAAGGAAACAAAAACAAAAATGCCATTAAAATCCATACGTAAAGCTTTCAAAGCTTGGTTCTAAAGCTCCATATAAGCACTTTACAATGAATGCTTTCTCAGTAAAGAAACACCCTGAAAAGTACCACACCAGAGATATTCTAGTCACCATAGAAGCAGTGGAGAGAATAATTTGAAAATAAATGAGACGATTCTAATTAACAGCCAGAAGCTCAATATAAACAATAGTGAAGAATTGGTTTTCTTAATTGATTTTTTGTATTTATTTCTCGTATTTTCTTCTCTTTTAACTGTCTGCAAATGATGTATTATGCGTGACCAGTATCGTAACGCAATACACTATGCTAAACATTTTCGAAAATCAAAATTTTTCTGTCTATTTAGGAAATACATTTTAATAAGGAGGTAATTATCTAGAAATATTAATCAAAATGGAAAGAAGAAACGGAAAGGAGTATTACTTTGTTTATTCTTATTTAAAAAAACAAAGACCACTTGAATTGATTTCCCATCGCATTGTATTGGCATTACTAACACATTTCTATTACATATCTAGCAATGTTTCATATGAAATATTCCTAATTTATATTCTACCAGCTGTTCCTACCCAGTGTTGCCCGGAAATAATAGGGAAATAATGCTGTCTTGACGAATACACAATTATGTCCCTTTTTAAGAAGGCGTCTGTATCAAAATAATTCCGACCCGGTCAAAGTATTAAATCAGATCACATTTTATTGTTCTTAATAACGTGCTGCAACGATCCACCAAAAGTATTGACGAACCAAAATCAAATGTTGACAACATAGAATTAAAAATATAAAGTTTCCTATTTTAGCTCTGGACTATTTGTTTTAGTTAAATTTAAAGATTGTTATAGTCAATTATTTAATTTCTTTTAATAATTTTAGATTCATAATTTTAAAATAGAAATCTTATAATGTTCACTTAACTCATAAAATTCTGATGTGAGAGAAAAATGTATGCATTGAATCATTTTTCAGTTTCAAGTAAAGAAACTGCCAATATGACATTTTATTTTTGGTTTCTTATTTTAAGTAAAATGGATAAAAAAAATTATTATATTTAAAAAAAATGAATAAATAATTAACAATAACAGCAACTGATTAGTATAACATAAGTGCATATTGACCTATAGAGTGTTCAGGATAAATTTGACACTTTTTGGAAAAGAAAGAAAACAATGTCATATTCTGGCAGATAATTGATGTATTCTCATAATTCACAGTGTATCTCTTAGAGGGTGTTTTGCTGAATACAACTCACTAAAAGAAACCGCCCTGAGCCTCTACAATGGCTTCTAAACTGAACGTGGATCATGCAGCATTCACAGTGTTTTTTGAGAGATATCTGAATACCAATTTGATCCTGGCAATCAGCTTGTCCTTGATGGTGCAGGCGATACAGTTGGTGTTTTTCTTAATTGTGCCTCACACATGGGGTTGAAATCAGATGAGTTGGGGGTCATCTGAATTGAGTCTGCCTTCTTTTTCCAAGATGTTGGGCAACATGACGTGGCCTTCTCTGAAAACATGCCCAAAGGTCATCTCACAGTTTGAGGGAACTTGGTCTTCATGATGTGTGGGACTTAGTGTCGACTGTAAGATAACCACCTGTTATTATGCGGGTTGTGCAACTGGTCCTGGCAGAAGTTCTACTAGTCTGAAAAGAACCAGAGCATCTCCGGCTCAACTTGGTGTTAATCCTTGTTGAGGGTTTTCTTGGCTTTTGTAAGGTGGTTCTCTTGGGCCTTGTCCATGAGTAGTTAGTCCTTGTGACTCTTGTATGAAGCGTAGAGAAGATCCGAGCTTCTCTCTTTCTTCATAATTTCCACTCCGACGCCCATCTTTCTCGCCAAGGTTTGCATTGCCTTGGTTGATTCTTGCCATATCTTTTTTTGCAGCTTCTGGAATTTTATTGTACCGACACAGTCAGAATGCCAGCTATGATCCTTCCTGCTAAATACCGCTTTCACATCTGTCATATTTCTCCAGATCATATCTCACAGCCTTCAAGGTATTCAAGGAGCACTGCGCTGCAGCTAAGATTTCCAAATTTTGTAATCCTGTACGAATCAACATGATGCAGGTCATTTTTTTTCCAATATTCCTCTCAGCCTAGTAAAATTTTGCTAGTATTCTATATATTAAAGTAAAGTATGTCTATTTCTTGACTTTAGTCCTACAAAATCAATATTTAATTCTTAATTTTCTGTGGATTGTGGCACCATGTTCTTCAGAACAATAAAATGTAATTAGAGTAATTCCTTTCAGAAAATACTCTATCCTACCCGGAATATTTTTCAGAAGCAAGCCGTCTTTGTTTTCAGCAACAAATGTAAATTAGAATGGATGCCATTTTTGCTCTCAGCAAAGAATTTAACTACTAATAGTAATATGAATATATTCTTTCATTTATTATGAAAGTTAAATAATATTATATTCATATAGAAACTGAGGTAGAAACAAATAGGAAATCTCTGAAAAGTTTGAAATTTCTCTGGTGACGTATTTCATAAATGGTGTTAACAAAAAATACCTCATATCTGATAATACTTCCTTTTTTTTTCCATTAACTATATGACTGATCAGTTTAGTTTCGGGTGAGATAGTTTTATTATTCTACATAATTAATTGAAAATACCAAGTTCTAATTTTTAAATATTTATCTATTTTCCAGTTGTACTCATCATAAATTACTATTTTCTTTAAACTAAATTTTGAATAGAAAAATTTAGCAAAATAAATATGTAAACATGTAATCATTTTGTATAGACACACATTCATAAAACTAAAATTATATAAAACATTTTAATTTTTTATTATTACTTATTTAAAAAGATAGATTTAAATAAAATTAAAAAAACACCTTCGTAAGACAGGATTGCATATATGTTATTAGTTTTTCCTATACAACCAATACGTTTAATTACTAATTTTTATTATTACTTTTTTAAATAAATGTTCATCGAAATACAACAATATTTTATAAGATTATAAGTAGCCACGACTAACAATGGCAATATTTAAATTAAAAGGAGCTTGCCAAGACCATAAGGTTGCCGATTTTAAATCAACATGAACCCATTCTTTTTTCTCTGATCTTAAAACCATAAAAATTAACATTTTCTTATCAAATATACTGATATTATATAAGTTTATAATTATTGAATTTATTTGTTATGTAAATCGCTCCAGACGAGGCATGAAGCCACTTGATGTAAGGAGCTAAAAAAATACTACTTCAATGTCAAAAACTAGCCAATGATAAGTGGTAAATGGATATATAGATTCCGACCCAAAAAACAGCAATTCTTCCTCCTTTGTCAGAAACATCACTCATGGAATGTGAGGACTAACGGACAAAATAAGGGAAGTGAGAGTTGTGAGACTGCTGAAAGTAAACCCACGGTCCACTTTCTATTCTCTTACATTGCAGACAGATAAGAATGGTAGTCTTTAAATTAAAAGGTGCTTTTTAGGAGGGTGGGCTTTATTTGGGGAGTGGATTTTTTATATGAACACCATGTAATGTAGGTTTTTTTTTTTTTTTTTCTCGAATTTAAAGCCATAAAACAAAAATTTTTGCTATCGAAATACATTTTCGTGATAACCCCTATCTCCCACCAGACAGTGAAGATGTTATCTGTAATTTCAGAGGTGATGAAGGTTGCGATTATAACAAAGTAGGAATATGACTGAGGATACTTTACATTGACATATTCAGGGGGAAACAAAAATGATAGTAAAATGACTCCTGGACAATGCCGGTATGGCGTAACTATAATGTTGCTGCTTTTAAACCAACATAAACACGTTTTTTTCCTCTGATTTTAACCCCACAAAAACAATTTGTCTGTTCTTGAAATCGTCACTGATTTTAAATCATGATAAACACATTTTTTTTTGTCATCGAGATTCACTGATGATCTATAAGTTTATAAGTATCCTCAATAAGTTTTATCATTAAGTGGATTTGGGAGTTGGTAAGTGGTGTCTCATTAGTATTCAATAAAAATTTTCACTTAGCTTTTTTCTGAAAATACTTATTCCAGCTAAGAAAACTGTTAGGGTGAAGACAGACTTTTGAGGCACTGGTGTCAGTGTCAAACAATACAATAATAAAATTATCTTTTAAAATAATATTTACTAAATTAATGAATTATTTTTTAAATAAGCAACTTTAAAAAATTACTTTACAGAGTACACTATTTTCAGCAAATATGCTAATATTCATTCTTCTGCTTTCAAACACTCTTAACGAAAGAGTCCGATATGTCAGTATTTTTGCAAATGGTTGCCAACATAGAATCGATAGGGGCATACTTATTCAAATACTAAGCTTCATTTAAAGTGATACATCATTCTACAGTTATTTCTACAAATACAACAATATTAAATATCAATTTCGTTTATTTACTTATTTAACATAACTTTTACAATACCAAATAACAATTAAGATACCAAAAAATTCCATCTCTTTGGATTTCTCTTTTTTTTCTCAATTTTCTCATCTTTTTGTTTTTGCTGGGGATGGAGCATCCTACCGGATGCCAGACATTCACCTGCTATTTCAGACTCCAACCGAGAAATCTTTATTTTAGGATTCTAACCGTCCCTTTAAGTGTTTTTTGTGTCTCACTCATTTTGGATATGAGGGTGTTATCACCTTTTACTAGCCATGCTGGTGTGGCCTCCTCCATCCCCCCTCAACAGTCTGGTGAAGCAGCTATTATAATAACTATGAAGTGATGTTAGTTGTTTAAGCCAGAAATTGGGTAAGTTGTCTATGCCAGTTTTTTTATGATTTCGAAATCGATCCAACTTTTGCTTTAGAATTTCAGGTATTATCTCTGGCTCTGGCATTTCAGGCTTGTTTTCATTACTTTCAGTTATATCGAAGATCCATTGGGCCTCTTAATTGCATGGTCCCTCATTCTCAAACAGAGGCCTCCAGTAGTCTTCTAGCTCTTGCTTTTTCGGTAGATTTTCCACCTCAATTGTCTCTCTAATGAGATTTCTGTAGAACAGTCTTGTATTCATTGTTCGACTGTTTGTTTTCGACTTTTGCTCTGCTCTTATTGTCTTTTGCTTGTATTCTTTTGACAAGTGTTGGAATCTTGCTTTCAAGCTGTTTCTCAACGGTTTTTCATTCCCTCTATATTTGTCTTATACTTTAAACTGAGCAGATGATGTTCTTAAGCCGCCCTTGCACTGTAGGGGCTGCAGGAAATTGTTTGATATGAGACAATTCCTTTCTGCATAGGTTAAGTTGTTTTTGAAACTTCAGTTTCCAAGGTGGTGTTATGTTTGGTGCTCTAGACTTCGATTGCTTTTGGAATTGAGGGAGTGTTTTCCTCATAATATAGAGTCCTGCAACATACATAACCTGGTTCAGCTCTGTGAGGAGTGTGTTGGATGAAACAAGTCTTCGGGGAGAAATATTTGTTCTTTTTATTACTGCCTTGATAGCTCTTGAGGTTTGGATTTTCGGCAGTTGAGGTTTTTTCTACAGCCTCAGCATCTAGACTTCCTCAATGGTCTTACCAAGTTCTTCCTCCAGGGCCAACTGTTCATCATCTGGCTCTGTCAATTTCTGAGGTAATGATGGTGGTTCAGGTGTTGGCAGTGGTCGCGGTGATAATGGTGAGGAATAACCAGGGTTCAGTGAGGGATTATTGTGGTTGTAATAGACAGCTGATGGTGGTGGAAGACCTGTTAGGGAGTAATTTCATAAAAGGGATCCTGGTGGTGAAAGTGATCTATGATGTGGAGTCATGGGTCCAGACTGTTCAACTGGATCAACAGTGATATGGTTCTGGCTGTACTTGTGATGTAGTGTGTTGATTGATGATGATAATTGGGATGGGTTTTCCAGTGGATTGGAACATTTCTCTTGCCTGGACAGAAGTAGAAGAATATTTCCCTCCAGGTCTCTGTCGTCTTTTTTTGTTTGATATGTTTGGCTTGAGCATATTCCTTAGCTCATAACAGTGTCCACTTTTATTCCCTCTCCCATCTGGACTCTTGTCTCCGTCTTGTTTCTTCCTCTTGGATAGGAATGTAGTCTCTCTTTCTGCCTTCCTTATGGCTACATTTTTGATGATGGTGTTCTCGTTTTCTGTTGTATGTATGCCCGTCCAGGAAACAAGCGATCATAGGCGGGCAACCGGTGTATTTTTTTTCTCTTCAGGAGGGGCATATTCTTTGATTTTCTTGGCCAGAATTTCGTTTGATGGCTTGTTTCACTTAGCAAACATAGAGTAGTGATAGCAAAATAATAGTACCTTTTTTGTGCAACAGACCATGGCTGGGCTTTTAAGCCTCTCATTTTTTACTTTTTTTAGTTGCTGCACATGGTAGAGATAGGGGGGCTAGGACCTTTTTTATCAAGGCCTGATGGCTAACCCTGGTTGGCCTCTGTCATGACTGGAGTGCCACTTCCAGAGGCTGGAAGGTTTACACCATTGCTTATCTCTTCCCACCTGGTGTGTAAACATGTTGATGGGTCCTTTTTATTTATCATTTTCTTTATCAGTTCCTAATTGTCAACAGCTTCTTATTCATAGAGGAGGTGCCCCCGTCTGTAAACTGGGTGACTGTTGGATGACTTGAGGAGACAGCACACCATTTTTTTGTATTAGTTGGTCAGAGTTTACTTCCTCATGTCAGGTTTGCCTGGCAAACCCTTGTACAGAGAAACCGAGGATCCCCTGAGGGTGGTGTCTAGTAGGCATTCAGTTTCTCTCCTCTTGGCATTCAGTTTCTCTTTAGGATATGTCTGTGTACGTGTGTGTTCTGATATATATTCACTTTAAAATTCATTATTTTCATTATTTGGAGGTGTAAAAATAATTACAAAAAAATGAACTATCAAATTATTCGACCGACAAATATGTACATGCTCGCGTGTGAGTGTGTGTGTGTGCACGTTTCTATGTGTGTTTGTTTGCATGTGTATGTGCCAAAACATGTGAAAATTATTTGCCTGTTTGGATAAGTAAATATTACCCTTCAACAAATACAAAACTTATCCTCGCTAACATAGGATTTTATTTCAGTACACGATTTAACATTTAACACCTATAATTGCTTGCAGCTTGATGTTATCTGAAATAAATGTTTAGGTTTATTTGATTACTCATTTCAGAATTAATTTTGTTCAGAAAAAAACAAAACAATAACGACTACTAATAATATTACTGATAATGTTGATGGTGATGATAATGGATCTTTTAATATTTTAGTAAGCAGTTTCTGTGTGTGGGGGGTAGAAGGTGATTGCTACTTCGTAGTTAATAACTTTTTCCTTTTTTTTTATTTTACTTTATGCTACTTTGAATATTGATATTGAAGTATGAATAGAAAGTCAGAAATTTTTAAAGCTATTTACATCAAACACTTTCATACATAGACATTTAAGGAACTTAAAGTTTGTTCACTTATTAAGTAAATGATTAAACGATAAAATTGTTGAATTAAATTGACACTTACTGAGGACTTCGACTGCTGTCTGGTTGATTGGGAAATTCTTGCTTGAATAAAGCAATATTTATATAATCGATTATCCACTCATGGACTAGCAATCAACCAAAACTCAGAGAATAGATGTGCCCATCTAAGCATAATAGAGCATCCAAGCATGCTTATAAACTAGCTTTCTGGCTTCTTTCTCAGTTTCTTTAGTTTGAGATCAACTGATCAAACAGCTGAGCACTGACTACTTAATTGAATAAATGTAATAATTATTTTTCAAAAAAACATCTTTTGCTAAGTCAGCCATAAGTAGCTAAAAAAATACTTTTAACTAAGCTTAAGATTATTGCAAGTAAAGGAGCCCAGCGCAACCAAAAATTATATAACTTCATAAAAATAAAATATCAAATAATCAAAACGACATTCATACTTGTGTGCGTGTGCTTTCATGTGTGTGTCCATGTGCACTTGCATTTGCAAGAATTTGTGAAAATATTCTGCCTGTTAGGAAATATAAATACATCTTAATAATAATAACTTGCCTGCCAGTTATTATAACATTGAATTAACATTTGAGTATCAACATTTTTTAAAGTAAGTTTGCATTTTATTTCAGATCATACATAGAGATTCAAAACACCTGCATTTGATTCAATTATTACATTAATGACCAAAAATAACATGATAATTAAATTATCTTTTAAACACAAATTGAAACAAAAATCCAGAATTTGTGAGAGAGAGAGAAAAAAGCACACTTTAGTAAAAAGCTTAACAAAACTGAAAGTAATGGTCTCAGGGGCAACAGCAGGTAGGTACAACTAGTATATATATAGAGAGAGAAAAATGTGATACTTAGAAGGCCATACAATGCAGAGGTGTGACGGATAGACACAAGTTGGAGCAAATAGGACATATAATGGTGGAACAAATTAAATAGTTTCACCCTTAATACAATGTATACATACACATATATATATTTATTTATTTATTTCACAAACACACATATATCTGTTTATCTACACAATGTTACAATTTTATGTAATACCTGTATCAAGATGGTCTGGTGGAAACTCTGTATGATATAATATTTTGGGAACTCTTCACTTTTTCAGAACCGTGCTCAACTCAAGTTCAAGCGTGCATATGAATAGTAAATAGAGTTATTTATATAATTATTTTATTTATACAGACTATGTACAAAAAAGCCGCTACACTGGCATGTCGATGTTATTGATCAATAGTTATTAGAAACTAAGATCTCATCAGGCAGAAAAAGAAGTCTGATCCTTCACTCAGATGTTCATATTGGGAAAGTACAAGAATTGTCAAAAAAGAAAATGGGGATGAGTAGGTAAGCAGACAAATTAGAAATTATAAGGGCTTAAAAGCTAAGAGTTGGGATCTACACCCAAAAATCATGTCACATCTATATACTAAAAAAGAGAGGAGGATTACTCCTAACCTAAGCCTAATGGGAAGTATCTGGTCAAAGTTCAGGTCTTTTTTATTACCCTTAGAGGTTGGAACCTATTTAGTAGGTTTCAATTATAATATTCATCCCACTCACAAACATACATATATATACATTTGCGCGCATGCACACACACACACACACACATATATATAACATATAAGTCCCTGTGTACAGATCAGAACATTAATGTAAGTCAAATTTAAGACTACTTACAGAAAATAAATTTTTTACATCATTTGCAATTTTTGTATTTGTAACAAATGTAACAATTTCATTGGCTGATTAACAGAGATGCGTAACCAATGAAAAGAACCGGTGTAGTTTGAGAAGGAAATATCAAGTTGAATATAATGTGTAAGAAATGAAACAGATTTAATTGGCAATTTTTGTTTGCAAAGAACACACTGATAATTTACGTAAATGATTGACTACTGAAAATCAAATATTTTAATTCAAATAATAAATGAAAAACAACAGAAGCAACATCTGATGATTGCTTCCCAGGGGCATGAAATCTGGTGAGTCAGAATTTTAAAATTGTTTTAGCTCTATCATCTATTTTAAAATTTATGACATACAACACTGTAAAGTATTGTATAAATAAATACTACTTCATAAACATAATTTTCAACATTGTGAACCTTTTTAAAGAATTATATATATATTAAATGAAACATTCATTAAATGTCTTGTTCTTGAAAGAAGGGGAAATATTTAAACGCCAACTTCCTTTTTGTTTGGAAATGTTTAACTTTAAGAAGAATTTTGGATGAGAAAATAAGATTTAATTTAAGAATTCAAAATAAGAAAATGACACTTTTAAATTTCATAGTATTTGAATACTTCATTTTTGTTTAGATGAAGTCAGGAAGTGATTTCATATTTTATATTCATTATCAATACTTTTACTTTAGAGTTTTTATCAAGAATAATGTATATTAAGATCAACACTTTTAAACTTCTATTAAATGATTTCAATTTTCCATCTGTGACAGATTGAGTTTTACATTTTTTTACAAACATACAGACAATTATAGAAATGAAAAACTTTAAAAAATAATAAATAAATATTTTGGTTTAAATTTCTAATATTTAAAAAAAACTAATTTTGTAATTTGTTAGATAAGAAAGAATTATGATTTTTTTTAAACTAAAAATTTACAAGTAAAAAAAAAAAAAAAAAAAAAAAAACAATAATAAAAAGTAAAACTCTCCAGTAAATTATACTTTAAATTTAAAGAGTAAGTTTATTTTTAATTGTTTTAAATATAATATGAATTACCAAACAATAGATGCAGAAGAGATTTATTTATTTAGAAAGAAAATCCCTTTCTGCCTATTTACCTAACAATATTGACTGACTATTGCTAACTGAAAGTCAAGAGGAATAAATTGTTAAATATTACAACATAGATAGTTTGGCATCTTTAAAAACAAATTTGGATACTGCACCCTATAGACTGGTATTGTCTTGGCCTTCGGGGCTTGATTTACGCCGGTCTATGGGATTGTCCTGTGCAGTTCTAGGAGGTCCACCCTCCCAGGCTTTGCCTCCCCTCTTTGGGGAGGAGTAAGTTAATTGCTTACTGCTTGAGGCGCCCCTACCGGGGAATGCCGACGGGGCTGCCCAGGCAATTTTTGATGGTCAGGGTGCTCACCTCTCGGGCGCTGGCTTTTCAACCCCCACTTTCTGACCCGAGCTTGGGTCACATCTTACTTGTGGGAGTAGGATAAAAACTGGCCTTGTGCCTAACTCCTGGAGAGGAGTAAATTACTCTTTAAAAACAAATCTATATGAAAGATAAACTTGGGTTCTCTGATTTTATATATTCTTTTATAAAAGTTGAATGACTATGAAGATGGATTTATTAATAATTATGATTTTGTCAGGAATGTTTCTTTTAATCATTTAATACAGAGTTGTAAATCAACACAAAACTAAATTGGTGTTTTATTATGTTCAGATGATTTTTGTTATGAACATTTCATGGAATAATACAATCACAGCAAATTTAATGATTATTACGAGTTACTTCCCCTAGTTATAAGCACAGGAGGTGACTATTAATATGACAAAATGACTTGATTCGTCAATATTTTTCTGTTGAATTGAATTCAAATGTATTCTTTCCATTTTGAAACAAAGATGGGTAATATAAATAATGCCTCTTTTTTTTTTTTAAATAAAAAAAAAAATGTGGGCTTTTAAAAAAAAAATTTATTTTTGTTTTGGAGTTTTCTGAAACAAATTTTTTCTCTCAACCAAACTTTTTAGGTCAGTACATTCCCCTTTAGTAAAATAAATATATTGTTTAATACAGAATCAGTGGTCAACATTCTAGACTTGGTTTTATTTCCGTGACAATTTCTTGTTTTAGATTTTCGTCCTTTTGTTTATTTTTCATTTTTTTTTATATTTCTGAAGACATTATTCTTTTGTTTTTATCTGTGAATTTTGTTTGAATCTTCTTTCTTTCATGAGTCATTATATTATATAAATTGTGTTGTTATAAGTTGATGAACTTTGTTTCCATTGTTCTTCCTCACTCTTGACTCGTGTTTTATTTGATCATTTTAATTTGTACATTTGTGACATGGTAAAACATGTTTTGCCTTGTACAATAACTCTTCACAATACCTCATTGTTCGATCACCTTCAATTTAAATATTTATCCTATATATATAAAAAAATAAAAACGAAATATGCACATAAATATAAGAGAATAGACAGTCATACATGATCAGGAGATAAAACGCTAGAAAATACAATTGATAAAAGCAGTTCATATTCATTAGAAAATAAAATTAATAAAAATAATGTTATATTTATTAAATTATAGGAATCATATTAATGTGAAAATTAATAAAAGTTAAAAGAAATATAATTCACACAATTTAGTCAATATAAAACAAGAAAACAGCAATGCAGAGTAGCTAAATTCAAAGACAGAATTTCTTCAGTAGAATTCTGTAAAGTCAGCAAAAAAGTACAGAAGAAAAAAAAATCTAATATATTTTATGGAAAACTAACTGAATCTACCTGGCGTTGCTCTGGATTTTTTTTACTTTCATTTTTGTTTCATCCTTTTTTAAACTAATTAATTTTTTGTTTGTTTTAATTAATAAGTGTGTAAATGGCTACCATTTTGATTGTCTTATGATCGGTATTTAGATTTAATATCTCGACCATGTTACCAGACATTGGCTTTAAATCATATATGATTGAAAATTTAACCACAACAAAAAAAATTTATAATAGACATTTCCGGTCCTCAAGTGAGAATGAAAGTGTAGTTTATGTTCTGCCCCTGGTTGGAGGAGGAGAAATGTTTCACAACTGGGGTAATTTTTATTTTTGTCTCAATCCGGAGTAGCCCTTTCGGGGAGCTGGAATTTTCCCACATTAAAAACTGACCTTGTGTCTAACTTTGCAAGTTAATAGATAATGTGTTAATAAAAAGTTTAAATTTATAAAGCAAATCTCTGACCTTTTATGTATGTAATTTTAAAAAGTTCATTATTCTGTGTAGAAAATAATTAAATAATACTAATTAAGTTAATTAGTAATTTAAAAAAAAACATTGCACCAGAGATGGGTATATTTGCTAGTCACACTACGCTCTATTGTTGATATGCGGACAAATTGAACACACACATATTCAAGATAATGGCTGAATCCTTAGAAAATGACCTCCAGTCTGTAGTAGAATGGGGTGAAAAATGGATAGTTAGAGTTAATGCTATAAAGACAGAGCTTCTTTACTTTAAGAATAATAAGAAACCTTTCCAACCACTGATTGCAATGACTGATAGCACCCTTCTTGAGAATCCAACATTCAAACTCCTTGGCATAACATTCACAGGTAACATGAATTGAAGTAAATACATAGAAGATACTGCCAAGTCTGCTGCAAAGAAGTTGGGCTCCCTTTACCTGGCTAGAAAACTTCTCACATCTGCCAGTATCCTATATCTCTATAATGCCACCATTTAGGATATTGCACCAACCATTAATCTCTCTCTCTCTCTCTCTCTCTCTCTCTCTCTCTCTCTCTCTCTCTTTCTCTCTCTCTCTGGTAGGATGCAAAAAAAGAGTCTCTAACCTAATAGGTCCCACACTGTCTACCAAGCTCCAGCCCCTACCCCATCGCCAAAGTATTTCCATGTAATGTGCTCCGATGAGTAAATGCACTCAACAAACCTGACTAACAGCAAAATCCCACCCCTTTCACTGTAGAGGTTCCCAGATGTCTGAAAACTTTATACTCTTATACCTTCCTCGGTCTGCTTGCTTTTGGAATTCCCTCCTTGCTCCTTATTTCCCCGACTATACCAACATGCATAAATTTAAATGTAATGTAAACAAACATCTTGCTGCACAATTTCCCACTTAGGATGCCCCCTATAAATATGCCCCCTAATCACAGTAGCCTTTCATGTCTCAGTGGCAATATGCCTTGTGTAGAGTGAATGACAGTATAAGAAGAAAAAAAATTGGACCAAATTGTTATACAAATTTGGGAAGTTGAAACCGAAAAAAAAAGGTTGCTATTGTTTTAAATAAAATGTAAAAATTTACCTTTGCTTATAAACTTTAATTCATGTGAGAAATTACTTTTGAATAGTTATCGTAACCTGTAATGTTTTGCCACTGGTTACGACAGACGTGTGACATCACCGGATGTGGCAGTAAATTAACAAAACTTCCAGAGATTTCGTTTTTTGCCACCTCTGTTTTTATATAATTAAAAATGATTATATTATTTAAGTATAATTTATTAATAACTAGTGTTTTCCCGGAGTCTTTTTACTTTTTCTTTGTTTCGCTCTTAATAATATTGTCCTTTTTTTTTTAACTAATTAATTATTTTTTAATAGTATTTTGAAAGTTAAATTTAATTTATACTGTAACGTTTGGTCATTTATTGAACCAAATTGTGATAACGGTATAGCTAATTTTATTAAGTTAATGTTTTAATCTGTAGGTATAAAATTATTGGATTCATAGGGATGTTTTCAAATTTTGAACATGACTACATTGTTTAATCTTGGTTCTCGATATTTATAAGTGATTACTATTGGAAATAGTAATAATTCAGATAGAAATAGGAAAGTTCTGAATGTTTGCAAAAGTGAGTTGTTTACGAAACAACCGGAATGCATTATATTTGTGTTGACACATGAAGTCTCATAGAGATTTTAGACTAAGGACATCTGTTTACATTGTTTAAAAAAATGTCGAAATCAGTTTTATGAAATCAAATAATACATCTGTGTTAATGTAACACTTCTGCTTGATTCAGTGTTTAAAATAACTAATTTGTTTTAATCTTGATTTTAGATGAATGAATATAAACTTATTTGAAAAAAAAAGATGGTGATGGGAACAGGTGGTTCACAGAAAACAATTGAACAGAGACTTTTTATTTATTTTGGGTGGTGACATCTATAGTTATGAAAAATTACTAAAATTTAAAGAAAAAAATAATGTAAACAGAAAAAAAAAACAGCTATACGTTTTCTTTTTATTGATTGCCTCATCAAGCATTCAAGCCAGTGAAAACACTTGAAATGACTGACAACCGGTGTTTTTGGGAAAGTGTCTTAATATTTTCTGTTAATGGTGTCGATTGAGCGAGTGAGAGTAGATTCCAGTTAGTGAATAAGTACTTTTCCGCCGTCCTCTAAATTAGACTAAAAAATCCAATATTGATCAGGATTAAATATAAAAATCAAAGAAATTTATCAAAAAGAAAATTTTGTTTTCTAATAACAGAGACCAATATTTGCCAGAAATTACGAACTATACAGATTTAAGTATGTGCCTTTTGTTACAAAAGCTATCGATCTTAAAGTCACAAAAATTGGGCAGAAAATAGTGTTTACTTTATATATAAGATGAATGAAATGTATTATTAGGAGTATTTACAAAGATAGTGTTTATTTGAAAAATCCTCCTGGTATCTGAAGAGTGTTGGAGAGAGTACATATTTGGTAGTAGAAGAAATAACCCTTTCTCCCTCTTTATTTGAATATGAAGAAATGGAATTTTCGAGGCAGAATAATAATTTTTTTACAAAGAAATTAAATCACAATACATTGTTCTAAGAACATGACCTGATGTTCTCACAAAATAAACTAGTGAAACAACAGTATTAATATTGATTTTGTAGAAGTAAGCTATTAATCAAACCAAAAAATAGACTGTCCCTACTTTATATATTAGATAAAACACTAATGACAAGTCTTCCATTTTCTTTTATCTGAAGAAAACTGAGGAATAGAAGGAAACAAATTTCAAATTGCTTTTAAACTGACTTAATGGACAAAAATGATTATTTGTAAGCAACTGATGAAAAGATTTTCTATTCTGTACTTCAACATGATTACTTCTATTTTTGCATAATTTTACTTTTTTTTTCCAATATTTATTGGAACTTATTTTCTTTATTTAAAAATCTTTGGCCAGTATTTTTATATTTCTGAAGACAACAATATTTACACTTTAGTTTACAAAACTACTTATATAATCTTTACACAATTCTGACTTGGGTCAGTATTTGGATATTATAATAATATCATCAATAATGAACAAAGTCCAGCTTTGTATTTTGACATTTCAGAAATGTTTGAAATTTACTAAGATTAAAACCGTTTATCAATAAGCATTATTTTGCTTAACTCAACATAAAAATTATATTTAGAAATGCAAGAAAACATTTAGATCTTTTTGCTGCTTCATTTTGGTTTGTGTTTTTTAATGTTGACATATCAGTTCTCTGAAAAGCAAGTTTTGAAATAACCTTTTTTGTTGTACCTTATCAACAGAAAACTTGAAAAAAATCTCCATAACCCAGTTTTCATGTTTCACCTGATTTTATTAAAATTCGTGTAATTGTGAACTTATGAATCATTAAGTTGCTTTTAAAATGTTTAAGAAGTTCAATATAATTGCTTGATTTATATGAATTACTTTTTCTATATTTTATGGATCTGCCGGTGGGTGTAATTGTTATTGGTTACAGATTGTGGGTGGATTGTCATACCAGATTCAAATGCCGTCATAGGCTGTAGAATCACTTTCACTAATACCTTCCTGGGGGAAGGTATAAATCAATCCTTCTTCAATCTAACTATGGATGAAATTATAAGATAGACTAGATAGTCCAGCTTTAATAAAGGCAAACAGTCTAGAAAAAAGAAAAACTATAAAATAGCATTAATTTTCGAATGTGAAGTCAACAATTCCGCTTTATTATTAAAGAGTACATGTCCACAGTCATAGCACTAAAGACTGCATCTGAAACTGTAGTGCTATGACTGTGGACATGTACTTCCAATCCTATGAGAATAGAATGTATAATAATTTTGTCTTAAACTGGAATTACTGTTCTTTTAGTATTTTTCTACTTTGAGAATAAAGACAAACATGAAGGAAGTAATGTTACTCTTAAATTGATGAACAATCATCTAATGACTTTTATCTTTTACATTTACGTAATCATTACTGTTAATTTCAATTGAAATTTATTTTATTCAATTAATCTGTTCAGTTTTGTTTGATAATATCATTGATGTTAATGTTTTGATTAAATCATTAACTGCATTGCAAATAAATATTCTGTACGGATTTTGTATTCTGATAATTTAAAACAAATGTATGATGTAACTTTCTCTTATAGAATCATTTTGAAATTAAAACGCAGTTTTTAATCTGTACTTCTAAGATTTGTAAGAAAAGAGAAGCCCTGCCATATTTTGTGATAGCATTCAAATAGTTTTTAAAACTCTTTTCGAAAAGATATTTTTTTAAGAAAACATTTTCATAAATTCTTTTTTTAGAAGGAATCTGTTATTCAAATATCTTATTTAATCCTTTTTGTTTTTCAAGTTTTGTATTTATTCTTGTTATGCTTTCAAGTTGTTGCTTTTTTTAATTTGTCAATTTATCAGAACACAAAAATTAAGTAAAAAATATCATTAAAATGTTCTTAATCCAATATATATTAATATATTAATTAATATATTCTACATAGGCAGTAAGTTGGCAATTTATTTTTTTTTAAATCTTCATTTAAAAACAAAACCACTGAAGTTGATTCTGATGTGAGAAGTGGTCAAGAAACAATTTAAAATGCCATATTGCAGCAAAAGAATGGCTTTTTTTTTATTTACAAAACTGTATTGTTTGGCTGTTTAAAATAATTCCAAATATATTTATATAAAATAGCTTTTTTGAAAATAGGATTCATCTTGTTTTACCAAATGATCAGAATAACCTTCCAAAATGTTGCTTTCTATATCTACATCCAATCATTGTCTCATATTTTTTCTTTTGCAGTTATGAAAAATAATTTTCATTTATTTGGATTTTTCTCACATGATTTAAAAGCAGTCAGTTATATTCTATTGAACAAAATGTATATGTACCTCATATCATAGTGTTTTTATTCACACAATTCAAATTAAGATCTTTATTTTTTATTACAATCACTCTTTGAATCCCTTTTTATAAGCTTTAAATTCAAGTTTTCAAGTAGTTTTTTCAAATCTTTGTAATTTGAGGGTTTCAGATTTTTTATTTAATGTTTGTTTCAACGGAACTCTACATTTGAAAATCTTAGAAACTAAAAATGTTATTAATATTCATTTCTATATGGTAAATCCCATATATTGACACCATTAATTCTGTTGGAACTCATAAAAATGTAAAACAAATTTAAAAACTGTCCATATTCATGTAAAAATACCAAGTTCAAAAACAAAAATTGGCTATTTCACTTTAAACAGCTTGTAATGATTCCTTCTTTTTTGTCTGAATATAATATAACTATTTTATTTAGCAGTTTTGAATGTCAACCAAGATACAAAAATGTTTATTTTGGTTTTGAAATTAGGAATGTAATCGATATTTGGTTTGTCTTTGTGTTTTTGTCAAGAAATTTGCTTTCTTTTGATTTTGTTTATAGTTTGTTTTTTTTTGTTTGTAAATTTGCTTTTTTGTAAAAATCTATTTTTTTCTATAAAGAAGTGTTTTTTTAACAAACATTTAAAAAGCTCTACTGAAATAAAATCCATCGAATTTAAAGGAAACTTTTAGTATATTTAATTTAGTTTTAATTTTCCCCCCATTTTTCTCAATAGCACTTAGCTTTTTCTGTATTGTATGTTTTTGTATAAAAAATATATTGCCTATTACTCTTTTCTTTTTTTTTTTAATATTTACATTTTTAAAGTTTTGTAACTTTTTGAAAATTCTATACGAAAATAATGAAGATTTTTATTAATATGAAGCTTTAAAAATATAATGCATCAAACCATGAGCCAGCCATAGAGATTGCTTTATTAAATTATTGCCAAAAATTAGTTACGCTTTTTATGGTATTTTTATTTTCATGTGAAATTAGAAGGGAATCTGATTTTGTTTATTATTTAAATGATTTTTAAAATAAGAATATGTTTATTATTTTTAATACATAAATTTGTATTTTCCAAAACAAATATGTTAGTCAGTGTTAATTATTTTTCATAAATTGTTATTGCTAATTGATATTGTAAAGCCTATACTTTTGTCAAAATTTATTTAATATCATTTAAATAAGAACAAACATGATTAAAATTGAAAGAAATACTTTTATAAAACAAAAGCAGAAACCTTCAAATGTCATTGAATTCTTTCATTTATTGCATATCTATTGCAACAACGATCAAAATAAAAACAAAAAAACCTCTATCACCTTGTAAAACTATTTTCTCTCTTTTTCCTTCTATCTCTCTCTTTCCTTCTTTCATATCGTTCAGGTCCCCAAGTAAACGATATGCTCGGCGAACTGTTGGTGGTGTAACTCGAGGTGCGATATCTGAAGAGCGGAATATTATAGATGGTTGCCGGAATCTCCCCAAATCCCACACATTTGCAGCTGGTTCTTCAAACTCTTACCAATCATTCAATCGCTGTGATGCATCACTCAGATCAACATTACCTTGTGATTATAAATCTCGGATGACTTGGACAGATAGTAATCGCTCTGAAAAGTCAGATGAGTAGGTTTCTTTTCATATTTTCTCTTATCCATATTTTTTTTATATATAATAATTATAAAAATAAATAAATGTTATCATAGATGTTATTTATTGTGTTTACCTGTGACACCTGTTTCATTTTCTAACAGGAATTTTTTTTTTAGCTAAAAATTTCTTGTTATTCAATTTCTTTCATTGTTAGTGTGATACTAAAAAAATGACAATCCCCTTTTTTACATAAATACTTCTTCCAATCACTGTCCATTATAAAGCAAATTTAAAAATTTATAAGCAAATTCATCCATTAAATAAATCGATTTTTGGCAAAGAAAAAAAAAACACTAATAATAGCAGATATACAAAAAAAGATAAAAGGAAAATATAATATGGTGTAACCCATCATATAGCAAAAATGTGTAAACCATATAGGTAAAATGTTTATAAACCTTATAGAAAAATAACAAAATATTTAATAAGCATATAATAATATAAGGGAAAACCCCAAATAATAGAATTGAATAAGATTTTAAATCAGTCTTATTTTTGTTGGTCTGTGTCTGAACTAAGGCAGAACCAAGAAAGAGTATGAATTTTTACGCCTGATCTGTCTTGTGGGAGGAAAGAAAAGAGATTCTAATTTTTTCCTCTTTTTTGTTCACACAGGCATTTTGAGTGCTGTTTTTGGTGCATGTATTGTGTAACAGTTTGATTTGAGATGCCCCTAAAAATATAATTAAATCTATGAAAATATAGGTTTCATCATGAAGAATGTATAAATAATATATAATCATTATTTAGCTTGAGAAATGGGAAGAATGTGAAGGGATTTTTTTTCTTACTTAAAAATACAAAAATCTCAGTAAATATTTAAAAATTCAAGTTTAAGTAGAGTAAAATGTTATAATTTATACTTCAATTTGTTTCTGGAAACTAATCTACTCACAGCTACTTGTGTCCGAGATGATGAAATGTTGAGGTTTTTGTATATGTCAACTAGCTGAAGTGTTGTATGCCAAGTGAGAGGTTATAACAATAATCCGAAAAATTACACTCTTTACATTTCTTTAAAGAAATTTGAGAATGTGTGCTTCTTTCCCATAAAAGAAAATAAGGTAAATTATATAAATCAAGATGTTTTTGTAGGAATAATATAAAAGTATTGAGAGGGAATCTATGTCATAAGAATGGACAAAAAGTTAGGGAAAAGTATTTACATTGTAAATTGAATTGGAAAATACGAGATAGCCTTGCTACCTGGAGTCTTTTTGCAACAAAATCATCCCAAAGTGTTTCCTGATTTGTATCTGTAGTATAGAAGTAAAATGTGAAAAACACAAATAACATTTTATACACACACACACACACACACACACACATATATATATATATATATATATATATATAGAGAGACCTTTGAGTCAACACCTTGGCATGCTGATATAAGCCAAAAAACATTACAATTACACCTGCTATCGATATAGTGCTGAATTTTATAGTTTTGCGGACAATATCATGTATAGTGGATGAGATTATCTGACCTATATTACTGCCTAGTTTATTTTTTTGTAAATGTAGTTGTTATTGATGGTAGTAGGTAAGACTAAATGTCTAATTAGTATAGGAGCTAATGGGTGCATTTTTGTTATGTTTAACAATATCGAGTGAATCTGGAAAGTTTTCTTTTTCTGATCCTATTTACTTTATACTCAAAACAAAAATGCCTGTTTGTGTTTGTATTTTCCTTGTATATTAGTTGATCCTTAACTCCCCTATTGTTTAAGTCTGTTTGGTATTCCATTTTGTGCTGGTTAAATATGGTTATTTTGCTATAATTGCAGAATATTTATTTGAATACTGTCATAAATAAAGAAAAAAAAACAACTATATATGTAAAGATAAAAATAAACTATAAAAACAATGTCAACACTAAAATCATAAATACACCTGTATCCTCGAGTGGCCTTTGAGTTTTGATAAGCGGTGACCTTAATTGTAAAAAAAAGAAGGTAAATAAAAAATATTACAATAAGACTAACAGCAATAATAGCAAAAATTATATATAAGCAAAAACACTGGTAATATAATTAATAAATAAAATAGAAATAAATAAGGGTAGAGTAAATAGAAAAAATAGAATATGATTATACATGTGTGCACATATAGCAAGGAGTATACTTATAAAATATATACTTATATATAGCAAGGAGTATACTTATAAAATATATACTTATATATAGCAAGGAGTATACTTATAAAAAAAAAACGCAAACCTAATTAAGAAGATTAGAGTAATCCCCCTTAGATATAGAATCAAAATTAAGATTGAAAAAAGAGGTATGCACCTTTTAAATCTTAATTAGGAAAAAATGCACCCATAATATATACTAAATAAAAACTATAAACAAATAACAAATAAATATATATAAGTCCAAAAATAAAATAAGAATAAAATTTTTAGAGGGTCCACATAAATAAATGAATTAATAAAATGTACTGCAAAAAAAAAGGTGTACTGTAGGATTAATATCTGGAAGTTAAAAATCTGAGAATGATAACAGATCGTGAATTCAACTCCGAATTATGATGATCATGTGAAAACGTAATATCATGGTTACGGAAATATTAAAAACAACTTATTTTTTTTTAAGTAATATGTCTAAGACGATATCAGACACTGTATTAAGTGCAAATCAAAACTCTGAACACGCCAAAAACCTGATTCTCGCAAATATATATAAAATCACATAATTACGTCAGCAATTTAATTTTTCATATTTAAATTATTATTTCTAAATAAAGAAGAAAAATCATCAATGGTTGATGTTTTTTCTTCTTTAGGTCATTCGAAATATATATATATATATATATATATATATTTTTATTTATTTTATACGTACATAAAAGTAATCCATGGACACGTGTTTCTGGTTCACAGCCATCATCAGCATGGCTAATTTAGACAAAGATCGAACCTTCGATATTGATGTCTATAGTCCAGCGTTCTACCACTGGATCAAGACGCTCTGTCTAGAAATATGTACGATTTTTATCACCTAAATATTTAATGTATTTTTATGTAATTATTTTTTATTGGTGATTGTAGCGTTCGTTGTTATTTTGCTTACTATTATTTCGATTGTCTCACTTTCCTAAGTGATTAAGATGCAGAAAATTGCATTATTAGTCGCCCTTAACTTCATAGGACGTATTTTTCGTTAATATATATTTTTATTTATTTTATACGTACATAAAAGTAATCCATGGACATATATATATATAATGTCAACAAATAAAATACGTATGTATGTTTTGAGGTAGAAAATTTGTGAACACATTTTAAAAAGATAAATTGGAAGCATTTTATTGTCCTTTCAACTAACATTTCATCAGGAGAAAATCTTGTTCCTTACTATAATGGAGATTTTGTGTGAGTATGCTTGTAACTAAAACTTCAAATATTATTTACAAACATAAAATTCCCCTTTTCGTGTGAAAGAAAAAAAAATTGTTTAATGAGATCCATATAGGTTTTTCTTACTGATCTGGATCAGAAGTTTACATAGTAAGAATTTCTTGAATAGTGATGTTAGTCTAAATATCTTATGCAGCAAATGATCTCAAGAACAGACTGATTTATAATTGGCATATGACTTGAGGTCTCTGCTAGAAAAGCATACAACCCAGGAAAAACAACTCAGAGATTTAATATGAAACTAGACCCTCCAGGTCTAAACGGTCATCTAGTATATAGAGTCACTATCCACATAAACGACCCGAAATCATGGTTACGGTATATTATGATCTCTATTTTAATGACGTCATAAAGGATTTTCCCAATGTCTTCTACCTCTGTTTTAATGAATGATGTCATCCCTTTATGAGTCATCGAGTGTGCACAGGGACAAACAAACATACAAGATAACAAACAAACATACAAGATAACAAACAAACATACAAGGTATTTATCTACCTCCCACAGCAGTAAGATGTAACACAAGGTCAGAAAGTGGGATTTGATAAGTCAGCACCCTAGAGGAAGAGCACTTATGACCTTTAAAAATTGCCTGGGCAGCCCCATCGGCATTCCCCGGTAGGGGCGCCTCAGGCGATTAGCAATAAACTAACCCCTTCTCAAAGGATGAGAAGACAAAGCCTGGGAGGGTGGACCTCCTAGAACTGCACAGGACAATCCCATAGACCGGCGTAAATCAAGTCCCGAAGGACAAGACAATACAAGGCTATGGGGTGCAGTATCCATCGGAACAGATACTACACTTTGATCTTAGCCTAAAGACCAAGAAAGAGCAACAAACAAACATACAAAATAACAAACAAACAAGATCCACAGAGTTTTAGTAGTATACTAGACCTCTAGAGGTTTAGACGTGAATCTAGTAAAGGATCTATTACTCCCCACCCCTTTTTTTATTAGGTGAATAACGTCATCATTTTGTTACATCATCCACTGTGTCCGGTTATCTCCATTTCTGTTTTAATAGACGATGTCATCATTTTGATGCCGCCATCAAGTGCACAGCGATAAACAAACAAGATAAAACACATCCACAGAGTTTTACTAGTATATAGAAAGATTAAGCTGTTTCTTTTGAAACAGTAAAATCTATTTCTCTCTCATATTGTTATAATCCATTGTATTGTGTATACACATAACAATTTTAAAATATTGATAATTATTTAAAATATTATCTTTGTCATTCATGAATTAAATCAATAAAAATGAAGTAATATGAAGTTTTCCTCTTTATATAAATTTTCTGTTTAGTGTTCTAAACTGATCAAATTTGAAACACCTGATAACATTTGTATAAAAAGTATGTAAGCTTCAAACATGTCCATTGTTTTTGTCAATTTTAACCTCATAATGTATACTACAGTTATTACTTCAGTTGACTCGAATAAGAAAGACATAAACTCTCATTTTGTTGAAAAAAGGTAATCAAACAAGCAATCACTTCAATTGACGTAATCATTTTTACATGTCCTTATCTTAATCTATATTTTATGTTTATAATGGACTAGCTGTACATACCTGGAGTTGCCCGGGAGTTGTTTTCTACTTTAATTTTTGTTTTTATTTTATTTTTCATTTTTACTATGTGTTGTTTTTGTTTTTTTTAAACTAATTTAAACCTTTATTTATGAAATTATTGGCTGTAAATAGCTTCCAAAAATGTCAATCTTTTAACACATTTGCTAAGAATTTTAAGGCCTGAAATGACTTTCTATTCGATAGTTTAAATACTTCCAAACCTCTTTCAAATTTTAAAGGGTCACAAAGTAATTCATTCATATTTTTTTTGTAACTATTAAAAAAGAATTCAAATGGCTGACTTATTCACAAATAAACGAAAATGCATGATGATGGATTTAATTTTGTAATCAAATAATTTTTTAAATAGGATTTTTTTAAAATTAGTTGCATTTTTGATTTCAGTAAATAATTGATTAATAGTAATTGATAATAAAAATAATGTATAAGTTATGTAGAGGTAAGAAACACATACGTACACACGAGAAATGGTTACACAATTTTATTAATCTAGAGATAAACAGACAAACACAGAGCTAAACACATTGCAGAGGCTTTTGATGAGTGAACCTTTGTAGGCCCCTTTCATTTATTTATAGGTGTTAATATATTAGACAAGAAGAAGTATTTAAGGGGAAAGGGAGGGAGAGTCCAACTAGTTGTTATCTTGTCATTGGTTGTATTTAGTTGTTCATCTGGCTGATGATGATGATGATGATGATGATAATTATAGCTAATGGAAGACCAAATAGCCAAGGCTCATGGACTACTTATTATTATGAAATGTTTGGTGACTGGATACGGAGAATAATTTCATACCCATTGTTTCGCTGTTTGGATAACACTCCTCATAGGTGACTTTTGTGCATTTATATTGAAAAGTCAACATCTTTAATCGAAATGTATTATTACTACCTGTATTGACACAGGTGGAGACGTATTAGCGGGTGGAGTTAGGCTTAGAGAAAAATAATTCAATGTACACGCATGTTTACAATGTTTTTATAAATAGGATTTTTTTTAAATCGTTTAGTTTCCCTTGTTTTCGATTTCGATAAATATTTGATTAATAGTTTTTTAAAAATTCACTGTATTTATGGAAGTTACGTATAAGCGACAAACACAGACACATAAGATCTTGTCTGATAGTTTTATTAATAAGAAAGATTTCTTGGTTTTTGTTTAAATTATTAGCTGCGATATTTATTTTTGCACTAAATAATATTTTTATCAACAGCATTTTTCTTTTTGATGGTACACTGTTTTTGTGAAAATAAAGTTATTCCACTATTCAAGAGGTTACAAAACCTTTAATCTTCATTAAGATAGGGTTGAGGATTAGAGTGGATAGAGGTACATTTTATGGTGCACATCCATATCTATCTCTCTAAATATATATATGTATATATATATATATATATATATAATTTACTATTTCATGTATACACACATATATTATAAAGTTATATGATATATTACATATATATTTACTTCAACAGTGCTCAATATATGAGTAGAACTCAAAATGAAAATATATTTATTGCAATTAAATATATGTGTATAACTTAATTGCCATAAATATATATATATATATATATATATATATATATATATATATACATGAAGAGTTTGAATGCAAAACGTGATAAACACCATTTTCAAATTTGTTTAACACTGTCAAGCCGTTTACATTTCTACACTACCACACACTATAATCATTTTTTACACATTTTGATATTTTCATATTTATTTTGCTTTCGAAAATCAGTTTTGTTGCAAAATGCGATAAGCACCATACAGGATTTACTGCAGAGCCCGATAAATCCATGATGGATTTAAACATAATGAAAACACAACCATACCGATTAAAAAGAATATATGGTAGAGTTTAAAGAATTAGTTAAAGTTGATAATAAAGATTTATAATAGAGTTTGGGAATTTTTTTAAATATATGGTTAATAATAATAATAATAATACTTGTTGTCAGCGATAATCACAGGAAATGACTGGTGTGAAACTTCACAGTAAGTAGAAATAATAATAATAATAATAATAATAATAATAATAATAATAATAATAACTACACGTGTGTTTTAGAAAATATCACATGTGTTTACACTGAATTTAACAGTTAAAAATTGATTTGCAAAATGCAGTATTTCTGCTTAATTCTTTTCAATTTTAAATCAACAATTTAATTTTTACTGTAGAGAAATATAAAAAATATAAATATACATTTAAATATTGTGTTAAAGTTAACTGTTCAAAAAGTGATGGTTGATTCTAGAAAAATAACCGTATAAAATTGACATTTTCCATAACTGGCACTATGTTTCAAAATGCGACATTTACACAGTGTTTAGAATTTATGTTAAAAAGAAAACAACAAATATCTTAATAACTAACTCCTCCCTAAAGAGGGAAGGAAAGGCCTAGGGGGTGGACCTCCTAGGACTACCCAGAACCATACCTCAGTCCGACGGAAGAAAGGCCATCCTTAATCATAATGGCCCACTTCCGTTGGACTGATTGTCGAGAACGAATCCTCAACATGCTAAGCATCTCTTTCACAGTAAGACTAACTGTGTTTTATTTTTATATTTTTCTTTTATATAATTTCTTTTTAACCTAGCAAGTTACAGTTTGAATTTAGTAGAAAATACTGCATTTTGCAAATCAATTTTTAACTGTTGCATTCAGTGTAAACACACGTTTTTTCTAAACACACATGTAGTTTTTTAAACATGTGTAGTTATTATTATTATTATACATGCCTTCTAGACTGATGCACTCTCACATATCAATGACGTTGATATTGATAGTCATGAAGAGTGGCATGAATCTTATGAAGAAAATATAAATTTATTTTAAAAAATAAAGAAATTTTGAATTTAAATTACTTTGTTCTATATTATTTCTTGTCTTTTAAAATATTCTCAAAGATATCATCAAAATTTCCTAAACAGGACAGCTATTTTCTCCAAAAGATATGTGATGTGCGAAGACAGATTAAAATCACATTTGGGAACAGTACAAACGAAAACATTGTCTGAAAAATGTACATTTTTCTTAATTTTCATGGGTTATGATATGAATATAATTTTTAGATGGGGATGTAGTAGTATTCCTACATTACTCTTCTGATGATACCTCTGCATATGTCTACATTTTCTTATGAAAATTGTCTTCTTTTTTTGTCAATATGTTGCGTTATTCTATGTAGAAACATAGTTTATAAAAATATAAGGGATGTATTGGATTTTACAAAAAAAAACATTTTAAGGATTTATCTGATTTTGAAAATATATTACGCTTTCAATTAAAATACACTTTTACAGTAAAATTCAAGATTTTTAATTTTTGTCTTATCAAATTTTGTTATATGAATAGTGGATACTATCCAAAAAGTGAATATTATCCAACAATATTTGTGCTATAAAAAACATCTTTTTCTCAGTTTCAAGAACTTGAATTTATCGCGTTTTGCATACAAACTCTTATATATATATATATATATATATATATATATATATATAAAATTTCTTAAAATTTATTTATTAAAAATATTCAAATATTTTAATGATATGTAACATTTAATTAAGTTAAATGCACATTTATAAACATTTTTTTATTACTTTGCTATGTAGAAGAAACTTATGAAATAAAACATTTAGTTACTTTTTCTGATTTTAATTTATTTCTATATTTATATTATCTGTCCTGATTTTATTAATTACTAGCGGGACTTATGTGCCGGCGTTTTCTGGGGAAATTGAGGAACCCAAGAAAATTCTACTCCCACTCCTACTTAGTAAAAAAACTTCCACATTCTTTTCTTGGTGAGAAACATTATTCACATCGATATTTGTCTCTATAATATTAGAATTGCAAGTTTATTTTTTGTTTTTAACTAATTGTTATTTTATCAACTTCTGTGAATAAAGCCATTTATAAGAAGATCAAAATCGTTTGAATTATGCAAATACCATCAGTTGTTCAAAGGTTATAAGAATTTAAAGTGCCAAAATTTGTGTTTTTCATTAGACATTCTTCTTTAATAGTCTGTTTAAAAAAGTGGGTCAAAATTCGGTAATTTCTCCACCATTTATTTATTTTGTAAGCTATTCTTATGAAACTTGGTACTCTTATGTAAATTTATGTGCTCTTTCTGATTATGGAGTCATATTTTATGTATTTCTTGGCACTATGAATTATAAATTAAATGTGTACATTTCAAAGTTTTTATAACTGGCACATTGTATCATACAGATTGTGAGGTATTTCAGCTTTAATTTCTTTTAAGTCACTACATAGTGTCTGTATAACAGTAACCACACTATTAATGTTTTAACTTTTTAATGTGAAAAAAATATACTCAAAAATGCTAAAGCAAAGTGTACACAGGAAAAAAAAAAGGTCAAATTGGTGATGTTCAGAAAGTGGGTGATCATCTTACATTAAATTTATATAGGAAAGTGATCCCCCCTGCTAAAATCTAAATTATTTGATACAAATTAAAAGAATTTCTTTTTCAACAGATTCGCAAGTTCTACCCAATTTATTAATTTAGCATTGTACACAAAAAGTTTGTTAATTGTGACCCTTGTAAAAAATAAATTAATAAAATTACTTTTACATTTGGTTACACTTTTTTCTTTCATACAAAAAGATGGCGAGGTCATAAAGTGGTGATCAGTTTAAGTTAAATTCATATAGGAAACTGATACGCTCTAAAATCTAAAATATTTTGAACAAAAAAATAAAATGGGAATTCTCTAGTGTCATGATCGGTAATTGTACACAGTAAAAAGAAAATAAATTTGGTGATGGTCATAAAATGGGTGATTAGTTTGTTAAATTTATATAGGAAACTGACCCCCTCTCTAAAATATTTGAAATAAAAATAATAAAAGAATGGGAATTCTCTCGCGGCAAGGTGAAAACATGTGATGGTGGTGGTGGTAAATAACGAACAAGTGCCAACAGACATTTAATTTGAGGTACAGACGTGATGTATGTACAATGAATGCTATTGAAAACGAACGGAAATAGATGAAAGAAGGTACGCTGTTCCAAATGTTACCGAAGCCCCTCCCTCTGTCAAAACTTAAAAAAAAAATTTATGTCAAGTTTAATTAGTTACCACCCCTCAAAATAAAATTCCCTAACCCTAAAAAAGGGGGGGGGGGGGGACAGTAAAAAAAAAAAATTTCTTGTATTCAAAGAATAAAAACTCAGAAAAAATAAAATGAAATTGCTCTTTCTTTCGTTCTAAGTTGTCTGCTTCAGAATAAAATTTAAGTTTAAAATTTTATTTCATTAAAGTCGTCTAGTTCTAAAAAAAAAGTTGAAAAAATTGCTTTTTCTTTCGTTCTAATTGCGTAAAAAGGTCGTCGTTTCTAGTGTTAGTTTACAATTTTATATCATTAAAGTCATCTGCTTCTAAAAAAAGGTAAGTTTCAAAAATCACACTTATAACATAGAGAGGGGGGAGCCTTCAGTAACATTTGGAATGGCGTACCTTTCATATTTTTCCGTTCGTTTTCATAGCATTTGTTGTACATACGTCATGCTTACGTCACGCCTGAAAATTTTTGGTCGTATTTTCCAGAAACGGTGCCTACTTTGATAATAACTAACTTTGTAAACAAAATAAAAATATAAGACATTGCATAGAAAAACAAACAAAATGATATTTAAAAAAATGATAAATATGAATTGAAAGTACAAATAGTTGCGTTTTTTTTTTTTACTTGCCACAAAGGCAGAGTTAGACACAAGGTAGTTTTTAATGTAGGTAAATCCAGATACCCAAAAAGGGGCCCTCTGGATTGGGACAAACATTTCAATAGAAGGATTGCATTAAAAAAAGAGTTGGCCCATTATTTTTTCACGATAAATTTTGAAAAATTTGAACGAAAATTATTTTTTAAATTGCCAAACTCAAAGTAAAAGAGTAGTTTAATGAAATGGAAACACGCATAAAAAAAATAGTTATTAATATGAAAGCGTTTTTATTTTTGGGAAGGGAATATGAACTCGCTACGTGACTATAGAAAAATTAAGTTAACGTTCACTATTCCACTAGCAACTTATCAAATATTTACATATTATACATAAAAATAATTCTGAAACTATTATCTATATTAAACTTAATGATGTACGTCGATATATCTGATCAATTTCAAAATATTCTTAGTTAACTTTGATCAGTCGTATCTTCAGTTTTAGTGGTACTAAAAATCCACATCACATGACACTAGAACTGGTCATCTGGGTTTAAATAGTCTGTGAAATCTCAAGAATATCCAATCAAATCTAACCCTGCCCACTTTAATCGGAATGTAAGCTATGAAATATAAAAATGAGTAAAAGTTTCCCTTTCTGGTTCGTCAGTTTTGAGCGTTTTTCATATTAAAATTGGAGTAAATGAAATTAACGTCATTGGAATGCTAGTGTTATTATCTTTTCATCCATAAAATTGTTTTAAAAATTGGCCCACAAATAAGAAAGATGTGGCTTGTTTAAGCATATTGGGTGTGAAATTTTGCTGATGTCCAACGAAAAGACGTTATCGGCTTTTAATGCTAATTACTAATTTCATTCTTTTTTTTTTTTTTACTTTCTATAATAATATATTTTCAAGTCATAAATGAAAGCAAGTAAAACGTTTCTATTGCTGTTCGGCAACAACGACGCAGATCCCACAATATTAATGTAAAGGAAGGGGAGATCAAACTGTAAATCTGAAAGCTTAAAAGTGAATAACCGCATTATGTATGTTAGGGGTGTAAATTGACATTTTCTCTAAATGTTTAAAGTATTTTTGTTTTATCAAGCTCGAAAATAAGTGTTTTTTTGTTTCTTTTTAATTGTTAGTTGATTTTGGATGAAATCGATTAAGGCTTTGAAATGATATTGTTAAATCCTTGTAAAAAATCATAAATTACTTTTCACGTCGTTATTGTTTATAGTTTTATCTATGTTCTTTTTTTTTTAAAAAACATTTGTTGGATGTTTCTATGTGTTAAATGTTTGAACAGGTTTTTTTTTTTTTTACTTCTGTATAGGGCGAAATCTGTAGTTAAAAATAAAGGAAGTCACCTGTAGGGGAGTATGTATGTATGCATGTGTGTGTATGTGGATTAGAGGCTGTGTTGTGAACTTTCAATTTAGAAATGGATTGCTAAAAAGAATGAAGAAAAAGTAGGTCATTCGTTGGAAAGAAAACAGGGGTTTAAACTTCAATTTAAGAATTCCTTATTTAATAGCATGGTAGAAATAGCGGTTACCCCCCCCCCTCTCCTCCCAAGGGATAAGTTTTAATAAAATGTTAACATACACATTTTAGTTTGTTATCGTTTCAAAATTCTCAATTCATTCTATACGATAAGACCGAATGTGAATGCAATGTTTTTATTTGTTGATTTTATATAACATATGTTTGAGTTTTGCCTTTAATGTTTCTAAAGTGAATTAATGTGAAAATTACATCTTATAAATATTCTGTGTTTATTTTAAGTTAAATAATTAGCTGAAAACCTTCTTTTTTTTTTTTTATAAGTCAAATGTTTTAATGTTAGAAAATGTGATAGATAATAAATATAATGCACATCCGTAGAGTTCACAAGTGGTGAAGCAAAACTGATGTATCTTACTAAATAAATTAACCTGGTGTAAGTGTGTGGTAGGCAAAGTACATGTTAAAACTCCATTAACTTTTTCTTAAGACAAAAATAACTGAAATATCGACTTGGACTAAATAATTAAATTGATTAATGTGAATGAAAAAGAAATCTTTTGTTTTCATGACACAGACCAATTTAGGAAGAAATGAATGATGGAACAGTTTTTTCAATCTAGCCTTTCTTTATTAACCTACTCTGGTCAATGGAATAGGGGAAAACATCACTACTTTATATATAAGATTTGGTTAAACTATGCAGGAATATCCTTAAGTTACAAATCTATGTTATAATTACTATATTATTACATGATTTAACATCAAAATCTTTTATCTAAAATGTAGACATATTTTTAGTCCAATTAATTGATTTTCCCAATGTAAACATCTTAAATTTATGATGCAAAATAATTTCTTATAAAAGTCTTATATTTTATGATCTATGATTTGAAGATTTTATAACTTATCAAAGAATCGTATATAATTATAAAAATAAATGTAAATTCCATTTATATAAATATCTTCCCCATTTGAAATAAATCTTTTTTTAAGTAAATTATTTTCATGCAGACATTGCCTATTAAGACATGTTTTAAATTGATCTTAAGAGGAGAAAATATTATTGATTTATCAAGTATAAAACCTAAAAAAAATGTTCTAGTCCTGTTTGAAGATAGCAAGAAGCATGCAACATGCATAATAGTTTAACACAATAAATAACATGTAATAATAAATTATTATATATATATATATATATATATATATATATATATATATATATATATATATATATATATATATATATATGGTAAACATTGAAATTTATTTCTAACAATATATTACATAAATAAATTGTTACTTTAAAGCCTATGGTGCTGGGAATAAACATAGAAAATAAGAAAGAGAAACATGAGACTCACAAAGTATTTGAACCTATGTCCCCAAAACAGGGACCACTTGTGGTGAGTGTCACCTTAATGGTTAATGAAGGGTAAACTTGCACAGATTAGTCATCTTTGTGATTAACCTGTTTGTGTTTTTATTACCCTTGTAAACCAGAATTTCCTTGAATTTGCATCAAGTTGTGATGTATTTCTGACAATATATTATGTATCATATATAAGGGACCACCTAAAAATGAAGGCACAAAAAAGATAATGACAAAATAGCCAAAAGTCTGTCTTTGTAGAATTTACAAAATTTATGTTTTTTATTTGTAGAAATTAACTTTAAATCTTAAAAAATTGATACAAGTAAACAGCTTTAAAATCACTTTTTATTGACAAAGAACCAATAAAAATTCAGTTTTTGATAAATTTTATGAATGAACATGTGTTTGTCAAAAACATGCACCCCCCCCCCCCCTCCTCTTCCCAATTTTGAAACAATGAACTATCGTAGCTCAGGATTAATGCATAAGAAAAAGAAGAAACTAATAATAATTAATGCATAAGAAAAAGAAGAAACTAATAATAATTAATGCATAAGAAAAAGAAGAAACTAATAATAATTAATGCATAAGAAAAAGAAGAAACTAATAATAATTAATGCATAAGAAAAAGAAGAAACTAATAATAATTAATGCATAAGAAAAAGAAGAAACTAATAATAATTAATGCATAAGAAAAAGAAGAAACTAATAATAATTAATGCATAAGAAAAAGAAGAAACTAATAATAATTAATGCATAAGAAAAAGAAGAAACTAATAATAATTAATGCATAAGAAAAAGAAGAAACTAATAATAATTAATGCATAAGAAAAAGAAGAAACTAATAATAATTAATGCATAAGAAAAAGAAGAAACTAATAATAATTAATGCATAAGAAAAAGAAGAAACTAATAATAATTAATGCATAAGAAAAAGAAGAAACTAATAATAATTAATGCATAAGAAAAAGAAGAAACTAATAATAATTAATGCATAAGAAAAAGAAGAAACTAATAATAATTAATGCATAAGAAAAAGAAGAAACTAATAATAATTAATGCATAAGAAAAAGAAGAAACTAATAATAATTAATGCATAAGAAAAAGAAGAAACTAATAATAATTAATGCATAAGAAAAAGAAGAAACTAATAATAATTAATGCATAAGAAAAAGAAGAAACTAATAATAATTAATGCATAAGAAAAAGAAGAAACTAATAATAATTAATGCATAAGAAAAAGAAGAAACTAATAATAATTAATGCATAAGAAAAAGAAGAAACTAATAATAATTAATGCATAAGAAAAAGAAGAAACTAATAATAATTAATGCATAAGAAAAAGAAGAAACTAATAATAATTAATGCATAAGAAAAAGAAGAAACTAATAATAATTAATGCATAAGAAAAAGAAGAAACTAATAATAATTAATGCATAAGAAAAAGAAGAAACTCATAATAATTAATGCATAAGAAAAAGAAGAAACTAATAATATCTGTTCGGGATGTTGCTAAACTTATCAGGAACCTTGATGCCTGCAAGGCAACTGGTCTTGACAACAGTCATTGTGCTTAAAAATTTGCTACTGGAACTTGCTCTTATGATTACAAAATTATACAATCGTTGCTTAAAGGGAAAATACTTTCTTCATCTATTTGGAAAAGCGTTGTTGGTCTGCCAAGTATTTAAAAATACTGCTGATCAGTCTTCTGCATATCAGTACAGACCAATCAGTCTCCTATACATTGTGATAAATCAAGAAATTGTTAAACGCTATGGATTTCGTCCTGCAAAGTCGATTGGTGATGCGATAACTTAAATATTGTATAGGATCAGTGAATCTATGGCAGCACCTCAAAGAGCACTGATGATTAAGTTCTCCCTGATTTGCTCTCTTCTGATCTGGAGCACGCGGTGCAATAGAGTAAAAGTAGCTTGTTACTTTTAATACTTCTAAAACCAAGTTTTTTTAGCTTGGATCCTTGTTTTGTCCCAGTTGAAATGAATAGCTTTTTCTTTGAGGAAGTCCCTTACTTTGATAAGCTCCTGTCAGGTTGTTTTATGCAAATTAATTCTATCAAAACACAAGTTTTCCCATTTTGTACGATTGTAACAGTAATACTGTATAGTAAAATATACATAATGTTAAAGCAGTTAAGTTCAAATATTTGAACTTAGTTGTATCATAAGGAGACAAGAAAACCTCACTTGAATTATATAAAAATAAAGCATTGCAAATCTCTATGATACGAGTGAATACTGCACGTGAAATTTAGCTCAATGATTAGGATTTTAAGTCCAACAGAGATCATATATTATAAATCGGTAGTATAAGTTGATGTTGAATTTTTAGCGCATGATTACAAAATATTGATTGTCATAAACTTTGTATTCTGCTGAGTTGTAATATATATATTTATATATAATAGTGTGGAAATATATTTATGGCAAGTAAGCTACACAGAAACATCTGTGTTTCATTCCCAGGGGAAATCATTAGGCTAATATATATATATATATATATATTTAAATATTTTCTTTGTAGTACAAAACTTTATAATGGCTAAAAAGAGACAATATTTATTAATCATGATGAATTAAGAATTTAAAAGATGAAAGGGCAGCTGACCGGTTTCGTACCTCGCTCAACAGAGCCAAATATTGAGATATCGTGTAAAAAATATAATAAAGATGCTATGAGAATTATAGCGTGGGAAAGGGGTAAAAAAAAAAGAAAGAAAAAAAAAGTTCAATGAAATAGAAACAACATTAAGCCCGAGGAGATTTTCTCTTTACTTGCAAAGAGAAGGTCTCAAGGACTTAATATAGATTGTTTCTAGGATCTTGAGATGATAGGGAGAGTGCGACTTACTAAGAATGGAGAATAAGTCGACACTGAAATTAGAGGCACAGGTGTGGTTATTTATAAGATGTTCGGCTATCGACAAACCATAAGTATTATGTAATACCAATTTAGGATGACCCCCAAAACGTTCACCCTAATTCCCAGTAATCTCTTAGGTCTACAGTCGCAGCTTGCCTTGTTTGGGGTGAACCATGTTTAAAAATAAATAAATATAGCGTGAAATGACTGGATTGTTGGCTTGAGTTATTTTTTTCTAACTTCTATTATTGCTCTGTTTTTATATTGAGCTGTCCGACTCAAGATTTCCTACAGAAATTCCTCTAACTATATATATATATATATATATATATATATATTCAAGTTTCCAAAAATGAAATATGTCTAATGCAATTGCCATCATTAATAATGGCATGTCAATAATAGTAATAATAACAACAACTGTAATTACAATCTAAGCATAGAAAATTGCAATATGAGTACAGGTAAATAATCATACATGTCGATGAGATACACAAAACGAGACCCTAAGTTTATAACGTCTCTAAAAAGTTGACTCTAATTTTTCACTGGGATCTATGGCTGAGTGGATAAAAGTGTTAGTTAATGTGAAGTCATTTACTTGGAAGTTGCGAGTTCAATCTTTTGCAAAGAAACTAAAGAAAAATGAAGTAACTGCAACAACATCTTAAAAAATGTATCAGGTGTGTAATGAGAACAGATGCTGACCTCCCTACATGATCAAAAATACAAAAGCCATCCAAAGAAGGTCAGAGAAGGCAGCCAGCAAAATCTCATGAATGACCACGATGAGATTAAGTGGGAAACATACAAACAATGTAAAACAAGTAAAACGAAATGTTTGATTAAAAAATATGAAAAATTTGCTTACTAAGAAATTGTGGAACTGAAGAGCCATAAACTTTTTTCTTTCTTTTAAACCAATATTTCGTTTTGTAATAAATCCAACTCTGGAAATGCGAGTAAGAAGCAGGTGACCTGCCGATTCTGTTTTACTTTGAAATGAATTTCCATTGAAAATAATTGTTGATTTTATTTACAAAAGTAAATCTCATTGTTTTGGTCGATTCCCAAATTTACATAGTTTGATCAACCTAGCTTGATCAAAATGAATTGGAAATGAAAGATTTACATTTAGATATAAAATAAATATATTTAAGTAAACAATAGAATTTAATTCTTACAATATGAAATGTACAATGCTGCTTTTTAATGGAGACACGTTTTTACAAATGCAAATACCATATTTAATGAACTGTTCATAATTATCTATGGGAGCATAGAAATTCACAAAGAGAAAAATAAGAGTGGAACAGAATAGCAAACATGTGTCTAAGAATGGGGACCACATTAAGCCAGTGTCAGCATAATTAAGATAATGTGTACTTATAAGTTCACATTATCTTAATTATGCTGACATAACCCTATATTCTTGACGCAATCCTCTACCTCTATAAAAGCCAGATCCGTCCTACGATGGAGTACTGCTGTCATATCTGGGGAGGTGCTGCTCTTACCTCTCTCTCCTGTCTTGACAGAGTACAAAACGTACTTTGCAAACTAGTGAGGAATGATCTCTTCTCTACCCTGCAGCCTTTTTTTTACACAGAAGAGATGTTGCTCGCCTCTCGCTCCTGTATCATTTATGTTTATGGTAGGTGATCAACTGAGCTCCAATCCCTGTAAAACATTCACCGCAAGAACTCTCCTAGCTACAACAATAACAAAGAACTTTCCTTTCTATCTTTCTCTGTACCAAAAACCAAATGGAACTTCCATGGGCAAAGTTTCTTTCCTAGAACATCTCATCTGTGGAATAAAATAACCCAAGGTTTCTTCCCAACCGACTCCAACATAGTCGTCTTCAAATCTAATGTAAACAAATAATTGTTGAACCATCCTCTTGGATAGTTAAGTCCTCTTAAGTAATCTTCTGCCCATTCCACCCACTATTTCCAACTTTCTTGTGGCGAGAATCATTGTCCAACTGACAATCTTTTTTAACCCCTAGGCCTTGATAGGAGGAGACCCATTAGTAAAAAAATAAATAAATAAATAAAATATTTCGCCGTGGACACAGACTCGAGTGGGTAAAGTAAAGTAATATAAATAAAAAAACACTCACAAAGTGACAGATTTTAGTTGAATGAATATTATCTCATCCTTTACAGATCATTAGATCAGACTGATAAGCAGTGATGTCAAAGTGCTACCCATTTTAAAACAAAAATTATATAGAAAAGTTCCCTCGTGTAGTTAGGCATTGTAGGATATCTTCCCTTTAAAAATATTCCTAATCATTCTATTATTATTATTATTTATCAGTGATGGCGGCTTCCTGTCACGTGGTCCATCCAGCCGAACAGCAGGCAGCTATTCAGCTGAACAAGAAAATGTACCAGAATCTTTGTACGACCTTCCTGCCTATAATGATGGTTATATGGTGAGTAGATTGTCTTTTGTGAGTTTCTATTGTTTTCCTCCTACAACAAGCATTAAAAAAAGATGGTGCCCCCCCCCCCGTCCTCTTATTCAGTACTTTGTATATATCTCTTATAAATCCTTTCATTGAAGCCATCTGACTTGAATTATGTTTTCTTTTCGACTGCAACAAAAAAAAGATTGTTATTTACACGTTTCAGACTGTTATCCTTGTCATAGTTGTTGCCATAATCACAATGTTTTAGCTGTTTGACTCTTTTGTCTTCTTAAGGTACCGTTTGTCATAGTTGGTGAAGAAAAGTTATCTACCTCTGTAGAATAAGATTGAAATAATACAGAGTACAGCACTGGAAGAACAGGAAAATCAAAGAATCAATGTATAAACTAGGGTACAGTAACTTAAGTAGGCCAAGTATTGAGATGAAAGCAATACAGGAACAGATAATTAAGAAAGGACAAATAACCCCACAATTATAGGTAACTAGTGGGATCCAGGCACGGATGTTACCTGGGAAAATCAAAGGACACAGGAAACTCATGTTCCCATCGCTGAACTCCATATAAATATTTTTACTCAATTTTTTTTTTAACTTAGCTATGAATATTAATTGTAGTATTCTGTAAGTATTAAATTTATAAATACAACTCATCAAAGACTGGTGCAAACTGCCGCCGGTATATCCAAGGACTTCCCCATCACGTTTAGAGAACACCAAGGCTCGGCTCTCTCCCAATTGCTCTTCATTTTTGTCATGGATGCAATCACCAAGGACCTGCACTGGCATCCTCTGTTATCGCAAAATCAGTAACCGTCTAAAATCGAAGATCTACAAGACTATTGTGAGACCCGTCACTTTATACAGCTCTGAGTGCTTACTGACAACGAGGAATGTAGAGCGAAGATTCGTCGTCATGGAAACCAAAATGCTTCGCTGGATGTCTGGAATTTCACAGCTTGACCACGTCTGCAATGAGGATATCAGAAAGAACTGTCATTGCAACAATTAAGGGCAAGATGAGGGAATGGCGCCTCAGATGGTTGAACATGGGCTGAGAGCAAGAAAGCGACCGGGGGTTAGGCTGATGATGAGATAGGCAGATCTCTGTAAAACTGGGGTTCACCCAGACCAGGTCTGTGATCGTGTCAAGTGGAGACAAAAATCTATCATTGTGGACCCCGCCATAGCTCTGGATTAACACATAAGAAAAAGAAGATTAAATTTATAAATAACATTTAAATGTTAGTATTATTTCATAACCATGAAAGCATCCTCACAGCAACGTATTTATATAGAGGCGAGATATTTATTCTTTTTAGTGGGAAGAGGTTAAGTAATTGCGTCAATACATAAACACTGGAAAAGAGGTAACGTTTGATTGAAAATGTTCTTATCAAACCTGTCAGCACTCACTCACAGATTAGAACGACTCGAGCAACAGGCAATACACTTCTTTTCACATTTGAAAGGGAGATGGTAATGTCTGGGAGAATGGTTTACCAACAAGAATGTAGCTATTTTCAAGCACAATGTTTTGTTTTTTTTTAAATTCATTGAATTGGTCAACATGATGAATAGCCAATAGTTATGAGCAAAAGTAAAAAGCAAAAATTGCCAACAATTTCTGTAAACATGAAAACTGACTGTTGTAACTATGCTAACGAACTACTATTGTGTGGGTTGAGTGACGTAAAACAGTGATGATGAATAAAGAAATTACATGTTGCCGTCTTTTAGTAAAAAAACTCTGTAAGAAGGTGATGTTTTTAACTTGTTTGAGAATCGGTTAGAATGAGAAAAAATAAAAAATATAAAAAAAATTAATTCAAAGAAATTACAAATTTTTAAATCTGAAAAAGGCAATCGAATATTGGCTGAGCAATTGTGTTAATGATCACAATGTCAGTTTAGCGTTTGGAAATGTCATTGTGCTATTCCTATTTCTCTCATATATAGGCACTAGTTTTGTCAATATTAATAGTAATTAATTAAAGTTTTTTTATTAAAACAAGGATAAATTCATTCATTTTCAAAGAAGGTCAAGGTCATTTAAATGAAACTTATTTACTTTATAGAAAAAAATATATATCGACTCATCGAGGTGAGTGCTCTCCCTCTCCTCATTCCCTCTTATTTTCCGCGCTCTCTCGCTCGCGATGCCAAAACCAAATTTTCTTTTTTATTGTTTTTTAAAGAGCTTTGCATCATCACCCAAGCGAATTGAATTCTTTTTTCTGTCCATTTATTTCTTATTTAAAAGATGAATAAATTTGTATCGAAATTACCAAAATATTAACATTTATCTGTTTCATGAATAAATGCGAAAGTTTTTGTCCCGTGTTTACAAGACACTTATGAATGAAATTCTTTAAACTTAGGCTTGAAGCTCTAATCGTTTTGGGGGAAGGAAAGGGGGGGGGCGGTCATACAATTTTGACAACAAATCTTTGTTTGTGGGGTCGATAGTCATACCTTTTGTTCAAAATACCTTGGACTTACTCTACACTAGATACTCTCACCAAAATACTGCATTCATTCTGACTTAATCCTTACTTACTTTGCGAAGCTGGAACCATTTTTTTTATATTGAAGATAAATTCTGTGCGTTATTTTTTTTTGGGGGGGGGGGGCACTTTTTTAGGCAATTACGTGTAGTTGTACGACCTTGCCAGTCGGACTTAGGATTAGTGTTAAAAAATATATTAATTGACTGCCCTAATAAGTTAGAATTATCCTAAAATGTAGAATCTCATTTTATAAGAGGGTGGATAATTTAGCTGAGGGTTTTAATCTACAAATTTGACAAAGTTTGTTGTTAATTTTTAAATTACAAAAAAGAAATAGATTCATATTTTTAAAAAGTCGTCATTTTATTTTTCTGTCCCTAATACTAAAAACATAAAGTAACTATTTTAAATTACTCAGGAATATATAATTTGGCGATTGTCAAGAATAATCAACAGAAAGAAAAGGGACGCAAAAAACAAATATTCAACAAATAACTGTTAACAAAGGCAATAAAACTTACTTTTTTACCTACCGGCCTATTTTTTTTTGTTTTAAAGTATTTTTAATTTCAATTAAAAAGTTTGGTCAAATATGTTACGTTAGACTTTTGGGATATTGGTCCAGCGCATCATTACCTCCTCCTTTTTAAGGAATGGGGGGTAATCCTCCCAGGTATTATCTCCTCCTTTATTGTATTATCTTTTATTGGGGATAGTAGTGCAGTATCCGTTCTGTTGTCATAAGACCGTCCTCACAGAAATTACTTCCTCCTTTTTTAAGGGGGTGAGGGGAACCGCCCAGGTATTACGTCCTCCTTTGGGGAGGGGGTAATGTATTATCTGTTCTTTTGTCACGAGAGACTGCTGTTTCCTTTTTTTTAGGGAGGGGGGGGGCCTAGTATCTGTCCTGTTGTCATGATATCATACTCATGGCCATTATCTTCTTTTTTATGGGAAATACTCCCAGATATTACCTTCTTTTTGATACCATCCTACCAGGCATTACCTCCTCCTTTGGCGGGTCAGTGTAGTATATGTGCGTTCACCATGATACCATCTTCCCAGACTAGCAAAAATATGCAACCAGAAGGAGTATATATAAAGTATTTCATTGACCTGTATAGCTTTCTATTAAAATGCTGTATATGCAATCGATTTAGGCCAATTCTTGATGCATGTCTTTATAAAATATGCATTTTTTTTTGTTCGCTTTCATTAATTTTCACATTTTATCCTGCTCCATATCTTCTGACATAGTCATCCATACAAAAAAAGCGGAGGAATGTTCACTCTCACACTTAGATCTAGTACAACTGCCCCCCATGTTCACCGGAAAATCTTCTTCATAGGACACATATATTCGTAACACAGTCATTTTTTCATATTTTCGATCTTGCTATTGTATGTTTAAGATCAAAGTATAGTATCTGTTCTGATGGATACTGCACCCCATACTGGTATTGTCTTGTCCTTCGGGGCTTGACTTACGCCGGTCAATGGGTCTGTCCTGTGCAGTTCTAGGAGGTCCACCCTCCCAGGCTTTGCCTCCCCTCTTTGGGGAGGAGTAAGTTTATTGCTTACTGCCTGAGGCGCCCCTACCGGGGAATGTCGACGGGGCTGCCCAGGCAATTTTTAAATGGACAGAGTGCTCACCTCTCGGGCGCTGGCTTTTCAAACCCCACTTTCCCGACCCAACCTTGGGTCACATCTTACTTGTGGGAGTAGGATAAAAACTGGCCTTGTGCCTAACTCCTGGAGAGGAGTAAATCAATACTCTACATTTCCCATCTAAACATGTGATGCTCCTTTCACCTACACTTCTTTCTTTTTTTCATTTTGATTGGCTATTCTAAAGACTTTCTCTTACATTCTTGCTTGCCGGAATAACAGTATAGGAGATTTGCCTTTAGCAAACACAAAGCGGCCTTAGTTGTTAATAAGACAATTGTTCGTTAACACTCGCTTAAATTATTCAGACTTTTTAGTTTTAATACATTCCATATTACAGTTTTCAAACCATATTATTTATGTAAAGAAAAAATTAATTTCCGAGTCACGCAACTTATTTAATTTTCTTTTTATCCTCTTAAAGTATCAATTTTTATACAAAGGTGAAACGTGAAACTTTCAATCATTCCGAATGCATAGGATTTACATTCTCGGCATATCGGAATATTAGATCAGCAGATTACTATATTTCAAACACTATGCGGATGTGGGAGTCAATATTTTACTTGCTCATGAATATTCACTTACATTATTATTCTTACATAAGCATACAAAAATTATTTGTGCTTCTGTAACATAAATTTCATTGCCGGTTACGTTTAACTACTCATTTGACTTTTTCTAACTACATAAAGTACGGATTTTCAAAGGGTTAAAATCGTCATGGTGTAACTTTCTATTCTGTTTTCACATGTTACTATGTTTGCCCTATTTGGCATCATGTGCACCACATAGTTGCAGTTCAACTGGTAGCTATGTTTATGATAAATGTTCCAGCTGTTTATTTTGAACTAGGCTCATAAAGATTCACACAGACATACTACCTGCTATTACGTTGACATAAATTTTCCAATAGGTATTCATGCACCCTGCAGACAATTCAATGGGTTATTTCTTGAAATAAAATTCCTACTTGGAAATAATAATTTCTTTCTTAAATTTATTTTACTTATAAAATTACTACAGCTGCAACGATCACAGTAGGCCATCTTCTAATGCATTACTTTCTCCTCAGTGGCCGATGTGTTCATTGCCTGTTGCTTGAGTTGCTCTCATGGAGTAATGCCAAGAGACAGACCAGGCTATTTTGGGGAAAAATTAATTTTTTAGCAGTTTCTAGAACTATAAATTTACTTTGAACGATCCCATTGCATACACTGTTTCCATCTTTTTCTTTTATTGTATTGCCACCCAGACCTAGGGTTAGTGTTAGGATATAAAGAAATGCAACACTTTTGTGTTATTTCAAATTTATCACAGCTCCAAAGATAACAAGAGGCTGTCCTTCCAGACATTACCACCTCCTTTCAGAAGAGGCACAGATTTATAACTTGTCACCTGAATTGCTTTTATCCATGAGGAAGTGCCAGCAGTCCCGACTGAGACATTTTCAGGCAAAATTTAATTTTAATGGTCCCTTAGATTATATGTTTCATTATGTCTACTGTGCGCACATCGTTTCCCTCTTTTTTCTTGTACTGCCACCCGATCTTAGGGTTAATGTACTTGTTTTCTTCATTCATATCAAAGATTACCTTCCTTCCAATGTTTGTGTATAAGTACACTTATTTATCCCACCCCCCACCCACCCAATAAAAAATTAAAACTATTTCCTCATTCTATGTAAGTATGTTACTGTGAGGATGCTCTTTCATAGTTGGGAAATAATACAAACGATTAATTTTTCATTATCTATATATATAAAACTCAATGTCTATGTATGTGTGTGTGTGCCCTATAGAAAAAAAAATTAGCGAATCTAGATAAAATCTAAAAGTGTATTCTAACATAAAATTCACAGAGAAAATTAATTGGCGTATTCCTGAATCTCTAAATTCACTCCTAAGGGGGCTATGAGGCAGATTTCGTTGGGGGGGGGGGGGGGTCGATTATTTCAGCTATTTTCAGCTTAATTTCAATTTAATTATGTATTAATTTAAATAGAAAACAGTTATATCATGTAGTCTTTTTTAAAAACAAATTGCAAGTCATTCCCGAAAAAAAACTGCAAGTCATTTCCTCAAATTCAACCGGAAATGACGTCATAAAGACAATGCGGTGTGGAGGGGGGGGATTCAAAATTCTAATACGACAATTTTAGGAATAAGAAGGAGGGCGACTAACCCAGGCTTTACTTAGCCAACTCATAATTCAAAACAGGAAATGAGTCAGCATTTTTTAGATTTTACATGTTCGTGGACACTGCCCACCAGTGCCCGCCACTGTCCGCCCTATAAAGAAATAGCCAACTCATAATTCAAAAGAGGAAATGAGTCAGCATTTTTTAGATTTTACATTTTAGTAGACACTGCCCATCATTGGCAGCCCTATAAAGAAATCGCCAACTCATAATTCAAAACACGAAATGAGTCAGCATTTTTTATATTTTATATTTTAGTGAACACTGTCCGCCAGTGTCCATCACTGTTCGCCATTGTCATGTTAATATATATCTATTGTCATATATAAAAAATCCCCCCCACCTGTACATAGAACAAGCTATACTAATCTTACTATTGCTATGAGATTGTAATCTACTTTTTCATGTATTGCAAATATTAGGTGATAAGAGTTTTTAAGAGTATAGAAGCAAGTGGTGTGAGAACAGTGATGAAAATGATAACTTAATCTGCCAACCAATTCAGTATACAAACATTGCTGTTTGATTCTGCACCCGGGCATCGCCGGGTAGCCTTGCTAGTTATTTATAAATGTAAGACTTACAGAACAGCACAATTAATATCTATGTAAAAAATCGAGTAAAACTATTTATATGAGGGTTCAGAGGTGGGAACAAGTTTCTGGGATTCTTCAATTTTCCCAGGTAACGCCCATGCACTAGTCCTATTAGTGTAACATAAAGCATTTTTCTTAGATATTTTGTGATGACTGTGCAGATTACCGAGTCAAAATTGATATCAGTGTAGAAGATATCTGTGCACTACTGATAAACAATAAGCATATTTTACTTACACTTATAGATCAGAAATTAGTATGCATTATTTGACACTCCACATATTGGTTTAACTTTAGTTGCTTACCATATGACAGATCCCTTGATGATCAGATTTGTTTTGAAACAATCCTTCAGATTTGTTTGTTAACACAATATATACAAAAATCAGATTTATACATACACAAAAATGACTTAGAAACAGATTATGTCTTTTTATTGAAAAAAGATTTTGGGGTTAAAAATAAATGTATTGTTTTGTAATTTTATTAATTTAAGTCTCCTTCAGCTTTGATGTGAGGTATGACTCTTATATGCTAGTATCAGGTGTCTTGTTCATATTGGACACAACTCTATGGAGACTTTTAGCGATTATTTAGTTATTTAGTGCTATCAGGATGCTTTTCTCAACTATCTCCATACATAGTAGTCCAAAAGATTGAGATCTGAGGAGCTAAGAGGCCAAATGTTAGGGGTCATGTGATCATGAAAATTGTTTGCCATCCATTTTTGCATCCTGTGAGCTTATTAGTTATGATTAAGCGATTTTCCTTTACTTTTCTGACGTAAATTGACCGTTACTCGTCACATAAGACTTGTTGTACCTGATGTTGTTGTATCACATAAGACTTGTTGTATCTGATGTTGTTGTATCACATAAGACTTGTTGTATCTGATGTTGTTGTATCACATAAGACTTGTTGTATCTGATGTTGTTGTATCACATAAGACTTGTTGTATCTGATGTTGTTGTATCACATAAGACTTGTTGTATCTGATGTTGTTGTATCACATAAGACTTGTTGTATCTGATGTTGTTGTATCACATAAGACTTGCTGTATCTGATGTTGTTGTATCACATAAGACTTGTTGTATCTGATGTTGTTGTATCACATGATATTTGCGATGAACATGGTAAGACTTGTTGTATCTGATGTTTTTGTTAACAACATTTCAGATTGTTCCTTCTGGCACACAGTGTTCTTTTACAATCAACCCTCATAGATTTTCTAGGGTCACCATTAATGGTGTGCTGTACTTGCCGAATAAATCCAGGTGTTTTAATGCTAACAGTATATTTAGAATGTCTCTTACGTTTTGATACCTTTCCATCTTAAGCCTTTAACTCTTTGAGAAGTTTGTAAAAGAAAGATCAATTGAGTTAAAAAATGGTTCTATTTCTAAATTGCAACAGTCAACCTTTATAGTCATGCTAACTTTGTGACTCTTCATTTGTTGTGCAATTTTAGGGTTGATAATTCTGAAATAGATTAAATATAAAGTCAACTGTTATTCCTGGTATCGTAAAAATAATGTATATCCTCAAATGCCTTACACACTCTGTAGATATAGTTTTTGTAATATGTCGTCCAGATTGAGGAGAAATATTAATGAAAACATGTTAATCCAAGTTAGATATATTAACGAAAACGGTTAATCCTAGTAAGAAATACCATCGATTATTTTGATTAACTCACCTTTCATTTTTATCGTTAGTAAAGTAGTTAATCCTAATTTACTCAATCTCTCCTGATAATGCTTCAGCAGGTCTCATCAATGGGATTCTTTCTTCATACCTTGAATCAGATTCATGAACAGTCGTTCTGAACGACAACTGCCAATCTCCAGAATGCGACTGATTTCAAGTAGCAATCATCCTGGGACTATAGACGGAGCAAATCTCGTTACATCAAACTGATCCGTAGTTGCAATTAGCACAAAGTGACATTCCCTCAACATTCTTGGAAACTTTTTAGACAACAACATTATCAGGATTGCTGTCTCACGACGGCTAGGTATCCAGTTATGTCATCCACACCGATGCCGCTGTGGCCAAAATGTTGACGAGTTTGCCAGGCACCCCCTCTCCTGCAGATTTAGCACTAATCATCTGCCTCATCATTCTGATATGAGACACGCCACTTAAATACCATCTCTTTCATGCCGTCAAGAATTGAAGAGTCCGCTGTCAATCCTAGCACTGCAGCTCAGTTTACCGAAACCAGAAAGAACAACAAATAACACAGCTCACTAACTGACCGTTTCATTTTTGAACCTATCTCAGTCGAAATATCAGAAGTTTGATAATGCATGATTCATAAGACATTGGACGGATGATAGCTACTTGGAGGAAGGAGCCCCGAAAGTCCACTTAGATGTTCTAGTGCATCTCCCTAGCTATCATCTGAGGCAACACCATATTCCATTATGATGTCATCCTGCAACATCTAAGTTTTGATAAAGAAAACAAAAAACTTTGCGCTCGTGTGGAGGCAAGTAAATAGAGAATTATTGAAATAAACTTTTTTATTATTCAAACTTTAGGAGAATCCTAAAAATCTTTTATCGTATTTACTATTTTTTGGAAATACAACTTTCTTTTTCAATTCAATTCTCAATAATGAGATACCAGAATTGCTTTAAAAGCTTCTCTACTGATGAAAGGAAGTAAAATGAAGAGACTTTAATAAATAACCCAATATATGATGCACCCAAATGAAACGATTTGATCATTTGTATTTTTTTTCATTCACAAGTTATTACAAGAGGCACATAGAACTTTGCTTCAATTTTTTATGTCAGTAGAAATGACGTGAACTACTACATATTTTCAGCTTTTAAGCTTCTCATTCATGTGGGTGGAGGAGGGGAAGTGAGCTGAAAAGACTTTATTCAGCTCATAAAATGTTAACACAAGCAGACAATACAAGATGACCCACCAGTGTTAGTCCCTAGAGAAACCAAGGGTCATCATCATGGTCGTAACTAAATTTTATTAAATTACTGCTGTGATGCCTTTTTTTTCTTTATCATTAATTTCTCTTTTCTTTTTCTTTTTTCTTTTTTTTTTTTGAGGGTGGGTGGGTGGGTGGGTAGATGTGATTAAAAGTCTGCAGTGTAATCTTTGAGGAATGCTGTTTTCGCTTTGAGTCTGGAGCAACTAGTGTGTCCATGTACGTTCTGGGCAGTGAGTCAGAGAGAGGTGGTGTCTTTACCCAGTGAAGGGACTCAACTGAATCCTTTTCCTTGGCTATAGTAGAAAGCTGGCTAGTTGTGGTAGTTTATTGTCACTAGTCATACAACTAAAGATTTCTAGAATAAAGGCTTGGTATGTAAGGCCAAGTCATTATTATACTTGTCGCTTTCGTCCTGTTGGCTGGGGTTCCTCCTTGGGTTGAGTTTGTGCCAATTCAGAGCCCTTAGCTGGGAGCCAGCAAACCTCCAAATGTACATCCAACTGCTGCCTTGCTCGATTGACACTCCAGATCATTATTTCTTCTTAGGTCTCCATGGAGGTACACAATGTCACCGACCTCCACCTCATATGGAGGTCCATAATGTCACCGACCTCCACCTCCACTGTATATGGAGATACACAATGTCATCAACCTCCACCTCCACTATATATGGAGGTACACAATGTCATCGACCTCCACTGTATATGGAGGTACACAATGTCACCAACGACCTCCACCTCCACTATATGTGGAGGTACACAATGTCACCGACGACCTCCACCTACACTGTATATGGAGATACACAATGTCACCAACCTCCACCTCCACTATATATGGAGATACACAATGTCATCGACCTCCACTATATATGGAGGTACACAATGTCACTGATGACCTCGAATTCCACTGTATATGGAGGTACACAATGTCATCAACCTCCACCTCCACTGTATATGGTCTTGGTGCATGGTTGGGAGCCTTAAATCATTTGCTGTTGCTATAATCATGGTTGACTGCTACGTTTGCACTGCTATTACTCTATCAAATCTGTATCATTAAAGTGTATTGATTGAGCAGAAACTTCTCATTTTCAAGAAACTTGAAGCTGGGAGCAGAATTTGTTTTGTGGATTTTGAGAATGGCTTATCACAATGTTTCCTTTGGTTAATTTGGTACAAGGAGTGTGGTCGTGCAAGAGTTGACACACTCTCGTATGGCAAAGATTAATTGTCGAGTTCCTTTGATAAGACATGGGGGGTCTTTACTAAGTGGAAGTATAGCTATGAAAAGAGAATTCTTCAAAGATGCACACTGATGACATAAGATACAACCTCAACTACAACTTTAAACAAGTCTAAGATATAGAAGTGTTTGGTGATGTGCTCTTATTTAATATGTAGTGCTGTTTGCAAAGCATGAAAGGTGTTTTGTGGAGAGACAATCACATGCTATCATTGAAGAAGAGCCATTTCTAAAAATGACCATAAGGAGTCCTGAACCATTGTGCTGGTCTGAAGGTATCTCTTCAACTCGCTGATGTTGGTAAGCCATTTGGATGGATGTTTGCCTTACATAAGATATGTATACATTCATCTATGGTCTGGGCACTCGTGCAACACTTCTCCCCATGCAGGATGACTGGTGAAAAGGAGTTTTGAGGATCCTCTGATGATCTCTACACGTGAAGTCCTAAATACAATGGTCTCTTCCTGTTCATGCACAAAGGAGTAGATTAGATAAGTTGGGTAAGTCCATTCTGTGGCATTACGACTGGCAAAATCAGAAGGTATGTTTACCTTGCCAGTGAGATGTATTAAACACTGGAAGTGTCAGACTGGCAATCAGAATGAAGTCAATCTACAGCTGGCTAAATGACAGCAGAAATTCTCAGACTGTCAAATGAGGATCATAGGATGGTGTTCTGATTGAATCAGGTAGAGGTCGAAATATTTGATAGTGTCAACAATAGCCAGCGCTTTGACTTCACATGGTAGCCAGGTGACTGTGTAACCTTGTTCAGAAATGACAGCAAAGCAGTAACCTCTTTCCTCTGTCCGCATATATCAGTGTGTCAATGTTATGTTGTTTGAAGGAACTGTTAGTTACAATCCTTAATGCATTAGTAGGGGCATATGGATTATTTTTGTTGATGTTCGGTGTGTCTAAGCAGCAATGAATGCTTGCTACAAGTGGTTAGACCGTTCTATTGCATCCTGTGACTTTCTTCCAGCTGTAGCTTTATCTAGAAGACTAAGGAAGTAAGAAAAATTTTGAATGCGTTTAGGATGATATACATTCTAATAAATGATCATATGCCTTTTAGTGTCTTGAGGGGTTCGCAAGAGCTAAGTGTTAGTGATTTTGTGGGGGCCTGCTAACAAGAGTTCCTCAGACCGGATCCATCCCAGTATGGATGTTTGCTTCAGGCATATTGCTGTCTGATAGCTTTAAATTCACCTTAGACAGTGTGGTGAAGATTCTCCGCCAGGTAGATTCTCTCTATCTTAACAGTAAAGATTGCCAAGTTTTACCATGTATCCCTCCATTAGAAGGTTGCTTAGCACTCTGCACATTAACTCTTCCAGAGCTGTCTCTGAACCTGGCATATTCATGGCACATCTGATGTAGACGCACCTACCTCTGAAAAGAGTAATGACGCCACAATACTTCATGGCAATCTGATAGAAGGTGCTGGTGAGGTCAGTTCTAATGATCCATCATCACTGTCTTATCTTTCTTGGGTGGAATTAATTTTTGTTTTAGGGGACAGCTAAGGCTTTCAATAACAATCAATACTAGAAAATGCAGCGACCTGGTGATGGTTTGCTTGAAAGAGTTTACATACTCCACAGCTATTCCCATAATTTTGACAGCATATACACTGACATTTTCTAACTCATCCACACGAGTTGTAGTTTGTTTAGTTTGCTTTTTGTGTGTGGGAGGAGGGCATCCTCTGAGTTCCGGTTGTTGTGTAGGGCCCAAATTAATTGTGACTTCTGAGCCAGTATACCCATGTAGATCACATCCCAATAAATCAGAGTTCTTCAGTTTCATTTGTATTGGGGAAACTACACCAGCCAACATCTCTTAGCACTGTCAAAAGCTTTCTCCAGATCTAAAAAATCAAAATACAGGTTCTTCTTCTTTTCAAGGTACTTCTCTTGCATTTGTTTCAGGATAAATATAGCACCAGTTGTACTTTGTCCATGCATAAAACATAACTGCATCTTATTTGCTGTTCAAGTATTCTCTCAATCACTTTCAGGACCTGATCCATCAACTGTAAGCCTCTGTAATTATATCTATCTGTAAACCGGGAATATTAAATTTCAGTATCTGCTCATGCAGAGTCTTTGAATTTACATTTACAATGCATTCTTGGGAATCAAAAACAATAGTGATGCTAACAGAATTATACTCTTTACTATCAGATAAATTCGGAGGAGTTTCCACTACTCTCTCCAAGAATACAACTTTGTTAGTAGCATCCGCTTCTACAAGTAAATACTCTTGCTTCTTGGCAACCGGTTAAATTCTTTACTGACACTTCTATATTTGGTCTCATATTGAGAAAAAAGCTTCTCAACAATTTTTTCGTTTGACTTCAACTAGTCATAAATGCAGTAATAATTTAACAAATGTTAACTTTTATTTTTCTTATAAAACAAAAAAACAAAAAAAGAAACGATCAACATCATGGGGTTTTCTGTTCAAAATGCTGGATCAAATATAAGTAAATTGGAAACTCAAAACCAATTTTTACAAAATCGCTTAAATCTCACATACAAAGAATGACGTACGCTAATATAACAATCAAAGGAAAATTATAAAACCTCTTTTTCAAACAAAACTTAAGAATAAGTCACTATAGACTTTCTATATGGATACAGTTAAATTTAAAAGTTACCAGTTAAAGGGAGACAACTAAAACTCATGTAAGGGAGACAATTAAGTAATTCAAAGACTTTCAAAAAGTCACGCATGGTCTATAGCAGTGCTTCTCAACTTTTGGAAGTTGCGGACTGATTGAGAATTTCTGGATCAATGCACAGACATGGCGTATAAAATTAAAGTATTTGTTAAACTTCAACTAAAAAGTATTTATGCTGTTTAATTTAAGACAGAGATCTATCATGAGTATAAACTAACCTCTAATGTACAGTCAATCAAAACAGTGAGACTGCTTCTTGTCAAGTCTTAGCTCGATTGAAGAGAGTGCCACACATAATGGTTTTCGAACATCCAAATTGTTTTGATCACATTCATATTTGAAAAAGCAGCCTTGCATAGGTATGTGAATGTAAATTGGAGAAGCATATTGATAGCATTTCAGGCTACTCGGTTCTCGCTTTGATCCAGAAACATACCAAAGATGTTTTTCTTAAATCTAGAAAAGGCGGATTTCCACTAAAATCCCATGGATGTGAGTTCTCTGTTATTTGGTAGAAATACGCTTTTTTTTTTAAATAAGAGAAAACTTATGTTTTCGTCACTATTTGTCTGGATTTTATTTCTTCTTCTCTTTTGCTTTATCTTTCTTTCTCTTTTCCTGTTTTTTCTCTCTTTCACTTCTTCATCTTCATATTGTTTAGTCTTGTCTTTCTTTTCCATCTCTCTGAATACTGAAAATGTTAATTTTGCTGTAAAGACTAAGACTTCAAACAATTTATGAAGAAGGTAGAGGAGGTAGATAACTTTTGTTTCATCAAAGAATGGCTTTCTGTCTCCTTTTCCTACGTGTGCACTCGATGGTTTTCTTGTAATTTTGACTTTAAAACTGATTGGAGTTGTTTAGGAAAAAAAAGCTGTTTTTTGCACAGCCCTCTCCACATGCACACATTTCCAGGTTGGGAAATTAATCTCAATTTCAGCTTTTTTTGTCATTGGCTACTCACATTCCCGTGGGAAGTTGCGGAACAAATCAAAACTATCTTGAGACACACAACTCCTCCACATTCCCAATTTCTGTTTCATTCCATCAATCTTGTCTGCCATCATGAAGCACACTGCTTTTTTTTTTTTTACTTGCATAGAGATATTCAGGTGTTGAAGATATCCAAAATATCCACCCGATATGTCAGTTTCGCAATTCACACAGAGTTCTGAATTTGTGCTAACTAATATGCTTTCTGAACTTGAAGGAAGTTGATACGTTCATTTCATAGTTCAAATAGTCTAGAGAGAATCTTGCCTCTCGATATGCACCGTACATAAGCATGCAGTATGAAATGAGTGTGTTCAGAATTTGCATCATCACACAATGCCGCAATCTTGAATTCAGTGGGTTACCATTTACATGATTCACAATTGTTGTAACTTCACACAGTACTGAGTTCAGTTGGGGGGGGGGGCATGTTTGTGACTCAACTTTCTCTGTGATGAATGAGTAAAAGTTTTTTTTAAGCTTTTTCTGAAGGTATCATAGCCCAAGCACAAAACGTGAGAACAAACTACTGAGAAATAAAATTCTAATTTTTTTGCAACATATCGTCGGAAATTACAAGGAAGAAAAATATACTCATGGAACATTATATGTAAAGCTATGCCAAAATAAGACAGGAAAATTACATTATCAAAATCTCATGCAATGCACATAGTACAATATATTTAGCAATTATCCTACATATGCAATGAGAATATTAAGCACAGTAATGCAATATCAAGGAAAACTTACAATCAAAAGGATGCAATACATAAGAGAGAGAAAATATCTAAATTAATAAATGCAAAAGATTTTTCCATCTGTCCTAACTATATTAACATCAAAACAGGTGGCGCTTATTTAATTCTATGACACAACATGCTTTTTTTTAATACCATATATATAGCACACTGCAAACACCCACAAACACATTTAGGTCTTAATTTGCATATTTATTTTATAAACAGCTTCTAATAAATTAATATTCTGTAATATGCAGTTGTAGTTTTACATTGTCACATTTTCGTTAATAATAAAACGTCTGATGTCGCTGGAATGCCAAGAACAGATACTTTGAAATATTTATTTGCACAAAATATAAAAATTTACATTTGGAACAAATTAGGCACAAGGCTATCAAAAGTATGGGGAAAATGGGGGTCGTTGGTCATCCTTGGTCAAAAATGATAAAAAATAACTCTACTACTCTTAACTAAAACAAATTGGGAGAGACCGAGGACAAAAAATTGCAAGTGGGATGTGGGGATCTTGGAGGATTTCTATTACAGGGGAGGGGAGGTAACTCATTCACTGACTTGCTAAGAGGCTAAACTTACCCGAAGGGCTGGGATCCAATAGGACCGGGACACCATGTGTGATATGCTCAGGCAGAACACATACTCATACTTGACTCGTTTTCTTAGACACAAACTCGCTACTTGTATCCACCTTTTTTCAAAGACTGAGAAATGTAGTCTTTTTCTATCACATCTGATCTTGACCTTCAGCTTGTGCTTAAAGAACTCGATCAGATACTGATCAGCAAAAGATTCAACCTCCTGGTCATTTCTCAGATGCGACGTTCATACCACCATGTGTGCTACGGCCATGGTTCGCGAGAAACCTCATTCGTCTCTCCCTGTCCCACGGCGGCCAAACATTGTCAATTACATAGGATATGTTTAGCGGCAGAGGATGCTCGGGATCGAGATGAACTGTCTCCTCATTTACATACCCCTAGTACCGCCGGAGTTTGCAGTATTGGAAGAAAGCGCGATAAGGCATTTCTTCTTCGAGCGTGTCACAGCAGTTCAGGCGAGTCCTCCATTCCGCAACTGTGTTGTATTGCATTGAAAGGTTAATGCGTTCCAGGCCAATCACCAGGTCAGAGAGAACTAAGAGTTGTTGAAATGACTCGTCCCTGGCACCCAACTCCATTCAGAACGGATCTCCTCCTCCTCCGACCACCTGAACCACTTGACAAACAGGTCGTCAGCTGCCCCCCCCCCTCACTAATCCTTGTAGAGTTCTTTCCTAGAAGACCAAGAAAGGTCACTGGGCTGAGGAAGCTTTTTGGGCGCGGCTCGGTACTCTCTGAAGAACTGTGATTCGTCCCTCGGCCTACGACGACCTTTGACTGAATGGTCAAGAATAAGGTCAGGAAAGGCGATATCGACCATGGTGTTCCACGCAGATACATCTGTTAAAGTTTTATTTGGCGAAAGCTAACCTCTCAGCGTGTCGAGTCAGGCATACCCAAGCCTCCCTCACACGGACATTGAATACAGACCTGTCTGCAAATGCAGTGCCTCTTCCTGTCCCAGAGAAGCGAGGACAGAAGGCACCAAAGGACCTTCAGGTGGTTCGCAGGCAAGGGAAGTATAGCCAATCTGTAATAAGAGAAAAGATGTAAGTGGCACATGCCTCAGCTCTACCTTTTAAGGAGAGTTTCTTTTGAAGCCAAGTGTTAACTGACGCTTTGACATTTGATGTTACCTCCGACTAATTCCTCTCAGGCTAGAGACCTGGTCTGAACCACATGCCGAGGATTCAAACCGGACCATCTGTCCAGCAGAAAAGAGCCGGAAGGGTGGTTTTACCACTCCCGGCACCCAACCACAGACCGATTTACTTGCCGTGGTTTATTTTGGCCCCTGTGATTATTTCGTAACGTATGAACATCTATGTCACCCCCTCGATGTCTCAGGCATGACACAAAGACAGTGATGTCATCGGCGAACGATTTTGCGTAGGACCGAACTTGCCTCCCCACTTCATAGCTTGCGTAGTAGCGGTTCCAATGCAAGGATGTAGAGCAGGGGCGACAGCGGACAGCCCTGACACACCCACCAGAAGATAGCGAACACTTTCCGTTTACCTGCACCACTGTCATCGGCAAGCGATGCAGAACGGAGATCCATTTGCAGAAGTCCGGTTTAAAACGATGGTCAACCCTGTTGAAAGCTTTGGACGGATCCAAGTTGATCAGTTATGCCTCTGTGTCGTTTTCTATCCCCTCTAGGATCGTACAAATCAGATGCAAGTTGTTCTGGATCGATCTCTCCTTCACAGTGTAGTTCTGCTAGAGTTTGATCAGTCCTCCGATAACACCGGTTCGATAAGATCTTGGCCAAAATCTTTAACTCTGTGTTTAGCAGAGTTATGGGCCTGTAATCGTCTAGTTCCCCCCCCCCCATGCCTGTCCCGCTTCTTTGGCAATGTGATCACTTCCTTGGTGACTTGACCCAGGATAGAATACTCGTCAAACCAATCTGTTAGAATCCGTACGAACATGGGCGACAGCCTCAAATACAATTCGTAGGGCAGACAATCGACCTGATTCAACGCAACCAAGACCTCGCACTCCGTAACACTGCCTTTGCATCGAGGCGGAGAGAGTCAGCCAAATATTTTCAAAACTTTTAAACCCGGAGTTTAAAGCAATTGTTCCTGAAATCCTTCGCAGATCTCCAGAGTCGATCTTAAGGTACATGCATGCTTAACTTTTCCAATGTACCTATCTGAGCCACGCCTTGAAACTTCCTTACGTTCATCCATGTCAGAGTTCACGGCTTCATTGGAAACTTTCCTTAGCATAGCCCTAACTACTTGGCCCTTGTAACGCTCGTTAGCCTTGCATCATAGATCCTGTTTAGCTAGTTTTATGCTTACAGTATACCCCCCCCCAGCCACTGCCTGGGATAGTTTCTCTTCTAAATGCTTCTTCGCCTTGACCCTATCTAGTGTGAGACACTGAGCGTAATTTGCCCCCACTAAAGCCCGCTGGATAAGTAGTTGTAGCTTTTCCCGGAAATCTTGTATTTCCAGCGTGGAGGTATTTAATTTCCAGTACCCGGCTAGTTTACGCCTATTTCCTAAGTTCAACCTCACCATAACTAGGTTATGGTCTGATTAACCTAGTCAGTGGATATGATAACTAACATCCTATCCAAATAGGTATTCGGATAGAAAAACATGCTATTTGTCCATGTCCACATCTCCCGCTCCAGATGATCGACACAAAACCTGTCGACAAGATCGCATCTAGCCATCTACCCCCCCCCCCCCCCCCCCCCGGATTTTGTCTATCTTGGGATCAAGGATGGCATTCCAATCTTCCACTGGTGATACCAGATCAGGCTGCCCTGTGGCTCCCTGAGACGAAATTCACCTACATTGACGTTTTTTTTTTTTTTTTTTTTTTTTTTTGTAAAACTTAATTATGTTCTACAAAACCAAAACCAAAAACAACAGCCCCTCTCCCTTTCTCCCTCCCCTTTTTTATTTTATTTTTAGAACTTGAAGCATAAATCTTTTACTATAATGACCAGATTCGGCATTAAATAACCCAAAAGGGGTTGATATGCCATAAAACAAAACTACCAAACCAAAAACGATGATTAAACATTTGAAGATATAAAGAACTTGAAGCATAAAAACTTTTACTATAATGACCAGATTCGGCATTAAATAACCCAAAAAGGGTTGATATGCCGTAAAACAAAACTACCAAACCAAAAACGATGATTAAACATTTGAAGATATAAAGAACTTGAAGCATAAAAACTTTTACTATAATGACCAGATTCGGCATTAAATAACCCAAAAAGGGTTGATATGCCGTAAAACAAAACTACCAAACCAAAAACGATGATTAAACATTTGAAGATATAAAGAACTTGAAGCATAAAAACTTTTACTATAATGACCAGATTCGGCATTAAATAACCCAAAAAGGGTTGATATGCCGTAAAACAAAACTACCAAACCAAACCACCAATCTTCCATTAAAACTACTCGCTTCAGACATGCGACGAACGAAAAAAAGATACCCTCTCTTGAGCCGTGTTAGGCGCATGAACCGCATACAGCAATATCAGCCATGACCAGCCCCTCCCCCCACATCACTATGGACAACATCAACCATTGTGGACAGGATGCGTTTCACAAGCAAAGAGACGCCTTTTCCCCAGAAATTCCCATATGCTGAAAAGATGTTAAAGTATCTATTCAGCACCTGACAATCTCTAGACGAAACAAAGCGTGTTTCCTTGATCGCAGCTACATCCACTCCCAGGGACAAGAGATCTCTCCGGACACGAACCGCGTGATTTGAAGACCTCATGCCCCTCGCATTCAAATTAGTCATTGCCTTATCTTAAGCAGTGTCATACTCAGTTCCGAAGTCTGTTGGCGAAAGAATATCGACGCTATGCGCCATGCTTAATGTGGCCAATTCTGTGGCATTCTGACCACTGTGCAGTGGCGGACCAAGAGGGGGCCCCTGGCAGCAAACTGCCCTCCAAAATGCATGCATAGTTTAAAATAATATGTTAACTTGACGGTACCCTCTTTATATGACATTTCACAAATTGAAATTTAATTAAATGTTTACCATTGTAATTCTAATTTCTATTGTCCGGTCAGAGGAAGTCAAACATCTCGTTCATAACTCATGTTCTCGATTGACTTACCCAGTCGTTTTAGATAAAATGGAAGTTTCAATTATTTTCAATCATTTCGCTATTATTGTCACAAAACTTCTTTTAGAAGCGTTGCCATTCTGTTCCTCGACAGCATACAGAAAGTATAAATTAGTTGTCCGTTAATGTTGTTTGAGTTTAATTGTTTTTTACTTGCCTTATTTAAGAAGTATTCCAGAATATATAAATATATCAATTACTGATAGCAAAAAAAACACAAAAAAAGTTGTACGGCAATAATAGCCAAATGTAAACAACTAATAATAATTTTGGTGACTAAACTAGGAAATAACACTGTTGTCATATATCTTAGCTGGAATTACTGATTGATTCTGAATCACCAGGGGACCTATTTTTATTATATAGATTAGCAATACCCGTACTTTGCTTCTTAATAAAAATTTTCATGTTTTTTTTTACCCTTTTTCTTTAAACAATTATAGATTCACTTCCGTAGTTAAATGTTGGGACCCAGAATTTCTTGATGAAACAAAAATATAAATCGACGACTATTCTACATCACCAAAAAAAATTATAGAATCACTCCCAGCGAAAAAAAAACACACACTTATTTTAGAATTTAAAGTGGGGGATTATTTTCACATATACCTTTAACATGACATGTTGCTGTTTTTTTTTTTGTTTTATTTTACTTATGAAGTATTCCAGAACACATGAATATATAAATATTAGCCATACCCGTATTTCACTTCCTAATAAAATATTTCCTTTAAACAATTATAGATTTACTCTCGTAGTTAAATTTTTAGACCTGGAATTTCTTTAATAAACAAAAAAAAAAATCGGTATCTATTCTACATCACCAACAAAAAAATACAGATTCACTCTCAGCAAAAAAAAAACGTTAAAAAGAATTCAGTTCCAATTCTGTAGAAGTACCAAACAGAACATACACACACACACACACTTATTTTAGAATTTACAGTGAAGAATTAGTTTCGTACATACCTTTAATGTAACATATTGCTGGATTTTATTAACTTACTTACAAAATACTGGAGAATAAATAAATATGTAAATATTAACAATACCCATACTTTGCTTCACTCCCGTAATTTAATGTTGAGGGCCCATAAAATTCTTGATTAAATATACGGGTCCCGCTAGTTATAAAATAAATCACATAAATGTGCATTTATTCAATAATATCGAAGATATATATTCCATAAAGTAAAGATTGAATGCATAAGCTCTTAAAGCAAGTAAGCTTGATAATCGATCAATAATTTTCAGTTCTGGAAATCTCGACTTTGAGATCTCGAGACTGAATATGGAATCTCAAAGTTGAAAAAATAATCTTGAGATTGCAATCTATACTTTTGATTTGCGGAATTATTTAGATCATGTTAAAAAATGACCTGGGAGTCATTTTTTAACGTGTATTTTTGAGATTATTTTTTAACAAGATTCAATTATTGTAGATATTTATTTCTAACGTGTAATATTCTCCTTCATGTTGCATTTGCATTTCTGGAAAATAAATCGAGAAATTATCTGATCCATAAGCAAGTTCAAGAATTGGACATTGGTATGGATGTCTGCGTAACTCACTCGGAAGCAGCCAAAATTTTCTTTAACCGAAGTTGGAACGCTTTGGTGTCTGAATCGATTAATCTAAGTAAAACCAAGTGCAAAGAAATGGGAATTCCAATTAAAAAGCGGATTAGAAGAAAGAGAAAGCTACCTGGGGAAACTAAAGATGATTTTGGTCAAACGCTTGAGCAAGAAATTAAGAGATCTATACGAATGTCATGATCAGATTGTTACTAAAGTGGAAGCAAGATTTGACTCCATGTTTCATCTGCGAACTGTCTTCGCTAGATTATCGTCGCCAGCAATCCTAGAAGATACTGAGCAGGAGTTGCAACAAAGATTTAATAGTCTCAGCAAAGAATATGCTTGGCACTTGGATATTTCTATGTTGCCTTCGGAAGTTCTTCGTCTTCGGGACATTTTAGCAGCAGCAGCAGCTTCCGAGGTGAAAAGTTGTATAAGTCTAACAGCAATGACCAAATCATCAGCTATTAAATGGCTGAGATGGATCCATCGGCGGCAAGTGCAAGAAACAATGCCAAATATTGTTATTGCTCTGCGGCTGTTTTTGAGTCATACAGTTTCTGTTGCCACCACAGGGGGAAGCCTCTCAAAACTAAAGCTTATTAAAATGTTGTGACCTTGAAGGGTCAATAATAAATAAGACCCCATGGTGGTATATTTACAAGAGTGTGTATTTATAGAAGTAGAGAATAGTATGTCACTGAAAGACTGATCCGAGATTGCTTCAAGACTTTGTTGTAAGTGCTCCTCAATACATCGTTTCTAGAAGAGTCGATAATGTCACGAAATAGGGTAGATCACCATCACATCATAAGCCCCTTCGTTTTAGCCTTGCTCTGTATACTTTTTTCGTTTAGATCTGCATAGCTACTCAGAGATTTGCTCTCCCAGATGTTAAAATAAAAAAATCTAAAATTAAGCCGGTATTTGTAATCCATCGGGCAGTGTTCAAATCCTCACCCGACCTACAATTCAAACATTTCTTCAACTTTTAAATTACACGCCAGGCAAAAGTGGGCTCTTTTATGGTGGGGACGAGGCAAGTTGGGGCCACTTCTACGACTCGATCCTGGTTCAGGATCATCACGTTCATCACAGAAACGTTTTTAAAATCTTCTGAAATACGATGCAAACGTTATTTCGTTTTCAGGGTCATAATTAAAATTATTGACAGCTCTCCAAATAAGGTTTTGTGAAAATGCACTTTCATCTTCACCATTTTTACCCCTATTCAAAAATTTGTATAGTTGTTTTTCTTGAAATTTCTCTTTTTTTTTTCTTGAAGTTTCTCTTCTAGACAAAGCTTTTCTATTTCCATTTTCTTCTCATATTCCACTTGTTCTCCTCGGAATTGCTCTTCTTGTCGAAGGTTGTTCTTGTTGATGTTTAATGATATCCAATATTCTACTTTTAAATTCCTCCATTTTTGACCCCCCAAAATAGGTTACCAACTTTTTTGTGTTTTTTTCTTCTTTTTTTTTTACACGGTTATAACTTTTCTCACTGGAAGACAAATCCTTAACTTCTTAGCGAGAGAAAAAAAATAAGCTTGTGCAAACTTATTTTCATGTTTCTGATTAAACAAAAAAAAAAACGACAACCTTTTTGTTGGGTTTCTTTTTTTTCTGTGATCGAACAATTTAGATTTTAAAACCTTGACTTTAAATCTTTTTTTTTTTTTTTTCAATCCTATTTTCTGATGTTGGAGTGTTTCCTTTTGCAGATTTGGCACACCTTATGTGTTAAAAATCTAGTACGGCTTTTAACTTCTCGCTGTTACTGTTGTAATTTACAATTTTTCCAAGATAACGACTTAAGTCTTTTTTTGAAAATCAAGCATTCCAGTTGTAGTGATAGTTATGTTGTATCTGACATAAGTCAGAGTTTTTGCCGTCAGTGTTATAACCTTGAAGAGCCGATAATAAATAAGACAACACGTATATTTACAAGAGTGTTTATTTACAGATGTACAGAATAGTACGTTACAGAAAGACTTCTCCGACACTGCTTCGAGACTTCATCCTCTACACATAATTTCTAGAAGAGTCCATATAGTCACAAAATAGGGTAGATCATCAGCCACCATAACATAAAACTTATTTAAGATCGAGCATGTCGCAAGATTGTCCTTTGAATTTGTGGTTCTTATCAATTGGACATGAAACTGTGGAGCTGATGGACTTCGAAAAAATAATAAGTGCCTTTGCTTCTATCAAAGCTCACAAAGTAAAAATTCAATAAATCTGTTTATCAGATGATTTTAAACAAATATTTTGTTTGTTTTTGTAATTCGTTGTTTTTCATTTTTTTTTTCAATCAATATTATAAATCTTTAATTTCTTCTTGTTCTCCAAGAAAAAGGAGCGGATCTTATGAATAGGGCCCAAGGTGGCACTTTGCCTCAGTATGCCACTGCCGCTGCGCGCAATGCCGCCGACGTTTAGGGGAAAAGTTAGCTTTAGTACCCTATATAATGATGGATGCACCAAAAGTGGGACCTTCCGTTGCATTCTGGTAAAAGTCCATCCAGGAAAGGGTCTTTGTTCTTGCTAAGTTTTGTTCCTTCTCCGCGGCCTCCAGCATTTGCCAGACAGAGTTCTTGCGACTGTCTGGGAGCCTTACGAATGTTGTTATGAGGGGGGCATCCGGGAAATTGGTGGGGTACTCAACGCCTTTTCTCCCTATATGACCAAATTTTGAGTGAGGTTTCAAATTCCTCCTCTGCGGTAGGACAAGTCCGTGCTGACAGACAGGAGATCAATCTTGCAAATGTCACTCCCCAATTTAATGGGGAGTGTTTTTTCTTTCTGCGAGAAGGAGACATAAATTAGCTCCTTTTTGCCCCTGGCTCAACTTGATCTCGTCTAGAGGATTCGGAACAGAGTGGTGTATGTATATGTGCATGTGTTCGTTTTGGTAAATGCATTGTGGGGGCAGGTGTTTGGGGGGGGGGGGGCTAGTGTTTGCAGAGTGGGGAATGTGTTTTTTCCGGAGTTGTTGTTCTAAGGGTGGGAGTTAGCTGTTAGGTTTTGGAGGTATCTGTGATGGTGTATGCTCCATGGGGAACTGGGCAATCTTTTCCTCCCCCTTTATATGAGTCTCCTTTTTGCTGGCACTTTCCTCTTCATCAGAGGAGTTTTTTGTTTTCCTTTTTGTCCCCTGCCGGTTTTGCGGCATGGGGACATTCTGATTTTGCTGCTGTTTCTGTTGTTGCTGCTGCTGCTGAGGTAATCCGCACACAGCTCAGTAAATGTGGACCCAGGTTCTCCTCCTACCCTAGTATTTGGGCTGTAGTTTCACTCTCCCGCTCCTCATTTATTTTAGGGAGAGTCGTTCCACTTTATCCCTTGGAGAGAGCAGAATGTCTCACATGGCTAAGCTCCTCAAATATATTGTTTCCAGTCCAAATTCAACCAATATTGAAATTTCTATTCAACACTTTGTGTTTGAAATAAGCAATAAATATATAAATAAATACATAAGGTATAGAATTTCCTCAAAATCCATGGACAACTTCCTTTAGATTCGTTTGACTTCCTGTTATTTATGCATAAGAACGTTTTAAATATGCTAGTGGACCCAAAAAATAAAATGCCCTAATGATAACCACATGCCCCCACCACCTACTTGCCTGAAGGATTTTTTAATGTTAAATGAACTTTGTTTTTTCTATTTCATGCAAGACCTTTTTTAGTTTCAAATCCTACACCCCCCCCCCTCCTCAGTCTTGACTTTTTGTTCTGTAGGTTAAGACTGAGCATTGGATTAGATAAATTCAGCGTTTTGTCTTAACCCTTAAAACAAAAGGGATAAATTTCCGACAAAAGGAAAGATTGAACAAAAATTTAATAAACATTTAATGACTATTTTTTTATTAGAATAGGTAATAATTAATCTCTTTAATCTCTTTATTTACATTTTACCATCGAATATTTTCAAATGAAATACCAAATGACACTGTAAGAAGAAATGTCTTAGATTCATTCAGCTTGAGAATCATCTAAACTCTGCAGATCTATGTTGAAAAAAGGTGAAAGGAGTATTTCAACAAAAGTTTATTTCAACAACTTGCAACATTTAGGTCTACCGGAAATGAAATCAACATTATATCTATACACACACATGACATAGATTTCATTTTAAACAAGCGCCTTCGAGCTTAAGTCAGAATGGAGTATGGTTTCGGTCCTTGGGTGCCATCCTCTCAAGCATTACCGCCTCTTTCGAGAGAAATATTGGTTTATAAAGACACACTGCGAACCAAAATATGATAACTATTTTTTTTTTTAGATATAACATTCAAGTAATTTCATTCTTATTAAAGTATTGTTTGTGCTTCTGTTTTACAGGGCCGAAAAAAATTTCTATCTTTAATTTTGAAGAGTCAAATGACAGGGGGAGATAATTCAAAGTGTTCCCCCAGGATTTATCTTCAAAGGGATTTTATCGTTATGCATTTTTAAAGCAAATATATATATATATATATATATATATATATATATATATATATATATATATATATATATATATATATATATATATATATATATATATATATATATATATATATATATACGTAAAAGGATTATTTAGGAACCAAACAATCACAACGCTGTGTGGTATTCGGTACCAATAAAAAGTTCAAAGATGTATTGAAATAAATTCCGCACCTTAAGTTAATCTGTGCGCTTACAAGAAATCTATTATTTTAGCATTATCTCTGGTTAAATATAAAATATCTTCCAAGTTCAGAGCGTTAAAATGAGGCCACCGTAAGTAATTAACTTTTTTACAATAGCCACGATTAAATTCTATTTTTTAGATAAATCCTGGTGGAACACTTTGAATTATCTCCCCGTCATTTGACTCTTCAAAATTAAAGATAGAATTTTTTTTCGGCCCTTTAATACAGAAGCACTGAATTGTTTCTGTCATCTTAGTGTTCATCGGATGAATACCGTCAGATAAAAATTTAAATTTGAAAATCAAAAAATATAAAACTCTCATTAAATTGGGTCTTGAAACTTTTTTTTAACAGAAAACTACGTCAACAGAATATTTTTTTAAAAAATGTAATCGTGAGATAGTTGAATGTTTCCTAATCTTTCTGACTCTTATGAATGCAACTATTGTAACTATATTTGTAACAGATAGCAGACAACCAGCCACTCACTGTGTCTATGTATTTAGTAGAGAGAGGGGGAGGAGGGTTGCTTCTTTCTTGGCCCCCGCCGCCGCATACCTGCGCGGTGGGGGGGGGGGTCGCTTATGATAGTTTTACCTTTTACCGAGTTGTATGAAACGAAGGAAAACAAAACACACAAAGACGAAATAAACTAAGCTGTGTGTGTGTGTGTGTGTGTGTGTGTGTGTGTGTGTCAAGAAGTAGAAGTTTATTACTAATGCTGGTCATTCCAGCAGGAGTGACGTACCTTAAAAAGAAAAATAACTTCAGCGATCAGGTTCCGGGATTAAATTTACTTTTTCGTTTAAAACAATTTTAAAAACAAAAGTGAAGCAGAGAAAAAAAAATTTTTTGAAGAAGCTTCTATTTTTGCATAATATTTTTTCTTCTCTTTTTAACGGACACGCAACACCAGATAGTTTGTTTGGTTATTTAACTTTTTCACGAGGTGGTGGTGGGGGGGGGGGGGGCTATCATAATCGTTTTTTTATTTATTTATAAATTAAAACTTAACTCCTTTCGCCGTGTGTGTGTAGATACATGCGTGTGTGTATGTGTGTAGATACATGCGTGTGTGCGTGTATATATATATATATATATATATATATATATATATATAAAACGTATCTGTTTTACACTTAGTTGGTGATTTTTCAAATCACTGATTTGTTTGTCATTTACTGAAACATTCGCCGCATACGTTGAACTGTTGTGGCTCTCGGTGTTTATGTTTGTTGAGGTTGGGTTCACTCGATAATTAGGGCACTTTTTAACTTGATAATAGTTTTAACGCACCAGTCAGAAAACTGCGTATGCGAGTCTTCATAAAATGCATCATGCCATACAATTTTATGTTGCTGACTGGAGAGATGAATGTTGTGCTCCACCACCTCCGACGACGACGACTAATGGGTTAGCGTTTTGGGTTGGCATATTGGCTAGTAAGTGAACGGAGCAGACAGCCAACCTTACAGTTATGGGGATATCTTCTTAGGAGTAGGATGCCCCCCTCCCTCCCCTGTACTGCCACCACTACCACCCCCACGCCCATCGTTTGCCGGAGTCACCACCACCAGAATAAGAAGCAGCATCTTGTTCTATTATTTCCTTACCACACTAATTCCGGCACACGATACTTTTAACACCGCCACCGACATTTCTACTACAATTACTACTCTTAATCTTGCAATTGGCACTACGACTACTACTACTACTACTACTACTACTACTACCACCACCTCCACTAGTAACACGAATGGCACTAACTTACAGTTTTCGCGTTTGGCTACTATTTAAGTTGTTACGATGACACATGACAGACCAAATGTTTAATCCATCAATATGACAGCAGCGTGCATGGATCTAGCAGCCGATTCCAATGTTTCTGGTCGAGTCTCTACCAATCGATCGCACATGGACTTCACTACTGCGAAACTGCTTGTCAAACGCTGTAGAATCGGCACGACACTGGCGTTCGGTGTTGTACAGGTGAAAGAATCCAAGGCGAGTTTCTAACAACCCCACCCCCACATTTTTATGCCTTCTTGGTTTTCTTTTTACGATTTTAATTTTTGATAAGAGATTTCAAACATTTTACAAAAACACCAATCCAAACATTAACAGGTATTTTGGGTTTGGCCTAACTTTTCAGTTTTCGCTTCTCTTCCTCTTGTACTACTGCCAAGAGTTTTAAATTACCAATGTTTTGCAAAAGTTGTGTAAACTATTTTTTTTTTTTTTTACTAGTTTATTTTCTTCTTCCTCCTCTTCTTCTTCCTCTTTCTTTATGAATCTCATCTTTTATTGACGGTTTCTAAGTTACCTTTTTAGTTTTTAGACTGTTCTCAAAATGGTTGAAGGAATATTTCAAAATATGGGAAGGGATGTGGGCTGTCTTTTCTCAGAGTGCTTTATTTCTTTTTCTTACTTAAGAAACTGCATCATCATTGTTCGTGGAAGTACACAATTCTTTTTTTGTTTTTAATAATTTTATGTCACATTTTCAGTTTAGTTTTATTGTATAATGTTGAATATGGTTTTAATGTTTAACCTTACTTACATGTAGTTTAGTAGGTAACTAACTAATGATAGCTTAAAAAAAGCTATCATTTGATATTCACATGAATTTAACTCAATTACTTGTTATAATACTACTAACTATAAATGTATTGAGAATGTTCCTTTTTTTTCACTACCCACAAAAGATGTGTCATATGTCTGCCCATCCATGAGCTGAATGTACCAATTAACATAGAACAGTCGAATCCTCCTCCTCCTATCTATTTTTCTAACCCCCCCTCTTTATATCTTCACAACTTAGTTGACTTTTATCCATTAGCAAAGTTATATTGTTTGCATAGACTTTTCTCCAAATAACTCTCTTCATTCTTCTTTCTTGTCATCAGTCATTCAAGTTTTCAGCTGTTGGTATTTTTAGTTCATTTAGTGATTTTTTTTAATATTATTAAATGTGACTTTCTTTTGAGATTCTACGAGATTTGGGAATTGCAGCATTTCTTCATTTTATATTGTGGCCTCTGCACTCAACACCTCAGCTGTTGATGCAGGATTTGTAAGGTGATTATGATGTGGGGTTGAAAGGGGTTATCCTTTTATCTTCTCGTAAAGAAACGGAACAACGAAAAGTATTTCTGTAACTATAACAAAAAGAGGTTTTATTAACTCAAGGTTACCTATACCGTTTGGTATAGGTAGAAGAGAGTGGGACAGTGTCCGTCTGAGGAAGAGGAAGAATATAAGAGTTCTTAGGGGCGCCTGTGATTTTCTTCAGGTGAAGATGGTAGTAGTCGTCAAGTAGCGACGGCGGCGGGAGAGAGAGCGTTTTCTCGTTCCTCGCTGTTGCTCTCTGCGATGTGTCCAAGCTGGTGCCAGGAGGTCGTCTGATCTTTTTTCTCGAACCCTAAGGGGACATAAGTAGTCCCTTAGAGAACTAACGATATTACTGCACCCTGTGATTTGATTGAACAAGCCAGCTCACAGGGACAGTGATTACGCATTCAAAAGAAGTCCCTATTGGTGACTGCTACAGATTAACACACACACACACACTTTATGTGCTAATATGTCTGTTTCTGTGCATTCATATTTTCAGATTTATTACAATTATATATATAATCAGTCTATGCATTATGACTAAAATGTATCTATTTATTCAAACTATGTCTATGACATATGTGTTATGATCACATAATACTTTTTAGTAAATAATGAATCCTTGACTATCATAAAAGTTTTTTTAAATAGTTTTTTTGATATCCTTAGAATAATTGATTTTTATGCACTCGATATAAGTTACGCAAAGATATCCATGCGTTTTATGGAACATTCAAAACTTATTTTGCTGAAATGGAAAAGAAAACAAGTCTATATTTTTGTTAGCGTTTAAACTCAATTGCTATAAATAGTTGATTCCATGGCTGCAGCTTAACGCTGCAACCACCAGCATCGATCACCCTTTCCTTGTTGCCATCTAACTAATCGGCCCATTCATGTAGAGTTGTGGCTTCAGTTTTCTCTCTCAAATAACAATTTCTATTATCTACTTCCAAATTCTACTATATACTTTTTTCGGCCATTTATTCCTCAAAATTGTATCCATCATAAAAAAGCTTAAAACTGTAAATATTTCTGTTGTTGTTGATCAAATGTTGCTTGACATTCCTTATCAAGACCTTTCATGTTCTCACCTTCATCAAATCTCTCTCGTCAGACAAATACTAACATTGTTTTTGATCCATTTCGTATATTCGTAATCTGTTTGTACTCACATTCTATTGTTACATGATTCCTTTAACACATCTGATAAGATCTATTAAGAGTTACCTGGCAAATGTGCTCACTATTGTTGTGGCATAGACAACTACTAGCCAGATGATTAATAGGTTTCATCCATTTGTAACATTCATTGGAGATGATCTATCATGCTCGGCCTTTCTTAGCTAAAACTACAATCAATACTCTTATATACAACATTTATTCTTCACTTATTATTTAAATTACTTTATTAACTCAGTTCACATGACTCACAAAATGTAAAAACAAACCTAAAAACCATGCTCTTGTTTTGGGTCATATCCATAATGTAAATGTACTATTACTTATTATTTACATTGAAATGGATTTACACAAGGTTTTATTTTATTATTCTCAAACAACTTACATTTTACTTAAAACCATGTTTTACTACTAATAAAAAAATAGTTTATAGCAAGTTTAATCGTACATGTGAAACGTTGAAAAAACAAATTAACTGTGGGAAAAAAAAGATGGCCGGTATAAATAAAGCAAGAAGGGAGATAACTCCAAATTTCACCTTTTTTTTAATGGTAAAATTTATTTATTTCCCTTTTTGATTTATGTATATCGGCCATCTTTTTTTCTCCTGATAGTCTTGTTTGTTTTTTTTCTGCATTTCATAAACATGGTGTTTAATTTGCTTTTTTCATGCTATTATTTTTATCAGTTGATCACTGTTTGGTTCTCTAATGTAATTCTATTAAACTAGCTGCATCCATGGAAATGTCATGCAATTAACTGATGATGATGATGGTGATGGTGGTGGGCAATTACGACAATCCTATAAATATACTAGAGTACCTATTTAGTAAAAATGATGGAGAGAAATGTTACATTTTCAAACAAATTAAGCATTGCAAAAAGTAGATATTTTTATATCACAATAAAATTTAATTATTTATTATCACTCGTTTCTTCTCGGATATTGTTTAGTGAAATTTATTTTTGGGTATGAATGAAGAGAAAATGAAAATGTACTGCTCTGTATAGGGATTGAACTTACAGTCTTCAGATTATGAGACTGTTGTGTTTAATACACCCCTATCCTCCCCTTTTCTCACCACTACTTATCCATTTTGCCCTTCGTTGTCACCTGTTGCACCATGTTCAGTAGTGATCGGACGTATAGATACATGCAGACGAACACACACTTCGTCATTATTGTTATTTGTAGATGATCTCACTAAATGTAACCCTTTTTGGCATATCAACACTCGTTTGATGCTGTTATTAATATATTTTCACTTTTAAAAGTTTGATCATATTAGTTCCCACTTAGTGTCTGTGTTGTGGGTTCACATTTAGAAAGGAGCAAGAAACACTGCATCTTTTATAGTTAATCTTTTTATTAGTACCAGTTCACACTCTGATTTTTTTTTTTTTTTTTTTTTTACTAATCGGTCACTGCTTATAAAGGCCCGAGGGCCACTCAAGGATAAGGGTTAAAGAAATTGGCAGTTGGAAACAACAGGTGAAATGGGTAGAATTTGATTATCCAAGAGGACAGCTCAACAAGTATTTTTTAACATTAGACTTGAAGACGATGTTGTAGTCAGTTGGGAAGCAACCCCGTGATATTTTGTTCCACAGATGGAATGTTCTAGGAAAGAAATTTTGTTCATGGATGTTCCGTTTGATTTTTGGTACAGAGAGAGAGAGAAAAGTGGTTGTAGCTAGGCATGTTCTTGCTGTGAATGTTTTACAGGGGGACCAGGGATTAAAGTTAAGTCAAGCACCTACCATGAACATATCAATACAGTAGAGAGAGGTTAGCAACATCTCTTCTGTGTGAAAGGGGTTGTAGGGAAGAGAAGGGATCATCCTCACTAGATTGCAAAGTTGGTTTTGTACTCTGTCAAGGCAAGAAATAGTGCTCCAAGTGGCACCTCCCAAGATATGACAGAAATACTCCATCTTAGGACATATCAAGTAGAGGATTGTGTCAGGAGTGAGATACTTTCTGGAGCGGTAGAATGATCCAACCATTTTTCCAGCAACTTTAGCAACAGATTTGATGTAAGTCTGGAATCAAAGTCGGTCCTAGAAGCTTATCAAGGAAGGGGGGGGGGGGGCTTCCTCAAGAGAAGAGCCATTCATTTCAACTGAGGAAAAATTAGGGTCCGAGCATTGGTGGTGAAAGAAGAGAAGCTTGGAGGTGTTAAAAGTAACAAGCCATTTTCCCCTATTGTGCCACATGCTCCAAGTGGGGGAGGGGGGGGGGGAATCATCAATGCTCTTTGAAATGCTGCCATAAATGGTTGTGTTGTCTGCATAGATGTCAGCAAATGATATTGATATCATTGCATATGTACTAAATGTGATACTGTTATAATGACATATGTACCAATAATGGTATCAATATATAAATTATATATGAAAAAGTATTTTCAAAATAGTTCAACATACTTTCCTGGGATCACACATCTCAATATTAATAAAATTGTTTGACCACATCTCATTTGTGTGTGTGTGTGTTTCTCACCTCTACATAATTTACACACTATTTTTTTTATTTACTTATTAATCGATTATTGAAATAGAAAATGTAAAACACCAAAAATAACTTTGTTAAATCCTATTTAAAAAAAAAATTTAATTACGAAATTAAACCTACCAGCATGCATTCCATATTTTAGTAAACAAGTCAGTCATTTTAATTTTTTGTTAATAGTTAAAAAAAAAAATAAAAATAAAAAAAAATTAATAGCTTTCTGACCCATGGAATATTTTAATGGAATTTAGAAGTATTTAAACTGTCGAATAGGAAGTCATTTCTGGCTTTAAAATTCTTAGCAATCCTCATGTATTAAAATATTGAATGTTTTGGAAGCTATTTACATCCAATAGTTTTATAGAGGTTAAAAACATTGCCATAAAAGAAATTAGTTAATGACCTAACGATACCATGATAATTAAATTTAACTTTCAAAATCCTATTAAAAAAAATAATTTGTAAAAAAAAAGTTAATTTTTTGTTAGAAAAAAAAAGTTAAACAAAAGTAAAAGTAAAACAAATTCTCTGACAACACCGGTTACAGCTAGTTGTTCACTATTTCTATATAATAAAAAGATCTGTTATGTTTATCCATTGTTTTCTGTTTGAGATTTTATCTTGCTATCACAATGTTTTCCTTTACTGGGTTTAGAGACAAAATATGTTATGAGAATTCTGAGCCTGTTCACCAAATAACGTGTAAGAAAAGCTAGAATCTGACGATACATTGACTGAAGGATCAGTTAGAATCTACCATAAATGTGTTCCGGATTTTTCCGTAAATGAGAATTGACAATTTGGATTATTTGGAGTACTGTTCTCATCTTGGTTGTTATTTTTACAACATTTCAGCAGGTGTAACCTCTAATCTTTTTCAGGTGCTTATTTTATATAGGTTCCTGAATTCGAAAAGATGCACCTGAAGAAGGTCGGAGGTTAACAACCAAGATAAGAATAGTCATCCAAATAATCCAAATTTACCATTGTTAAAATGATCTCTATTAAATGTTATTCGACACATTAACATAAAGCAGATAATATAAAATAAATAATGTCAAAGATATACATGTACTTATACATATGACAGGTATTTTCTAAATTAATAACTATTGTCAATGAGAGCCGCAAATGTACATATTTGAAAGACAATAATAAACTTTGCAGATTCATGAAAAATTAAATCATTCGATTGCACTGATACATCTTGAGTTCTTTTGTAAAGAATTTTGACAACGTATTTTTAGCAACATCGTGTGCGATGATGTGAATACTTCATCTTAAGAAAGACTATGATTTTCATGGGCAAGACAAGCCAGCTTCTTAAAAATCTCTGTCTTTGCCATACAAAACGTTTTATCAAATATATCTTTTGATTGGTTCTTTTTTGTTACACACATTTTCTGTCTGTAATTGTGAAAGCCTATCTTCAGTTTTACCTCCATTTTATTTTAACATCTTCCTTTCTTACACAATTGTTTACAGAAAGGATTTGCTATAAATAAAAGTAAAATTTCCCAGTTTTCATCGGTTACTTAACTTCTTTTTTTTTGTTCATTTCCTGTGTTATCAGAGGTGAACGGATTTTTAGAAATGACAACACTTTAGAAAAAATACAAAACCACAAATATAAAAAAAAGAATAAAGCACAACTGAATACAACTGAAATGTCCAATATAAATGTATCACCATAGGGTGACCATCCTTCTTTTTTTTTTTAAACAATGCCTTTCAAGTTACACACTAAAAATGATTAGCAATTAATATAGATCATCCCATTTTTGTAGAATTCCACACCTATTCGAAATATACTTGATGCATTTTCTTGATTTTTGCTTGATACAACTTAGCACATATTATTAGTGCTATTTTCTTCGGCTCTTAAAAATGGCAGAATTACTTTCTTTTCTTACTTAGTTTATCCTTAGTAAATGTTTATTTTACCTGTACAAGATTCAGTGGATTTTTTCAGATAAAATGTCTGCCAAAATATTCAGCTTTTATTTATTTACCAACTGTATTATCTATTCGGCATTTGTTTTGCTTTTCTTTCCCTTTTAACTGTCATTTTTTTTGCTATTTTTTTCTTCTTCTTAATAGGATTTTGAAAGTTAAATCTAATTATTACACTGTTTGTCATTAAATTATTAATTGAACCAAATTGTTTTCAAAATTATAACTATTTTTTTTTCAGATAATGTTGTTCTAATCTCTATTTATACAATTATTGGATGTAAATAGGTTTCAAAACCTTCAATCTTTTAATACATGGGGATCTCCTAAGAATTTTTAATCCAAAAATGACTTCCTATTCAACAGTTAAAATGCTTCTAAATTCCTTTCAAATTTAAATGCGCTGATTGTTATATATATATATATATATATATATATATATATATATAGGTAAATGTTATGTCATGCTCGTCAACCACACATCTAAAAATATATCCACCAATTGTTTTTAAAAAAGACAAAAAATCAAAGTATCATCCAATTTTTATTAAATTTTCAGTACTTGTCCATTACAGAATGTGTCGTACATACTTGTAGTTTACCTACTAAAGTTGTAGAAGTTATAAACAAAATTTATTTTTCCCAAAAATATTTTTACATTTCTATGAAGATAAATTCTTGTAGATGTTATCAATAAGAAAATATTATTGAACATATTGCTCAAAGATTCAAACAAAAAGCTCTAAAATCATTAAAAATATCATAAAATTTGAAAAATATTTCTTGTGATTTAATTAATCAAACATTATTTGATAAATATTTATTGATGAAAAAATGCACTTGTACTTTTACTGTACGATTTTAAAACAGTTTCTCTAGGAGTAAAAAATTCACACATATTACTAAATAAATATATAGGTTTAATTAAAGAAAAAATATAGTTTTATAAAATTGAGACACCAGTATTTTACACAAGTATTTTAACTAATTTTTAATTAAAAAAATGTTTGATTTTGAATTATATGGAATAATATTAAATAATAAATTTGAATGAAATTCCTTGAATTCGATTTATCATTTTGTCACTTTGCTTTATGTTGTCCATGATTGTTCTGTTTTGGAAGTTTTACTTTTCATGTTCTTCCATACTTGAAAATATTGAGGCAGGATTTTGAAAATCTTCCTTTTTAAAAGAACCCTCCTCTAAAAAATAGTTTTCCCTATATTTTACGCAAAAGTATTTCAATATTTCTCAAATTTAATTTATTAACACTTCGATTTACTAACTCTGAATCGATCAAATCTCGAGGACTGATATTAAATTTTTAAAAGATTTCTAAAGAATTTAAATCTTTTTTTTTTAATGTTGCAATCAAGTTTTTTTAATTATCAACTTACGTAATATTTTTCTCTTTTCTTAACATTTAACTTGAAAAAATGAATTTGATTAATTTTGAATATGTCTATTATATATTTTCGTTTAGTCTAATTTTGCCCATGCATACATAACTCTTAGCTTTCGACATTTAACCTATTTAGTCAATGTAAATATTAAAAGATGGCATTATCAAAGGTTTTCTTATGATATATGCTATCACCATTAACTACTACTGGGAATGATTTAATTATTATAAGTTTAATTATTGTAGTTTATCTTAGAAAGCAGAAGAAAATATTTGAAATTGAAAATACTATTTTTATTCATTTCAGTTCAACTTTGAGAATATAATTTTATCTAATTAATGAGAATGTAAATATTTCTACTCCAACATTTGATTTACCCAAATCTTATTTTACTTTTATTAAATATATTAATCTAATATATAAAATCAGGTAGGCCGGATTTTAAAAGTTGGACATACATAGTATTTAAGCTGGCAAATCAAAGTTTGATTCTGACTGTCCCATTTTTATTTGTTATTGTTTTACCATGTTATTTGCGATGAAATAACCGCTACAATTCATTTGAAAAATTATTTTTTCCGGTCTAGGCAACTGGTAATATAAAGACATTTTTAAATAATCACTTAAAAATAAAAATCAGCTTATGTCTGGAATTAAAAAAAGAATACTTTCCCCATAGCTAACAGAACCGGCGGGACAGTTATAAAAGTGGGGGGCTCTCCTAAAAAGTGGGGAGGCCTGGTTAAACACATGCATATATAACTTCATTATTGATGACCGTAAAGTGTGTGTGTGTGGGGGGGGGGGCTTGAGACCCCCCTGCCCCACCGTCCATGGCTAGCTCTATTTCTTCTATCAAATAACCAATCACATGTGTTTAGACTTACATTCTTTATTTCTTGAAATTGTTTTCTCTTTATCACAGTTAAATGTAAGCAAATACATACTCAAAGAAGAGCTTACATTAACAGATATGAGTTAATAATGCTTCTTTCACTAATTGCTTAGATTAAGGCAAATTCATTCATAAATTAGTTAAAACATTACACATTTGTGAACATCATCATTATATCTTGTGGCCTCCATACACTTTTCAACTATATTCTAGCTTATGCTTAGGAGAAAAAAAAGAAGGAAGAAAAATCAGGTAATTGACAGTTATTTCATTTCAGCGTTAAATCGAATTAATATTTCTAAACTTGGCATGTTGGTACTGTTGGGTTTACTAGCTAAGCAGTTAAACAGTTTTTGAGTTCCAACCTCAACTGGTACATATTTTTTTCTCTCTGAATTTTTGCAAACATTCACTTAGTGAGTGCACATTACAATATTAAGCGATTTTTATAACTTTTTTCCTCCTATCTCCTCCCCCACCCCCTTACTTCAACAAAATTTACAGAAATCAAAAGGGAGTTCTTCTAATGTCTAAACTAAAATATAAAAAAGTTTAAAAGATTTCCCATAGGTTTAAAAATTTTCTTCATATTTTTAATATAAATAACAAATCCGGAAATTTGCCTCTTCTAAATGAAAAAATGCAACAGTTTCTTTCATTTATCCAAACTATATTATCATCAAAACGGCTTACTTTTATGATACAACATAGTATTTTGAAATACTGTATATAAAGTACAGATGAAAGATTCAAGGAGAGTTTTTTTAATGCCTAATTTGCATAACTATTTTTTAAACAGTTCATAATAAATTAATGTTTGGTGGTATTCATTCGTAATTTTATTGTCCTATTTTTCCATATATATGCAATATTTTCGTCGATATTAACAGTAATTAGTTAAAGTGATTTAAAAAAAAAGGATTAATTATTAAACTTTTCTTAAAATATTTGAGAAAGAAAGATATATGAGGCATAAGCAAGAGTTCAGAAAGCAGAAAGGGTGACTGACTGACCTCTCTTCCCCCCCCCCCCCATTAGCGACGCTATATAGAGAAAGGGGAAAGGGTGACTGACTTCCCCCTCCATTAGCAACCAACACTAAGTTTTTTTTATTTAATAAAATAAAATTAGCACACACATGCACAGATCATCGACCAGGCGAATTGATTTCCTCTCTCTGTTCATTTCTTGCCAGTCTTATTTAAAAGATCAAAATCACCAAAATCTATTTATATAAATAAATGATAATGTTTTTTTATATGAATAAATGTGAAAGTTTTTGTCTTGTAATTACAACAAAGTTATGAATGAAATGTCTAATATTTAACATTTTGTTTTCAAGTAGTGAATGTTGCGAAGCGATAGCGAGATGGCAAAGCCAGCTAGTATCTATAATAAAATGTCAATCGGATTTTCAAAATCAGACCCAAATAGCAATCCATTTGTCATATCTCTATTTAATTCAGACTAGCCTATTTCTTCCTTAGGTTTTGCCACTGTCGTTTGCACAAATATATTTGATTTCAGTTCAGTTTTTTCTTGAAAATATTTATTCCGGTTAAGAAAGTTGTTAGGGTGGAGACATACTCTTGCACACTAGTGTTTGTCAGCATAAAACTAAACGATACCATAATCAGGAATGTGAGTTCTCCACTTTTTAGCGGAAATCTGCTTTTTCTTTAATAAAGAAAAAGCGAATTTCCTCTTAAATCGCTAGAGCCTCTCATGGATGTGAGTTCTTCACTTTTTAATCGAAATCTGCCAGAATGACTCTCATACTGGGAGATTTTAATGCTCCGACTATTGACTGACAGTCAAATTTGTGCACTTCCAATGACGCGTTTGATAACTAACTTTTGGACATGCTGGAGGAATGCTTTCTATACCAGTGTACTAACACAAAAATACTTCTTACTTGGAAGCCAAGCTTCAATTAAAAACTGTTTTACAAATGGTGTCGCACATAGCGAGCTTTAATACAAGTCACCTGGACGACTTCCGCTTCCAGTGGTGTGTATGGAAGCCCATACGCAAGTACTACAAATATGTGGTGTGTATGGAAGCCTATATGCAAGTACTACAAATACATAATATTACAACCAGCATGTTACAAAATCTACAAGAACGAGAATTGGCCAAAGATCGGCGGTGCTTAACCTTGTCTTCACCTGCTACCCAAGTTCTGTTTCTTCTCTGCGAATATTGCCTCCACTTGACAAGAGTGATCATGCAGTTCTGAGCTATTGCATGCACACTTCGTTTGCACCCCCCCCCTGTCTCAGATGAACCAAGAAAATGTTCCACTATGAATCATGATCTAATTAAAGCGGCCTCCGATGAGTTAGATTGCCATAGCTTCACTGAGTGTCAGACTGTTGAAACAATGTGAGCATAAATAAATAAATTTCTGTTGCACCTTACAGATATGTCCATACCTCTGAAAGCATCAAAACACGAGAAACACAAACCATGGATTACTAGAAAGATTCTTCGTGAATGAAAACTGAAAAATGCTGCATGATGGCATTAATAAGAGACGATGTCTGAGGCGACTCTGGAGGTCTACAAAAAACGTAATTGTGTTGAACACATCTTCAGCATAAGTTTACAAAATTTCCAGCATAAGTTTAATTTTGAGAGGCAGATTGCTCTTGATGCTGGTCGTAACTCGAAGTGTTTTTATGCTCATGTGCAAAGAAATAAAAAAATTGAACAATCAAATTGTAACTCTACATAAATCCGAAGGAGAAAAAATTGAGCAACCAACAAGCATTTCTCTTTGTCATTATTTTCGCAAATATTTTAAAAGATGATGATGGCAGAGAACCTGCAACACTACATATGATAGCACCACTAATGCATCCGATCACCATCACTCAGGATGAGGTCAAGAAGCAGCTTTTGTCCTTAGATGTGAATAAAAGGCAAGGTCTAGATAGACTACATCCAGTAATTTTACGGGTTGTTGCACTTGAACTATCTCAACCATTAGCAACTTTTTTCAACCTTTCACTGACTACCGGAGTTGTTCCTGCTGATTGACGGGTGGCCACAATCTGCCCTATCTTTAAAAAAGGTGACAAAGAAGACCTAATGAATTACAGACCAGTGAGCCTCAACATCCATGGAAGTTCTACTCAAGTGAGCAATCATGGCTCATCTTACATCTACTGCTACCATCTCTCCATCTCAACATTGTTTCATTCCGAAACGTTCATGTCTCACAAATTTACTTGTGATGGAAGAATGGAATACGAGTATAATTGACGATGGTGATACTGCTGACATTGTCTTTTTGAACCTTGCCAGGGCCTTTGACTCTCAATCACTGCTGACTTTTATATAAATTAAACACCTATGGCCTCCATGAATCGGTTATAAAGTGGATAAGCCTTTCTTGGTGATTGTACATACAGGGTTCAGATAAATGGTAGTCTGTCATCTGAGATGGATGCTTGCAGTGGTTTTCCTCAAGGCTCCGTGTTGGGTCCTATTCTCTTTATACTTTATATAAACGACATGCCGGAAATGATTAGCGAAATTTACAATCTCAAGTCTAGCCTTCAACGTGTTTGGAAATGGTCCATTAAATGGGACTTATACCTTAATGTCAATAAATGCTGCCATATTGTGGTGGGATCTCCTTCTGACTCGGCTCTTACTCTTGGCAGTGACATGGCTCTAAAGGAGGCAAACAAGACAAAAGATCTTGGTCTTCTGTTCCACTCGTCCTTCAAGCCATCTAAACATTGCATTCAAGCTGCAAACAAAGCAAAGGAGGATCTTATTTTTCATTCGACGTTCCTTCTGCAAATTCACTCCTGAAATATTTCTCCCACTTTATGTCTCCCTCGTCAGACCACTGTTAGAATATGGTGTCCACACCTCTGCTCCATATCTAGTATCCAGCATCTGGAGAGATGCTAAAGACTGGCTACTCGAATAGTGCCGGATCTATGGGATCTACCCTATGAAAGATGACTCAAGAAACTTAACCTTTTCTCCCTTGAGCACCGACGATTACGCAGTGATCTCATTTTGGCCTACAATCTCATCAATTGTCATTACGATATACCTCAGGACCTAATATTCACTCCCTCACCAGAAAGAAGTATACTCAGACACCACAAAAAACTATTTCACTGCCGATTTCGATTGAACCTGAGGAGGGCTGTCTTTTTGATCAGGATCCCTGGACCTTGAAATAGTCTCTGAAGAGAGGTAATAAATGTGGAAACAACACAACAATTCAAGGTGAATTTGAGCAGATACTGGGCTGCTGTATCCACTTCTGTGTAAATTTCCACCACCTTTTCCTTACATAGAAACTGAAACATGCTTGTTTTATTTTTTGCCAAATTAATTGAATTAAATTGAATTTAGAATGAAATATTGATTGGTCACCATAAAAAGCTATTTAGCTCTGAAAGTTCGACCTACTTAATTTTATATATTAGAAAAATCTTACTAATGCAGATATTTTCATTTGGATACAATTTGCATGTATGTTAATATATCAATAGTTTGACGGTGATGGTGGTCAAGTGGATAACAACATGAACTGACGACCGCTTTCACTTAGGGATATTGGCAAGCATTACGTGGTCCCTCCTGCAAGAATGCCAACAACAGAATCAAACCGGTCAACAAAGTTGTACCATTTTGATTCATACGAATTTACTTTAGTAATAGTTTAACTGTAACTTTTCCCCTTTATATATAAGATAAAAGACAAGTTGAGGGAAGGGCAGTTTGAAAGTTACTTACAAAGTATGTTAACTATGCACCTCAGAGTAGATCTTTTTAATAGGTCATTGTATTATTTGTTGATTCAGTTTTGTTTTGTAAAGATGTCTATAAAAGAGTCTTTTTATCAAAATGGTAATCATGTTTGTTTTTTTTAATTTTATAAATCACATCCTTGTTTAACTGATTCTGTAATGTTCTTGAAAAGAAAAGTAGGGCTGACAATTATTTCAAACTCAGATCAGTAAAGTTTTAGGATTTAGTGGTATGATACATTTTTCAAGATCATATAGATGAAATATAACTTATAAATAGAAATGAAATAATATTATATATTTATTTTTGTGATCTTACATTTCAATAGGTTGTCTCTTTTTGTATATGTTTTGTGTATAAACAAGTTTAGTTAGGATTGTAAATATCTCGACTCGCATGCTAAGCAAGCTTACTTCAACCTTATCACATGTATCAATTGATCTGGCAATATCAAATTTGTACTTTTCTCACTCTCTGCTTATCAAACTAAATAATAAACAGTTTAAGGGAAACATTTATTTAGAAAAAAATTTTTTATAGTATATATATATATATAAGCTGGTTTTTCGTTATGCTAAAACAAAAATAATTATTGTATGGAATTTTTTTTTTTTTTAATCGATTATAATAATCCAATATTATCATCAAATGTGATTGTAACCACAAATCTGCTGTACCCATTTGTCAAATTTCCTTTGAGATCCCACTGTAATGGTGAGCTGTAAATTCAATGTTAACCATCCACTCTGCTACCATCTGACAAATCCCATTATAAAAATTAGGCTAATATTTACTCTGAAATTTCTCAGATATAATTATTTGATTGAATCACTTGAATTATTTTTTAAATATGTTATAATTTAAAGGGTTATTAAAAAAAAAATTAATTTAAATACATTATCAAGATTTGTACAAAATTTGAAATATTCAACTTAAAGATATGTGTGACCGGTGTGCAGCCATTTTTATGAGTATAAATAATGTCTATTCACTTGTTGTTTTATCCAGCTGTGACCAAAAATCAGTACATTTCAAGGTTATGTGCGAAAATCTAAGGAGTGTTACTATGTAAGAAGGATACTGATAATATGTTTGGGATAGGAATCCATTTTTAAACAAGTTGTATACAAACCAGTCAGTCAGGTATTTGTAATATTTAAGTGAAAAAGTGTACACACATGTGTATATTTTTTAGCAGTTTGATTCACATTTTACTGTTAAAATGTATGACATTTAAATTAATTAAACACAATTGTTGTTCCCAAAGAAAGCAGTCAATTATCTGATTATAGTTTGCAAGCATTTTTTCATGAATTTAATTGAATTTGGTGATAAAGTTGTGCAAATGTTAATATTCAATCTAAGAAAACTAAGTTAAACTTTTATTCAATAATTGATTGTTATATTCTAATTGAACTCTACACACGTTGTAAAGATCATTATAAAGAATTCAAAATAGTCATATTAAAGTATGTAACAATAGTCATATTAAAGTATGTAACAATAGTCATATTAAAGTATGTAACAATAGTCATAGTAAAGTATGTAACAATAGTCATATTAAAGTATGTAACAATAGTCATATTAAAGTATGTAACAATAGTCATATTAAAGTATGTAACAATAGTCATAGTAAAGTATGTAACAATAGTCATAGTAAAGTATGTAACAATAGTCATATTAAAGTATGTAACAATAGTCATAGTAAAGTATGTAACAATAGTCATATTAAAGTATGTAACAATAGTCATATTAAAGTATTAAAGAACAAACGAACAATAATAATGAAAAGAATTTATGCTGTTTTACTTTCTTAGTAAATCTAATAAATAATGTTTATTTCTAATTATTTTGTATATTTATTTATTTTTCTTGATGGTCGTAAAAATGTGAATTAATTATGACTCAGGATATACATTTTCCTATTGCTGAGATTTGTACAAGAGGGTAGAAGGAAGAGGACTTTATAACAGAGAGAGAGGTGGGGGGGTTAGAATGACAAAAGCAAGAGTAGATAGACAGGGTATAAAATAAGTGTGTGGGGGGGGGAGTGTCAACAACATGCAATGAATGAGGAGAAGAGAGATAGACAGAAATTTAGTGAGAGATTTTTTTATGTACTAACGAGTCACCGCTTATCAATACCCAAAATCCACTCGAAGATAAGGGTTAACGAGTTTGTCAGGTAGACAGTGACACAACACCGTGAGGATTGGTAACGATGGTTGTTGGAACTGGGCAGAATTTGATTAAGAGGACGGCTCAACAAGAATTTGCTAACATTGAACTTGAAAACGACCCAGTTATAGTTAGCTGGTTAGCAGCCTTGTGGTATTGTCTTCCACAGACATGTAGTTCTGAGAAAGAAACTTTGTTCATGGAAGTTTTGTTTAGTTTTAGGTACATAGAGGGAGATAGGAAAATTATTTACAGTGGTCGTAACTAGATGAGTTTTTGTTGTGAATGTTTTACAAGAGGTAACCATAGATTGCAGCTCAGTCGAGCACCTACAACGAGGATAAGGATAGAGTAGAGAAAGACTAGCAACCTCTCTTCTGTGAGAAAGAGGCTGTAGGGAAGCGAAGGAGACATCCCTCACTAAAATTCGAAGTCGGTTTTGTACTCTGTGAAGGACATAAAGAGTGCTCTGAGCGGCACTTCCTCAAATGTGGCAACAGTACTCCATCAGGGGTGAGATACTTTCTGGAGCAGTAGAATGATCCAACCATATTTCCAGCAACTTTAACAACGGATTTTATGTAAGTCTTTCATTTCAATTCTGGAGTGAAGGTCAGTCCAAGAATCTTATCAAAGCATGAGCCTTCCCCAAGGAAAGAGGCATTCATTTCAATTGGTGGTGAAAAAAGAGAAGATTGATTTTAGATATATTAAAAGTAACCAGCCACATTTTCACCCATTGCACGAGACATGCTCCAGGTCAGAAGAGAGAGAATCAGAAAGATCTTGATCATTTATGCTCTACAAAATGTTGCCATAGATGGCTGTGTCATCTGCATAAATGTCAACGAATGATCTTAGAATGTGATTTGAGAGATCATCGATGAAGATCAAGAGATGGTTACACCCAGAATGGATCCTTATATCTAATCTGTTGATAAAGTTGCTGGAAGAATGGTTGGATCTAGAAAGTAACTGACTCGTGATGGAGTTCTGCTGCTGCCATATTTGAGGAGGTGCTGCTGCTCAGAGCATTCTTTCTTGCTTTGACAGAATACAAAATCGATTTCACAATATAGTGGGAGGGGGGGTGATACCTTATGTGCTTTACAGACCATTTCTCAAAGTCTAATAAGATTATTAGTTTACAAATTACAGTTTTTAAGTGAAACTTACAAATTTTCAAAACAATGGAAAAATCTGAATTTCATGTGTTAATAAAGCATTGCTTTCTGATAGAAAAAAAAGCAAAGTAATGGCTTGAGAAAGTGTTATTCGGACTGTTCCATTGGAAAAACAGTTAAGAGATGGTATGTTGACTTTAAATGCGGTCATAGAAATGATGCTGAATGCTCAGGTTGCCCAAATTCGGCAGCTATCCCAGAAAATATCGAAAAGGTCCACAAACTCGTTTTGGTTGATCGTAAATTGAAGTTGCGGCGAGATAGCATTGAAGATATCAGAATATTCACCATTTTGCATGAAAATTTGTCAATGAGAAAACTATGTTCAAAGTGGGTGCAGCGTTTGCTCACAGTTGATCAAAAACAATACTTGCAACTGTTTCAATGCAACAAAAAGAGTTTTTTCATCAATATGTGACAATGGATGAAACATGGATACATCACTATACTCCGGAGTCAAATTGGCAGTGAGCTGAGTAGCCAGCAACGGGTAAAAGCCATCCAAAGTGACCAAAGACAGACATCAGCAGGCAAGGTTTTAGCCTCTGTATTTTGGGATGCGCAAAGTATTTTGTTCATGGATTACCTTAGAATTATTTTGTTCATTGATTACCTTCAGAAAGAAGGAAAGAAAGAACCATCAATAGGAAATATATAATATTATTGGTGCGTTCAAAGAAAGAAATCACTAAAAAAAAAAAGAGCCACAAATGAAGAAGAAAAAAAAGTTCTTTCACCAAGACAATGCATTGTGCCACAAGTCGATCGCAACGATGGCAAAATTACATATATTGCACTTTGAATTTCTTACACACCCACCTTATTCTCCAGATCTGACCCCCAGCAACTACTGGCTGTTTGCAGACCTCAACTTATGGGAAAGAGATTTCACTCCAATGAAGAAGTGACATCGGTAACTGAAGCCTATTTTGAGGCCAACAATAAATCCTTCTACAAAAAAGGAATCGAATTCTTAGAGAAGCATTGGAATCAGTGTATCATACAAGAAGGAGACTATGTTGATGAATAAAGTCGAATCTTTCCTAAAAGTTGTTGTTTTGTAAGTTAGGATCAGGACTTATTGAATGATATGTTAGATGGTAGACATAAAAGGAAGTCTGCGTTATGTTTGATTTGTTTTTGAGGTGAAGCAATTGGAGCATTTTGAAAATAAAGTTACTTCTAAAAATTACTCTCTAGTCTTTAGTATATTGTATGTGCTGTTATCCTTGTCCAATCCAGGCTATGCCAGGTAACCCTGCTAGTTTATAATATGCATAAACGCAATTTTTTTATTTTATAAACAAAACAGTCACGACTGCAAAAAAATGTTTTGGTAATATAATTATTAAAACAGTTAATTTCTTACACATGCGGTAAAACATTTGAGTCCTTTCGTACACTTCATTGTTGTTCCTGTTTATATTAGATGTGTTGTTCCATTTATATATTTATTGTCTTTTTGTTTCTCCTTTTTTACTTTAAATATTACAAAAAAATGGATTAAATAGCAAAATTGTTCTCATCACTTTTCAACTCCGAAGTAATCTCGGAAGAATTGTTTCTGTCTCCACTGACTAAAAAATATCCGAGAAAAAAAGTATGTTAGTTGTTTTTGATCTTACTAAAAAAAAAAATATATATTAAACAGCAGAATTATTAGATTTTTTACTTTTTAAGATTTTCAAGTAAGAATAAATGTATAATTATTTTTTAATTTGTTTTTTTAACTGTCCAAATTTGTATGAAGTCGTGAAAGCAAAACCTTTACATGTTTATCTTTCTTCCTAGATTTCAAAACCAACTTGAACTAATTCAACTCAACATCTTCATGCTACATGGCACCTCTTGTTTTGCACTTGATTTATTAAATTATTTTGTTTGATTTCAAATCCAAAATCTAAATTCTCCATTATATTTTATTTGTATTTTTCAGGATGTTAGATGCAAATAGTTTTTAAAATGTAGACTAATAATTTGTTTTTTCTTTTTGTTTGTTTATTTTCTCCATATTTTTCTGACTTCCCACCTATCTTGATTGTTTTTGTGTTAGTAATGAATGAGTCAAGATAATATTTGTTTTGTTTACAGGCAGATGCAATAGAATTACTATTCTTCAGCATTAATTCCCTAAAGGTAGTATGGTCCCTCCACACCCACACACACTCCAACATAAACATTGTTTTTGTTTTTTGTCTTTTTACATTAGAAATAATTTCTTCGTGCCATGTTTTAGGGGATGTTTTTTCTTCACTGTTTAATTTTGATTTGTTATGGATAAATAATTCCAAATAAATTTCCATAGAATTGATTTTCGCTAATTAACCTCTTGCTTTGAAACATTGTATGTAGTAATCTCAATAAATTGCCTTATTAGAACCAGAAAGGCTTTTTCTAATGCTAACACATCATCAAGTAGTTGACATGTAGCAATATTTGCATTAAAATATTTTTTTTTCTAAAACCATCATCGTTTTTTTTTTGTTTTTTTTGGCATTAAAAAAATGTATTTTTAACAACCTAATTGTATGTTGTCTAATTTATAAAACTAATTTTTAACTAATTTTGCATATAATCTTATTATAATAACTAGCTGACCTGACCCGACGTTGCTTGGGATTATCTTATTGCAGTCAGTGAAAACCGATTGAATTCTTTTGTATATAAAAGTGAAGAATTAAAGGATCTTCTATAGGAGGGGACTCATATCGGCCTGAATGTTTCCGATTGTGATTTACTGAACAAATCAGAAATGGCCGAAGCAGTTTGTGATTTGAAAGCCACAAAAAAAATGTAGGCAATACTTATGCATACGACTGCAAAATAAAAAATAATTTTATGACGGTGGCAGCAGTTGTTTGCCCTCTAATGAACTAATCACATTCTGCCCCCCAAAAAACTTCATGGCAAAAACTCAATATTTCAACAAATGTAAACCGAAATGTACCCTTTTAGTTTGGTTTAGGGTTAAAAAAAAATTCAACTTTAACTACTATTATTACTAATACTACTACATAAGAACCAGATTGTAAGAGAACTGAATCGATGATATAAAAATGTGAAATATTTGCATTCAATCTAAGAAGTGATAACATTTTATTTGATAAAATGGATTTCTTGATATTCAAATGGGAATATTGCCTTTATTTCTTGTTTTTTTTTTTTTAACTCAATCCCCATACACACACGTATATATTGATGGACTTCCCCATTGAAAGTGTGTATGGGTGTCTGATTATCAGAATACTCGCACAGATGAAATTGATTGTAATGGACTGTGAAAAATAAGACCCACTCTCTCCACCTGGTAAATAATGTCTGTACATGTGCATCTAGTTGCAAGTGGTATTTTAGAGTTTTCCTTCTACTAGACTAGTTGTACTTACCAAGTCTCCCCTAATATTTCATCCATAGCTGGTGGGGGCGTCCGTTTTCCAAGGGTGTTAGTGAAAATGATGTGATGCAAACCGCAGTCTCTGATAGAACTTGAAGATGGCCGTGGCCCAGCCCACGGTTTGCACCAGTAATCATTACACAATGCCACTTCCATATGTATATGCATCTCATGAAAATATTCTGATAATTTTGTATCGATTTCTTCAGACTTGCAATAAGAATTCCAAATGTGTGGTGAAATTAATTTTTAAACGTAATAACAATAATGATTATGAAGAAAAGATTTAATTTCTGACATGAGACCTCATTAAAATGAAGTGGAATTTCAAATCACAGATTTGCTAACCTTGCATGATTCTCTTAATGATAATTTATTTTTAAATTTGTGCATGGAAGATGTATGTGCGTGTGTATTAATGACTGAGAAGCAGTCTGCATCATTCATGAGGAACTTTAGTAGTTTGTTGTTTTCTTTGTTATTAAATCGAACAACATTGGCACCACCTGTAATCGAATTAGCCAGTCAAAATGGTGATGAACAAAAGGATATCATTGGTTGAAAAGTTGCCTGTTGAAGCAACAAGACAAATATAATCGAAAGAAATATACATCTTCTGTATTCATGAGAAAAATGTCTTTTCAATAATAATAAAAGTGGGATGAAAAGCAAGATGAAATTATGAGCTCAGTTAGATATAGCTCTCCTCCTCTCTCTCTCTCTTTCTCTCTCTCTCTTGGATTTGGGTGTGCGCACCAAATATGCATAGATATACATGTACAGTGATACACACACACACAAGTATTAGCTTTTGAGATAAATAAAAATAAAAACAAATTAATCACAGAAACCTGCAACTCCCTGTTTTTTTTCTGTTTTTTTTCTGTTTTTTTTTTTCTTTTTTACTCTATCCTACATTTTTAAAATGTTTTTCTCTCTCTCAAAAGCCAACACTTACCTATATGTGGAGAACGACCCGCACGCACACACACATAAAACACTGGTAGTGCTATACGGGACCATTTGCCCTTTTTTAATTTTACTTTTTACATTTTATAATATTCAATTTTTCGGGTGGAGTATAGAGATGTACTTAGCATTGATTGAGTGGAAGGAGGTGTAGATAAAGTGTCAGAAATTTCGATAAATTTATTCTTTACACCCCCCCCCCTCCCAATGTGGACCCCCTGGGCATTCCTGCTACAAGTCCTGAACCCACTAACATTTTTATCCTTATTTTTTTAATTTCTATAATTTTCAAGTTCTAAATAAAATAAAATGTTATATTTTCTTTTTATGGATGTCAAGTATCGATGCAGATCCTACGATAATGTTGTAACCCCCTCTGATCACAATGATATATACTTATGTATATACCATGGGTCATGTAGTTTCAAAATATATATGGTTATGATGGGTCTATCTCCAAAACTCTATTATGTGTTTGTGAACAGACAAGAACTACAACTTTATATATTAACAAGCGGTACCTACCCATTTTTTGCTGTTGTCTTTGTTTGTTCATTGGCCCCCTTCCATTTTAGTCTTTTCTCTTCAGTAATGTATTGTTTTAAAAAAAGACTTGCATTTTTGGAAATATAATTTAATGAAGGAATGGTGAGGAGACTGATCGCATATCTCAGAACTAGTCTGAACGGATGTGGTCAGTAAACAAACAATGTATGAAATGGATAGGACATCTTACGGTGTTAAAATCTATTTTTTTAACTCTTAAATTTATCAAGAAAATGGTATGCGTCGTCTACAACATATTGTGACGAGACTATGTAACAAACAAAATGCTGTATGGTTGTCTTCCATGTATATCTGCGGTTGTTCAATGCCAACTGCTGGCGTTGGCTGGACATGCATCCGGACACAACAAAACTGCTGGAAAAGTGCTCATGTGGTCCCCAGCGACAAGCTGGAAGCCTCATATTACGATCAAGACTCTTCTGGAGAAGAACACTGACCTCTCTGGATTGGAGCTTCGAGCTACCATGAGTGAGTGAGCATCGTGGTGCACAAACTTTGTGAATGTTTCACAGACAATTGATGGATGACTCAAGACAAGAAGACAATTTATTAATAATTAAAAGCTAAGAAGCCAGAGGTGTATGCCGTTTTGTCTGTAACAAATATGTTTTTTTTTTGTTTAAATAAGAATTTTGTGAAAGTTTGGTCATTATATCATTAAATGAATGAAATATTTACAATTTTTTAAAGATAGTTCAATGAAGGGTTATATTTCTTAAAAGAAGCCGTTTAAGCAAATTACTGATATTTGTTCAAATAGAATATTGAAAGTTAACTTAAATGAATATGGTATGGGTTGGTTATTAATGTTTACAAACCCTATGTGTAACTATTAGTGCTACTGCTAAAAAATACTTGTTTTTTAACCAAAGTCACACGATTTTAATAAAATAAGTATCTCATGTCTATTGTTGAGTATTCGATTTGTATACATGAAATTATATTGCAATTTAAGATCTAAAATAATAATAAAGATTTGATTGAATATAGATTCGTTTTTATGGGAAATTAGTGAAGGGGTGGGATTTTGCTGATTGTTGGGTCAGTCGGGGTATTTACGTCAAAGGGGCACCAGTGCAGCAAGTTCATTGGAGCAAATTCCATTAAAGTACTTGTAAAACAAGCACAGGGATGCAACATTGTGGCGATGGGGCTGGAGCTGGGTAGATAATGTGGGACCTATTAGACTAGAAGCCCATTTTTTTAACCCTGTCTAAAAGGAAGAAACTAGTGGTTTCTGTACCAGCCCAGGTGTGACAACAATACTCTATGCATGGTCAAATGGTGGATTTGTAGAGATATAGGATACTGGCAGGTGTGAGAAGTTTTCTAGCGTGGTAGAGGGAGCTCACCTTCCTTGCAGCAGCCTTGGCAATGTCTTCTATGTATTTGTTTTAATTCATGTTACCTGTAAATTTTAGGCTGAGAAGTTTGAATGGACTCGCAGGTAGTGTGCTATTAGCAATGGCAATCAGTGATTGAGAAGGTTTCTTATTATTGTTAAAGCAAAGGAGCTTTGTCTTAGAAGCTTTAAATGTAACCATCTGTTTATGTTCCCATTCTAATACAGACTGGGAGGTCATTTTCTAAGAATTCAGCTATTGCCTTGGATATATGTGTGTTCGCTTTGTCCACATGTCGAGAATAGAGCATAGTGTCATCAGTAAATATACCCATCTCGGACACAATTGCATCAGGGAGGTTGTTTTATAAAAATCAGGAATAATAACAGTCTAAGGATTGACCCCTGAAGCATACTCGCATTAATGTCATGTTGTTGAGATATACGGCTATCAGTGACAACTTGGATCTTTCTTTTGGCTAAATCTGGCGTATCTGCAGTTTCATGTGTTATCCATTTGTCAAAATTTGTCCTGAACGATGTTATACATTTGAATACAAATTTATTCATACATACATACACACAGTGTATGTTTCCAGTAATACTATCTGGAGATCTGTGATCTGAAGAAATAAAGAACTGTTGTGTTCAGTGATAAGAGTAAGTTCAGTCCTAGTCCTGCCAGTAATAAGGATAATGCATCACCTAAATATATACTCTCATTACTTAACATGCTCTGCTTAATGATGAACAGATTTCATACTGATTACCAAACTGATCTCTTATAGAACACATATCAAACAGAATATGATGAATCAGAATTTGAGATGAGGATTGATAATTTGGATTATTCGTCCATATGAGGTGATGATAATTGAAATTTTCTCATCGGAGTTTATTAAAGATTGATTAATGCTTCGAAAAAACTCATCTGCAATGGAAAACAAAAGATTAAAAAAGTTAAATTTCAAAATGGTTTCATTATTTTCCCTTTTTATAAGGACAAACGATCCTTCATTCTTTTTCATTTAAGATTTTAATTTTATTTTAATAATTTTGTATATAAAAAGTGTTTGGCATGAAACCCCTTGCCATTCCTAGTTATATTTGCAAGATGTGAATGAGCAACCGTTTATAGTGCTTACTAATAAAACAGCATTTCTATAAATAAAACTTTATTTTTATCTTTGTTTAAAAAATACTTTTCAGAATATCTTTAACGAGTTGGAAGAGTTTCAAGTTTTCGTTTTCTCCATTTTGGGAAAGCAACTTTTCAATTTCCTGACTTCCTCACATCTTTTACTGTAAAGACGTGTTGTAAACCCATACGTATATAAAGACGATAGTGCAAGGTACAAGGTTGAGGGAGTTGAATGCAAAGAACAATAGAACACGACCTATGGAGTTTGATCTTACAAAGCAAGTATGGCTCATGCCAAACTTCAGATAGCAGAATTGGATGTAAAGATTTAGGGAAGACAGCAGTACACTGAGAGTGGCCAAAAAATGCACGGCCAATGCCGTTGCAGACAGGATTATTAGCGAGAGTGCATAACGCATATGCTACATTATCTGTTGACGATTGTGCATAGTGCAAGAAAGTGAAAACGGCAATTCATAAAACATGAGTTAGTGCCAGAGGCGTACACACAGAAGTTTTAGAACTACAGAAAAATGGAGACGCAGACATACGCAAAATTCTTGAGGCAAAAGCAGACACTTCGATATTAAAAATAGTAATTAAAAATAAAATAATTACTAACTGTTGTTGAGCAAAATTGATTTTTTTAGTGGTCCCGTAGACTATGAATAGACTAATAACTATCATAACACACAAGTCAGTCTGTTTTTTTGTTTATATTTTATCTATTTTTCGTATTGCCACTCGGATTGACATATTTCTTTTTGTTAAAAACCCTTATTATAAATGAATAATGGCCATGCCTCACCTCCCAACGCATCATTCATTTTTCAGTGTAAAAGAAAGCTTGTTTATTATTAAGATGATAATAATAATAATGATAGTCAAAAAAATAATAACAACATTAATAATAATAATTATAATCAAAATAAAATAAATACTATATTTTTAAAAATAATATAAGTAGTGTTACTAATAGTGAACATGCAGGAAAAAAAAACAGTTGGGCTACTGCTTTCTCTAGCAGTGGAACAATCTCCCAAAACGATTGCCATGGTAACACATATTTTAACGTGTGAAAACTGCTATGGCATGAGTCATAGTGACACAACAACGGGGGATCGAGCAACCCAAGCGTGATAGTAGACGACAGAATCCTGTGTTGACTGAGAAGCAATATGTTATTATGCAAAAAATAACACGCCACTCAATAAGTCCTGGGCCTGACATACAGATGACACCACTAATAAACAAAATTCCATATGAGTTTTATAAAGTATTAACCTTTAAATGGAATGTGTCAGAATTTGAGCCTAATCAGATTATTAGTTTACAAATTACAGTTATTTAAGTGAAGCTACCTGTTAGGTCAACTAACGAAAACGAATTACGTCCCTTGAACCAATTCGGGAGTTAAGAGTTATCGCCCTTGGAAATGGAGTCCAGTCCAGAGAGAAAGTAAACACAGATCACGGCTTCGGACTGTTAATATCTCAATTCGCGTACAGCGGCCAATTAACTCATTAATTCATTCTGTGTTCATTTTTAATAAATCTGTTAAACGTTTATCTTGATAGTTCATCCATTTATTTACAAGTTATTTATTATAACCTAAATTACAAGGTTATAAAACTACCGTTGCAAATTTTCAAAACCATGAAAACATCTGAATTTTCGTGTGTTGATAAAGCATTGGTTTCTGATGGGAAAAATACATTTCAAGCAAAGCAATGTTATTCAGACTCTACTCCATTGAAAACAACAGTTAAGAGGTGGTATGCTGACTTTAAACATGGTCATACAGACACAAATGATGCTGAATGCTCAGGTCGCCCAAATTCGGCAGTTGTCTTGGAAAACATCAAAAATGTTCCACAAACTTGTTTTGGCCAATCATAAATTAAAGTTGCGTAAAATAGAAGAGGAGTTGAAGATATCAGAAGACAGTGTATTCACCATTTTGTATGAACATTTTGTCAATGTGAAAGCTGTGTTCAAAGTGGGTTTTTTCATCATTATGTGACAATGGGTTAAACATGAATGCACCACTTCTCTCCGGAGTCAAATTGGCAGTGAGCTGTCAAAGCACAAAAGGTGAAAGCTGTCCAAAGCGACCAATAACGCAAACATCAGAAGGCAAGGCTTTAGCCTCCACATTTTGGGATGTGCAGGGTATTTTTTCATTGATTACCTTGAGAAAGAAAAAAAAACATCAATATGGAATATTATATAATATTATTGGTGCGTTTGAAGAAAGAAATCGCACAAGAAAAGCTACAAATGAAGAAGAAAAAAGTTATTTCACAAAGACAATGCATTGTGTCACAAGTCGATCACAACAATGGCAAAACTACATTAATTTCACTTTGAATTGCTTCCACATTCACCCTATTTTCCAGATTTGACCCCCAGCAACTACTGGTTGTTTGCAGACCTCAAAAGAATGCTTCAGGGAAAGACATTTGGCTCCAATGAATAAGTGATATCGGAAACTAAGGCATATTTTGAAGTCAAAAACAAATCGTTCTCCAAACAAGGGATCAAATTGTTAGAGAAGCGTTGGAATCAGTATCCTAGTGTAATATATTATGTTGATAAAGTTTAATTTTGCCTCAAACTTGTTTTTATTAGTTACGCCCAGGATTTATTGAGTGATGTGTTAGATTGCAGAAAAAAAAAAGAATTAAAAAAGAATAGATGGTGTTTTTAAATATAATTGAAAGTAGTTACAATTAGAGATTGTGTTGTTTCCAAAGGTGACATAGAGCTAATTCTGCTATTTACCCGAATTTGTATAGCGATGTCCATATATATCCATAGAATAGTTTGTTCACCACAGTTTGTAGACCCATTACAATCAATACTTGAAGAGGAAAGATAAAACGTTAAGTATTTCGATGTGCACAGTGTTTTTACATAAATCATATGAATCGGAAAATGTTAAAGGAAACGAATTAAGAAAAAATAAAGTGCTAAGTAATAATCAGTGCAGGCAATACAAAAAATATGTCTAACGGAACGAGAGCAAGCTACCCCTGTTGATTAAATAAAGAGTTCGAAATTCTATACAGATTCCCGAGTTCGGCAAAATACACCTGAAGAAACTCGGAGGTTACATGTTGTTGCTGGTCCCTACTTATACAGTTTGCTGACTGATCTTGCAACCTTCACTCTTGCTCAGTTCAGGGTCATCTAGTCCTTCCTTAGGGGATCCGTTGCATGTGAGAGCTGTTCTCTGGATTCTTGAATAGCTTCGTTTAAGTAGTCATTCCAATCATTCAATGTAGCCGAAATGTGAGAATAACATCCAAGATGAGAACAGTAGTTCGAATAATACAAGATAAAGAGTGGTCGTATTAATTCAAAAGACCGCTCTGTGTTCTTTAAATGAAATGCTATTCATTTATTCTGGCAATGGAGAATGTGAAAGGAAGTTTTTGAAATAGTCAATCAAAACGCCCTAAAGAAAAGAAAGTGTAGTTACAGAGAACGTTCTATATTTAGATAGGAAATGTAGAGTAGATAACAGACAATAGCAAGATAGGGAAAAAATGAAATAACAGTACTACGACGAAATAGTAAATCTATAAAGAAAACTTTCCAGTGTAAGTGGATAGCAGTTGTATTCGATCTGAATGTGAGTGAAAATACCTTCAACTTCCTGTATGGATGAATATGTTAAGAGAAGCTGTCAAGCTGTAAGAATTATTGAAAGCAATTAAAGGAATGCATATTTTCTGAAAACATGCATCAAGAATATCCCTAAATGGCTGCTGAAACAGATTTAGATATGCAGGATTTAATTAAAAAGCTATAAGTGTTAATGAAATAGGAGAAAAATCACTTAACTTTATTATGTATTAATGAGAACAATGTAAATAAACTTTTATTTTTTCAAAAGTCGACATGTGTTCAAGAAGTATAGAAACTGGAGATGTATTAACCAAGGATAGTGAATTTGAAAGTAGACACTATTACAATTCAGTAGGGTTTTTTTCTTTCATTTTTTCTTATCTTTTCTACCTGGGCACTTGAATTACGGTTTTATTTTAGCTGTATATATTATGCATACATTTTTTAAAACTCTTTTGTTTTGTGATTCATTAACCCATTCTCCCTTCCCCCCCCCTCTGAGTTATCTCTGCTAGTATCATATGCAAATAAGTGCATAGAATTTGTTTTCGCCTGTAATTTGATTCTATGTTAATCTTCCATTCTTCTTGCATGAATCTTAGTCATGAGTAAACGTCTCACCAGGGTTTAATCATGTATGTACCTTCATAATCTCTTTGATTGCTACATCATATAAAAAGCAGAATTCTGACATAAAGTCTAAAATAATTTTTTTTTTTTTTTAAATAATTTGAGATTTTCTCAACCAATGTTTTTCAATGTATACAAAATCATAAAATGTATTCATAACTAAACAAGAACCGAGAGGAATAGTATTAAGAATTTAGCAATCATGTTTCCTATCGATTTTTAATTTAAGAAACTTGTTCTTTTGTGCTTAGATAGCCACTCTTCAACGAGAGCCTACCATCTATTTCAAATATACAGACTCCGATTGTCTTCATCAGGTTCAAATTCATTGGACACATTATAAACCACCAGCTAAAATGAAGTGTCTTTAGTCTAATAGACAATTTCTTGCCGTTCAATTTGTATTAATTGAAGAAAACTATAAACTGTGGTTCTTTATTCTTTCAGTGATGAATTCTAAGAATTAAATTTTAACTTCTTTACAAGAATTTCCACTTGTCAGTTCTTGTAATTCATTTCTTTTAATTTTTGATTCCTGTCGTTAATTTTTTAGTTTTTTTTTCTTATTTACTTTTGTCACAATATTCTTAAAATTCCAAACCATTGCTTTAACAATTCATTCACTTTCTGTGAAATTAGTTTTACACTTTAGATTAAATTATTTCCATTTAAATGATTTAAATTATTAAAAAGATGGCAAAATATTTTTTTTTCTCCGTAAAATAACATGGTACACTAAAGAAATATAGTATTCATGTTTAAAGCCTAATATGCTGCATTTTACTTTAGCATATATTGTTTGATCTTTTTTCTTCTTTCTTAGGTTTAATTATCTTTAATTCTATACAAGCTTTATAATTTCATGAATGGTCAGAAGTACAGGATATTATTTGAATATTATTAAATCTATTCTGTTAATAAATATGCCCTTTTTGTTGATGAACAATATTCAATTTCCTATATAAAAGTTAAAATAGGCATATTTTCCTATGATCATTAAAAAATCTTTTTCTTAATCAATAATTATTTAGATATCTTTATCTTGTGATTTAATTCTATTTTTAATAGTAAGTATATTTGAAAAGTAAATTTGAAGAATTGATGTTTTATCTAAGTAACTTAATATTTACGCATTTTTCCACTAACGTAAGTAGTCTAAAAGCTTCAGTATTCAACTTCTTACGCAAGCACGCTGCCTACATTCAGTTCACTGATCAAAAAGAAAAAAAGGAATTTCTTCCTGTGTTTGATTTAACAGAGTGTTATGGCAAAACGTAAATATATAACTTTATACATGATGCATCAATTTATTGAAAATTATATTTAAATAAAGAGTGCCTTTATCAAATGATAGCAGTTACTATAATCTATGTGAAATTTAATTTTTATTTCCTTCTAAAATCGAAAAGTCTGTTGTCACATTTTTTTCTTTTTATAATTTAATATTTTATTTGGTAACTTGTATTTTGAAAATTGATGTTAAATCAATTAAATTGCAAGTTCTCATTTTGGCAAAAGAAAAGAAAGGTTCTGAAAAGTTTTCTGTTAAGCTTTGTTAATAGCTTCGCATCTGTTGATAATTCTGATAAACTATTGTTTCGTTTGTGTCCTGGTAAAAAAAAGATTTCTGATTTATTAAAGGTTTTCTTGCGTTTTTCTCATCTTTTTTCCCAAAGGAAATAAATATGATGGCTTTTCTATAATATGGAAGTTCTCCTTTTACTGAAGGAACAAAAAAGTGTATTTATATATTCATTTTATTTTTTTTTTTACTTCCTCTTTCCTCAAATTTCTTCTTTTTTTCTCAACCTTTTCTTTCCAACTTTGTATGTGTATTTCATTTTTTTTTTTTTGTCAATTTTTGTTCTCCTCCCTCTCCCTTCCCCCACACTTCTCTCTCTCTCTTTCTCTTCCTAATGTCATCTAATCTTTCTCTCCTTCATGCTTCAATGGCTATTGACAATATGCAGCAATATTCCAACGTTTCTTCACCTGCAACTGCTATTATTTCAGCATTCCCAACACAACAAAATAAATCCAGGGTATGTTAATGTTTTCCTTAGGCATCTCTCTTACCTCTTTGCAATAAGCCCCCTCCTCCCCCTCTTCCAAACCGTTTTATCTTGCTTGATCCTTCTGTCTCTCTCTCTGGGACCATAGATGCTGACCAATTTTAAAAAAGATGCTCGTCATTTAACGCTTTAGTCTTCTTCATAATCTGATTTTTATTTAAAACTTTTCTAGCTCTGCAAATCGGTTCCCTTATTTCTTTTGAGCCATCAAATTGTCTTACCTTAATTGTGCTTTCTTTCTCTCATTTCTTTTTCTTTGCAAATAGTGCCCTATTTTATAGACTTTTTAAACAGATTCGTCTTATTACATCTAAGTTGCCCTGTTGACGGGTCACAAATTCGCCAACTGCAACCTCATGCAGAGGGGTACCCCCCCCCCCTCCCGAAACCGGGGCCACCTGTAGACCATGGATGGTGACCCATGATACCTTAGGACGAGATCCTGGTGGCTGAGCAGTCTGTGGTCGGCTGACTTGCAACAATCCACTTCGGCCCTTACTTCGGCTAGACAGAAGATCGGAGAGGCCCGATCCAATCAATCGGCAGGTCATGTCATGCCCTAGTATCTATAAGCTCATCCCCAACCGTATTATTCAATCTGATTCTTCTAAAAATCAAAACCTTATTTCTCATTTTTATTTTCTTCCCAAATTAGAAGGCAAGGTCAATTGTGTTGAGAACACGGATTACCACTGCCAAGGAGTAATGTTTTCAAAGAGTAATGATTTTACCGTCCTGTAAAATTTTCTTCTAAGAATGTTTTCTAGGAGTAATGCAATGTATTCTAGTAATATAAAATAATTATCCTACCCAAAAAATTACATTTGATAACTTTTTTTTGGCAATAAATAACTCATAGACGGTTGATATGCCGTAAAACAAACCAAACCAATCATATCTCAGTTTATGTTCTCTCAATGATATTTAATCAATGAATTTTTCCATTGTTAGTTTAATAACAATAAGGAGGGACAGAAAAACTGACTTATTATAAATGGCTCTGATTAAACTAAATAAAAGACTTTGCATTAATCATATAAGAAATTTGCTATATAGAAGTAGAGTTTAAATTTCATATTTGTTTTTGTTTTTTGTTAATTTATAACCCTTTTCATTGTTTAATGCATCATATTAAAAAATTGGTTATAAATTTTGTTGAACTATGAACTCAACAAAAATTGGCCCTTTATTTCTTCTTACACTTAATTAAGAAATATTCTTGAGTTTTAGCTTTGTTTACATTAAATTTCATCTGCTTTAAGTTCGTTTCTTTCTTAAAGCAAAATGCTTTTAATAGTGTCGTCTAAGAGTTCAATTTGGTGCAAGAGATCATCAATAGTTCAATCTACAATTATTCTTCCATTGCGACATCTTTACCCCTTTTTACGTCATTCTTTGCTATTAAAATCTCGACATCTTTACCCCTTTTTACGTCATTCTTTGCTATTAAAATCTCGACATCTTTACCCCTTTTTACATCATTCTTTGCTATTAAAATCTCGACATCTTTACCCCTTTTTACATAATTCTTTGCTATTAAAATCTCGACATCTTTACCCCTTTTTACGTCATTCTTTGCTATTAAAATCTCGACATCTTTACCCCTTTTTACGTCATTCTTTGCTATTAAAATCTCAACATCTTTACCCCTTTTTACGTCATTCTTTGCTATTAAAATCTCGACATCTTTACCCCTTTTTACGTCATTCTTTGCTATTAAAATCTCAACATCTTTACCCCTTTTTACATCATTCTTTGCTATTAAAATCTCGACATCTTTACCCCTTTTTACATCATTCTTTGCTATTAAAATCTCGACATCTTTACCCCTTTTTACAGGATTCTTTGCTATTAAAATCTCAACATCTTTACCCTTTTTTATATCATTCTTTGCTATTAAAATCTCAACATCTTTACCCTTTTTTACGTCATTCTTTGCTATTAAAATCTCAACATCTTTACCCCTTTTTACATCATTCTTTGCTATTAAAATCTCGACATCTTTACCCCTTTTTACGTCATTCTTTGCTATTAAAATCTCAACATCTTTACCCCTTTTTACATCATTCTTTGCTATTAAAATCTCGACATCTTTACCCCTTTTTACATCATTCTTTGCTATTAAAATCTCGACATCTTTACCCCTTTTTACATCATTCTTTGCTATTAAAATCTCGACATCTTTACCCCTTTTTACATCATTCTTTGCTATTAAAATCTCGACATCTTTACCCCTTTTTACGTCATTCTTTGCTATTAAAATCTCAACATCTTTACCCCTTTTTACGTCATTCTTTGCTATTAAAATCTCGACATCTTTACCCCTTTTTACGTCATTCTTTGCTATTAAAATCTCGACATCTTTACCCCTTTTTACATCATTCTTTGCTATTAAAATCTCGACATCTTTACCCCTTTTTACATCATTCTTTGCTATTAAAATCTCGACATCTTTACCCCTTTTTACATCATTCTTTGCTATTAAAATCTCAACATCTTTACCCTTTTTTCACATCATTCTTTGCTATTAAAATCTCGACATCTTTACCTTTTTTTACATCATTCTTTGCTATTAAAATCTCGACATCTTTACCCTTTTTTCACATCATTCTTTGCTATTAAAATCTCGACATCTTAACCCTTTTTTCACATCATTCTTTGCTATTAAAATCTCGACATCTTTATCCTTTTTTCACATCATTCTTTGCTATTAAAATCTCGACATCTTTACCCTTTTTTTACATCATTCTTTGCTATTAAAATCTCGACATCTTTACCCCTTTTTACGCCATTCTTTGCTATTAAAATCTCGACATCTTTACCCTTTTTTTACATCATTCTTTGCTATTAAAATCTCGACATCTTTACCCTTTTTTCACATCATTCTTTGCTATTAAAATCTCGACATCTTTACCCTTTTTTTACATCATTCTTTGCTATTAAAATCTCGACATCTTTACCCTTTTTTCACATCATTCTTTGCTATTAAAATCTCGACATCTTTACCCTTTTTTTACATCATTCTTTGCTATTAAAATCTCGACATCTTTACCCTTTTTTTACATCATTCTTTGCTATTAAAATCTCGACATCTCAACCCTTTTTTAATAGCATCATCTAAGAATTTAATCTGCTGGAAGAGTTCATCAAGAATTCAATCTCAAATTATTCTTTCATTTTGACATCTTTACCCTTTTTTCACCTCATATTAAAATGACATGAATAGTTATTTGGCTTCTTTAATTCGTTTCATAAATATTTTATTTTTGTTTAATATTTCGAGTTAATTAGTTGATACCTGGCAGTGTTATTTTTTTTAAATTATAAAACTAGCTGTATTTACCTTGGGAATTTTTTTAACTTCTTTTTTAACTGTGCCGTTTTTTTTGATTTTTATCAAATTATTATTTTTAAATAGGATTCCAAAAATTAAATTGAATTATTACAGTATCGTTTTGTCATTAAATTATTAATTGAACCGAAATGGTAACTAATTTTGTTATGCTAATATTTTAATCCACATGTATTGCATGTAAATAGCTGACAAAAATATTAAATACATAAGGATTTGCTAAGAATTTGAAAACCCAAAAAACCTTTCTATTGGACAGTTTAAATGCTTCTAAATTTATTTCAAATTTCTAAGGGTCACAAAGTTATTTATTTCTTTTTTAAGTATTAATAAAAGAACTGACACGTGTATGAATAGAATGAAATGCATACTGATGGATTTAATTATGTAATTAAAATATTTAATAGGATTTTTTGATTTTGTTTTATTTTATGCTAGATTATATTTCAATAAATATTTGATTAATAGTAAATAATTTTTTTTAAATTCAGTTCTTGTAGCCGTGAGAAAAGTACACATAAACACATGAGAAGCTGTCTAATAATTTTAAATTAATATAGACATGTTATGCAAATGTTAGGATGTCTGAATAAAACTTACATACCACAAAATATATCTTCCCTTCCTTGTTTGGTGAAAAATATTTAAGAAGGTATTTTCTATCTCAGCATTCTTTATTTAACAATTTTTTTTAATAGAGATCAAAACACAAGTATTTTTTTTTTTTCAGAATTATTTATAAAGATAAAGTATCAGCTTTACACAGATTTATGTTACATTTTTTTAATAACTGGTAAAAGAAGCAATGGTGTATCCTTCAAACCATCAATACCGAATAAACTGTTTCTAGAAGCTTTGAAATGTGAAATTTCTTATGGAGATTTTCAAAATACTTACAAGTATGTTGTTACAAAAATTAAACTGTTTTTAGTTATCTAGTTTGTAGATATGAATATTCATATACCAGGCAAATACAAAAGTTTGTGCTATTTTTGCAA
>OY744520.1:60946425-61178925 GCA_963556195.1 Sepiola atlantica
ATATTTCAAAATTAACTTTAAAAAGTTTTTTTTTTTTTTAAATGAAACCTCAATTTAAATTTATATTCTGATTTCAGAATTTAAACTTTAAAATCCTTCTAATAAAATGACGAAGTTAGGAATAATTTAATTATATACATTTAGTTTTCAAAGCAGATAGATAAATATTTTTAGATTTCAGCTGAAGGAATATAAAATTGTAGAAAGTCTATTAATTTAAATTAAGTAAAAATTAAAAGGCAAACTTGATGAAATTAAAAAATTATCATATATTTCAACTAAAAATTTCTTTAAAAAGGCTTCAAAATTTAATATTTTATGACATTAAATTAGGAATAAGGAAACTTGATAAACTCTTTATTGGATCTCTGAATTAAAAAAACTTTCTGTTCATATATGAATACTACTTTTGTTTATTTTATGTTTTAATCATTACTATGCTCTATTTTGAATATTGAGCACCACTCCTTCATATGAAGAGTTACCTCCATATAATCCATATAAGAATTTAAATTCTTCTTATACCGTGATATTATAATTCTTTATACATATGTATATATATATATATATATATATATATATGAAGAGAGAGAGAGAGATGCTGATTAGGTATTCTGCATCAGAGATGCATAAAAATCTAAAAGGATGCAGTAAAATTGTATTCATTCGTTTCATGGGCGCAGATCAATCTTTTCATGAAAACGATACACTGGAAAATACACAGCAAATCTGTCAATTGGCTAAAGTGGTTTTGTTTTGTTTGTTTCAATTTTTGCTCTTTTTGTTTTCTTTTCAATAGGAAATTTCCAGAAGAGAATTTACCTCCTGTTTTTCTTTTTCTTTTTTTACGTTTTTCTTTCCCTGTCAGTTTTAGCTAACTGAAAAATGTTGTGATAAGGATCAATGAAATACATTTCGATATTTTTTTAAAAAGCGAATTACACAGTAGAAGATGGGTGTTAGATGGTTTTAACTTGTTTCATCAAAGAAAGCTTTCTCATTCTTTTCTCTAGTTCATAAATAAATCTGTAACCTCTATGCAAATTTGCATTGTATCATGTTCAGTTATTAAGTTTTTTAACCTATGTTTGTAAGAAATACCCCGTCATGTTTTATATTATTTTAACAATAAACACACCACAAATTAACAGTGCAAGCCTTGTTTCTTTTCTTTTTCCTGTATTTTTTTTCTGGATTCATAAAGCGCATAAATTCTTGAGGTGCATAAGTTAATATTTATTTATTTACAATAGAAGTATGTCTTTGTGTGATTTAATGTAAATAGATTTACATTATTTATGGTACCAGGGTTAATTAAAATATCCCAAAACTTCAATATAAGTTTTATTTCTTTTTTTTAGAATGTTATCTTTGAAACTATTAAATTTATATTATCTTTTAGTTAAAACTAAAATTAAGATTTCAAAGGCAGTTTTTATTTTTAAAATAAAATAATTTAATTGTATCTTAGTTAAATTAAAGTTGTTTTACCTTGTTTTCTTTATTTTCTTTTTTTTCCATTTTCCATCAAATTATGATCCACTTAATTACACATTAAAACAATGTATCAATTATATGTAAAATAAACCATGATTCTTATTCAGAATGCCTCTTCACAAAACACTACCACTAGCTCTAAACCTAAAATGACAACCCTAACCAAACCTAAGCTTCCTGGAAATCCGATATTCGTTAGAAATAGCGTTAATACTGAATATGTACTGAAAATATTTCTTTTTATTACAAGAATTTCTTGAAACTTTTCCCTTTCTTTTAACTATTGATAGTGAAAAATAATTACTACCATACTCTTCTTCCATAATAAAATCATAGCAGTTGAACATTGATCAAGAAAATAAATAGGATGGGGGTTATTTTGTTTTACATTACATAGACACACTCACACTCACTCACTATCCAGATTTATCGTCTATGTTCCCTTTGACAAGAGGTTCGACGTTGTCTGGCTGTCCTTATGCTAAGTCTCCAGTGATCACGGTTGTGGGGATTAACTGTGTCCATTTGCCACTGTTTACAGTCTAGCCTGATGGTTTCTTCCTAGGACACCCAGCTTTCTTTTTGCTGTCCAGCCTTAGGTCTCTGCATGTGCTGATATACTCCTTGCTTCTCTCAACATGCCCGAACCAGCAAGGAAGGTTTGCCCTTATTAAGACATCAAGTTTTGGGATGGCCAATTTCTCAAGTAGAGTGTCCGACCTAATGTTCTCAATCTGGTCCGGCTTTACATTGCATATCCATCTAATCATTGCCCTGTCATATCTCTGGAGTTGAGCAAGTGAGGCCTGGGTGAGGGCCCAACACTCATTGCCATACAGCATCACACTTCTTATGCAGCTATCATGCATTAGAAAAAATTTGACTCTTTCATCCCAAACTACACATTAAATTTAGTTCCATCAAAATGTCTCATATTCTCAGTGAAGATACAAGAATGCAACTGGAGAGGAAAACAAAACTCATTGTTAGCCACCAGACTATTTCAGCTGCATTTTCTGTTTTCCACCTCTAAACCCATTCCAGAGCCTACAACCCCCCCTCCTCCTCCAAGTGTAACTGACACAGCTTGTGTTTATGACTATCTTCTACTGAGCCTAGTGAATAACTTGCTTCTGCAGGTTATTCACTAGGCTCAGTAGAAGATAGCAATTTAGAGGAAAATTTCATTGTTAAGGACAGTAACAGAAGGAAATGTGTATTTAAGCTACTTTCATATCCTCTCCTACGTCCAAAGCAAAGCAAAGGGCAGAGAAAGAATGTAACAACTCGTGGATGACAAAGTATACATGGATACTGAAGAAGTCTGCTATTGCAAAATAATTTGGTTAAACTAGAGTAAAGTGGTTACTCAAAGTGGGAGGGCATAGAATCACAATATGTCACCTAGGCAGATCTCAGGTGATCTGGCATTCTTGTCTAATCAGTATCTTGCCAAGCCCATCAAGCCCTGATCCATGAGAAAGAAAAGGATAACGACAGAATATTCTTAGTAGCTACCACAAGGTTTTAGGCATCAGTGCTGACATAACCGGCCAAATCCTTAAAGCTAAAGCTGCAATAGGAAAATCACGTTATTTATTTCGTTAAAGCTGGATCAGAAAAAAGAAAATCAAGTCTTTCTATCACGGAATGACAGGAGTAGATTTAATTAAAGTTCCTGGAAGACATTTCCGTACCTTCACTTCACTTAAATCTATTGATATTTTCCAACAATATACAGGGTGTAACTATTTGGGAACTTACTGTGTCTTGGGGAACATTTATAACACTTGTATGAAAGAAATATAAATAACTTCTTGAGCAAGTTAAAATAAAATTAGATGTGAACATACTACAACCCTGCCAAGATGTGTTTCACAATATTTACAGAACAATTATTGTTCAAGATCCTGATGAAAATTAGAATAGTGAGGTTTGCAAGATAGAATAAATTATTGACACAATTTCAAAATTAGGAGTGACAATTATGGAATTTTGCAAATTTTGTCTTCATTGAAGTCATTTTTCTAATTCACCGAAATCCGTGTTTTTTTACTCGTTCATCCTTCAACTTCCTTTCTTTCGAATGAAATGGACATCAATGTCATATGCATTTTTTTGTTTCACTCTTCTCTCAGGAAACAGTTATCATTAGTAGTAGAGTATTTGTGATAAAATAATAGTTACTCATAGAATGTATTTGATTTTGTATTTTTTTTATTTTATCAGCAAAATAAGTAGCTACGTCCGTGCTTTTAATTATTATTTCATGATTAATTTTTTTGTGTGTGTAAACTACAAAAGATAATTTTAAATTAAGGGAATACAAATTAATTTTTATTTTTAGATTTACTTCAGCCCCCTCTTCCCTCATTAATTTTATGTCATCTGGCCCTCAAAAGCAAAATTGTAATATTAAGGTGCATGCAAATTTCTACCCCCCACACACACACACACATGCAGCATACTGTGTCAGATTTTATCAATTAGGCAAAGCATACATCACGATTATAAAAGTATAATCGTTAAAAAAAAATTTATGTCTAGGGTTTTAAGTTAATTTTTTAATCTTGAAACTGTTAGACCCTTTCTAAAAGTTAGTGTTTATTTTAGTTTACGATGGACATAAAGCAGGAAACTCGGAAAATTAAAACAAATAATTCAAATAAAAACATCGAGATAATTAGCCTCTAAGATTATGCCTAATTGATAGTAATCTAAGTTTTTTTCTTGGTTGTAAATTTATATTCACAACGTTTCGACAGATGAAACCTCTGGCCTTCTTCAGATGCATCGTTTGGGAATTGGGTATCTTTATGCTGAACTCTGAAACCTGTATGGAATTTTGAACTGAATCCTTTATTTAATCCACAGGACAGACTGTTCTCATTCTGTCTGGGTAGAAGTTTTAATTTATCCTACTCGTTATTATCGTCTGTAGGTTTATGGCTCCCAAAATTAATACTAGAATTGGACACATGGCAAAAAGATTAAAAGCTTTGGTTAACAATCAGTTCGAAGTGACAATCTTTTGAAGGTTCAATCCTTACTACAGGCGATAATAACTAACAATAACATACATTACTACTTCTATTCAGTCATGGCTGATGGAATGAGAACAATCTACCTCTGTGGATTAAATATAGGGTGAGTTAGAAATTCTGTATTGATTCTCGAGTTCGATATAAAGATTCTTAAGTTCGAAAAAATGCACCTAGAGAATGTTGGGGGTTATATCAACCAAGCCACGAATAGTGGTCCTAATAACCATTCAAATTCGGTGTAAATACTTGAATGTCTTAAATGGTTGTGTGTTTCCATTTATTGATGCAACCGTAAACTGTTATAAGTCTCAAGTTGTAACTGGTTCTAAAATGTTTAATCCCATGTCATTTAAGATGTGTAGTGTGACATTATTAATGTCGAGACATGTTTTCATTTAAAGCAAATTTTGGTTACTGGTGGCATGGGTACAATGTTAAAAATTCCAAATCCAGTAATGACTTACCACAATGTATTATAGAATCAATTTTTCACTGATACACACACACACACACACACACACACCCATTCAAACATATATTGTTAAAACAGTTTCTGTTCTTTGTGTGCTTTGATCAACTTTTTCAATGATTGAATAATCTTTCTTAGATCTAGAATGAATGAGTTGGAATAACTTATGAACTTTATGTTGTATTTCTTATTTATTTTATAGATTGGTCATTTTCAGGGTAATTTGAATATCTTGAATTTATTCTGCATTTGGTACTTGCCAAATAAAAAGAAAGAAAATGATTTGTAGTAAACAGAAAAGGCCACAAAATAATGCAAAAGCTGATGTTATTGGTTAACAACAAAATTATGAGGATGGCAACCATAATTAATTTATATTTTTTAAGCATATTGTATTTATTTATTTATTTATTTATTATTATTATTATTATTATTAATAATAATAATCAGCGGGAAATCGGTGGTAAGTGGCTGTTGCGATACCGCAAGGTCATCAGCGGTGATGAACGAAAAGAGGTGGAGCATACTGGAAGTCTGAGGAGACTTGTTGTCACTCAGACTCCAGGGAATACCACAGGTTGTTGGCAGTGGGCGATCACTGACGATGACCAGTGTGATAACTCTTAGTGAGTAAATAATAATAATAATAATAATAAATTTTAAAAAGAAGAAGAAGAAATGCAATCTCCAATGAGCAAATACATTCATAAATGAAATTTGTTGAATTGATTTTATTTGAATAAAATGAAACTTACTCCTATTTGGGGATGTGGTTAAAATACTGACAACAGGGTTTAAATTTTCTCTTGGTATCAGAGATATAATTGAATATATTTAATAAAATATTGTCAAAATTCAACTTTAAATACGCAATGGTAATTTCTCAATTTAACTCAAAATTTTCTAGCTATATGTATTGACTACCAAAGAAGTTCCAAATTTTTACAATTCATTCATTTGAAATAACAATTTTCAAAAGTTTGTTTAACGTTATTTAAACTGACTGCTGTTTTTGCTTCTAAAAAACATGGCGTGTGTAATGTTATGTGAAAATAACATTACAAAAGTTTTTATTTGCTATTTTTGCCTTGAAATAGAAAAACATGCTAATGTGGTTTTCTCTTAAATGATGCATGAGTGAAAACATTTACAAATTTTTCTAAATTCAACATTTTTAGGAAGGGTTAGCAAATATACATCTTTTTCTTATGCCTTAATCCCAACGGGGTCTGCAATAATGGAGTTTTTGTCTTCACTTCACACGATCATAGGCTTAGTCTGGGTTTACAGATCTTTGTGCAGGGTGTCTGCCCATCTCATCATCGGGCTTCCTCGCGGTCGCCTCCCGGTGATTTCTAATTTAAAAGCAAGTTTTATGACAGTGCCGTTGCTGGCCCTCAGCACATGTCCAAACCATCTGACATGTGATTCCTTCATCTTGCCATCAATCGGTGTGATACCGTAGCACCCGGGTTTCCTCATTGCAGATGTGGTTGAGTAGTGTAATTCCAAACATCCAGCAGAGAATTTTGGTTTCCATAACGGCGAATCTTGGCTCCGCCTTCCACATTGTCTGTAAGCACTCTGAACTGTACAAAGCAATGTGTCTCATAACAGTCCGATAGATCTTCGAATTTAGACGGTCTTTGGTGCACCACTTGAACCCTGTCGCATTGATGCACGCAGCAACTTCAACAAAGATGTTGCCGTCATGGCTGAGTGTTGAACTAAGATATTTGAAGGTGTGTGTTTTATCAGTGGTTAAATATTTTGTCTTCCTGACAGAGACTAAACTGCGCAAGACTGTCTTTCCAAGACTAAACTTAGCAAATATACATGTTTTCCTAAATAATAGATGTACTTAAATATGCATATTAAGTTAACTAGGTTGAGGAAAAAGTTTGTGCTTCATGTAAAAATAATTAGACTGTGTGGCAGTTCGGCCACATCCAACTTATGGGTCCAGGCATTGCTCCATCTGACTATGATCTATTCCAATCAATGCAGAATTTTATGAAAAGTTACAAATTTGAGTCTTTCCATGAAGTTGAAGAAACCTGTCAAAACATTTTCGATTCAAAGCTGAAGAATTGCTACTTTGACCAAATCTTATTAAACGGTTTTTCCGCTAGCTGCAGAATACACATTAACATGGCTGAGTGTTCTCCAAGCCCTACGATCTTGGGCCAAAGTGTTTGCTTGGTTTATGTTCATGTTCGTCCATTCACAAACGTTGTCTATCCATTTTTTCTTTTGTCTATCTTTCGACCGGCTTCCTTGTATTATGCCTTCAACGCATATTTTGCATAGCTCTACATTGGAATGCTTAACGTGAGCAAAAATTTCAAGACTTTACATTTGATGACAGAGGATATTGATGGGATGCCAGCGAGTTTTCACAACTCTGCGATACTGATGATGTAGCTTTGGAAAGTTTCTACTTACTGATGTAATTTTACAGTCCAGTTGAAGGACATATGCGTTATAGGTTTTGATTTTGTGTGGTATGCGTTTAGAAGTTAGGGCGGTTTTGTTTCTTGTGAAGGCTGCCCAACCGTAGCCAATTCTGTAATTTACAGCTGTTTGGCCGTCGTTAGATGAAGACAACCTGTGCCCAAGATAAATAAACTCTTCTTAACATCAACATCAATGGCCAACAAATCAAACAAGTTACAGAGTTTGTTTACAGAAATATAGCTCCAATGTTTAGCATTTCGATTTTACTGTTGATGATTGTTAATTTGAAATAAAATTGTTTTTCTCATGAAGTTTAAGATCATTTGGAAATTCATGCTTTCTGGGTTGATTTCTTAATCTTTTCTTTACATGTAGATGAAAGAAGGATATCATCATCTTCTTCTTCATCATGTCCATTTTACATGTTGTCATGTGTTGGACGTCTTTTAGAAATTGACTTACAAACTAACCTATATCTGTACAGGTCTTTATTTATCCCTCTTTCTCTCAAGTCCATCCTTATCACTTCCTCCCATGTTTTCCTTGGCTTCCGCCTGTGAAGTTACTTTGCTATATCAATTGTTCAACATCTACAAACCCTAGAACTTTCATCAATTCTTTCAACATGGCCATACCATTAAAGTCTCCTCTACCGGCTTCCTGACCCAAAATGCATCAAACATTGATGTTTTTTGGGTTTTTTTTCCCTTTGCAAAGCTCAATCATGTTCTGCAAAGCCTAAGACAAAAACTACATCCTCCCCTACCTATATGAGGTTAACTGTTGACCGTGGGTAGTGACCCTGATATCTTAGGATGGGATCCTGGTAGATGAGCGATCCATGGCCTGGTTACATAAATGGTCTTGTGCCTTACAACACTCTACTTTGGCCCTTACTTCAGCTAGACGGGAGGTCGGAGAGGCCCGATCCGATCAATCGACTAGTCATGTCAAGCCCTAACTCTTATACTCGCAAATGTTGACCACACCACCAAAGAACAAAATCTAAAGATATTACAATATTATCTTTACCATAAACACAGGTAAACCATGGCAAGGGTCAATCAATCTTTTTTAGATGAAACCACATGACTGTTCGTTACCTGATGTTTCTATAAAGCTGGGAAGATGAAACTGAAAGGAAAATCAGAAAATTGAGTTTCATACCTTTCTTGTATCCTGACTTTTGGGCTCTAGGTGGGTGAGGAGCAAGGAAGGTGAAAAACTAAGCACATCCACATGGAAACCGAAAATCCAAACAAAAGAAATGACCAAATAATAATAAAATCAAAAGAACTCACTCCGATTTATCTGACAACTCCAACTCAGACAGCAAGCAGGAAGCCAGAACAACGCAATTTGGTTGAACAATTAGATTGGAAAAACTTTCCAAAATTCTTAGTCACTGAAACCTTAGAAGGAAAAAAAGCCAGTGAACTATTTCTCTTTCTGATTAAAAATTTTTTATCGCAAAATAACCCTAAAGCAGTAATAAAAAAATTTTTAAAAAATTTTTAAAAAACGGAAATCTACTTGTTGAAGTAGATAACTGCAGAAATGCACAAAATCTTTTTAGGATTGGAAAAATTCCACACCTACAAATGTAAATTCTTTGCTCATGAAAAACTAAATACTTCAAAAGGTATCATAAGAAGTCATGAAATAACTTTGGCAACAACTGAAGAAATCAAAATTGCTTTAAGAAAACAAGGAGTAATAGATCACGTCTGGATCAACCTAAAAAAGAGCAGCCAATCTATACCCACCAATACTTATATCCTTACTTTTAATACCCCCTACCATATCAAAAAAAATTAAAATAGGATATATAATCGAAAAAAGTTATAGACCTTGAGATGCTTTAAATGCCACAAATTTAGGTACTGCAGGGAAACTAGTAGAGGGCACAATGTATGCTGGAAATGTGCTGAAAACGAACCTAATCATACGGAAGAAGAATGCTCAAATGAAGCAAAATGTCAGTTTGACATAAAAATCACCCAGCATACTCTAAAACATGTAAAACTTAAACAAAAAGAAAGAGAAATCACAGAAGTGAAATACAAGAGAAATATATCCTTCCCAAAGGCAAGGAAAATAGTAGAATCCTATCAAAAAGCAAATACTTATGCAAAAGTCATTTAAAAACCAAACCAATCTAACCAAATAAATAATCAAGACCTACTCAAACTAATTACTGAACTAAAAAAGAGATGGGGAGTGGAAAACGACAGTTATTTTTAGCCAGAATAACTAAACTTTATCCACCTCATAAACTAAATTAAAGAGAAATTTTATAAAACACTACAATTATTACGAGTCCTAGCCCACAAATAAAACTCTACAGATCCAAATCAGATAAAAATTAGACAATGAATGCATTATCTATCAATCTACTAAAAAATTCTTTTAAAATTTTTTAATCCCCATCATCACGGCTTAAGACTAGCCCTGGGAGCCTACAAAACAACCTCAGTGGAAAGCCTATATGTCGAAGCTTTTGAACCCCCTCCAAAGACTCAGAACCAACAACCTAGCTCTTAAGTACTACACTAAAATAAGAGCAAATCCCAACAACCCTGCATACAACAATACCTTTGACCCCAAATACAAGGCCTATTTTGGACAAAAAGAAAATGCAATCAAATCTTTCAGTCTCACAATGATTCCTATCGTCAACGATGCAGCTTTACCTACAACCAAAGTTCTACAACCTACAATATCCAAAAACCCACCTTGGGAAATCATAACGCCGAAGATTTAAGTAAATACGAAAAAAAAAACATCTAATAATATTTCAAGATGATCTTGACAAAATCAAAGAAAAATACCCAAACCACATACACATCTATATGGACAGATCCAAACGAAATGTCACAACCCTACTCAATAAATCAACCAAAAAACAAACACCTCCCAAAAGAAACTTCCATTTTCAGTGTAGAAATAAATACACTAATCCTAGCACTCAATCTAGTCTCCAACAACAAAAATCCCAAATATATAATCTTTTCGAACTCTCAATCTTTTCGAAATCCCGAATATATAATCTTTTCGAACTCTCACTCTGCTCTAATTGTAATTAAAAAATAAAAATATAGACAATCCTCTAATTACAAATTTATTCAACAAGCTAACAAAATTAAACAACCAAAATGAAATTATTTTCTGCTGGATACCAAGTCACACACCCGTATCAAAGAAATGAATTAGCCAATTCAGCAGCAAAAACTGCATTAAACATCTCAACTAATCTAAATTTTAAAATCCCCTACTCAGACCTTAAAAGACATATTAATACATACACAATGGAATGAATTTCACAACAACTATACGAAATAATGCCAGGAATAAAACAGCAGGAACAAAATACCAAACTAAACAGAAAAAACAAAGTTACACTAACAAGAATAAAAATGGCCCATACACATTTAACCCAGTCATCTCTTGAGAAAAGAAAACCAACCCATTTGTATACCATGTCAAACCCCATTCACAATTAAACACATTCTAACTCACTGCATTGATTTTGTAGCAACAAGAAATTGATTCTATAAAGAAAAAATATTAAAGATCTTTTTGAAAAAAAAAAACAGCCCCCACATCATGCTTTCATATTTAAAAAAAATCAACCTCTACCAAAAAAATGTAAAAAATACATTATTTATATATTAACTAAAGCAAGGGGGGAAAAGAACCCCAAACCCATAAGTATTTGGGATAAAATGATCCAAAAGGGTTGACATGCACTAAACTCCATAATAATAATAATAATAATAATAACAAGCCGTGCATGTGTGGTCCCCCTCTGTATGTGACTCGATGTGGCGAGTGTAAAATGCAATAAATTTGGGCAATTTGGAGGATTTTTGACCCCCATTGTACCCCCTGGGGGCGCGAACCAGAATTTTTCTGAGGTCAAGGATGTTCATTTTATATCCAGAACAATTGCCTCTACATTTTGGCCAAGTTTCAGAAAAATTGAATGGATGGATCAAACGTTATGGGAGAAAAGGGTCATTTTTTTGCCATTTTGGGGGCTTTTGACCCCCTGGGGGCGTGAACCAGATTTTTTCAAAGGTCAGCGATACTTATTTTCTATTAGGAACAATTGCCTCCATATTTTGGCCAAGTTTTAGAGAAATTGAATGGATGGATGAAAAGTTATGGGCGAAAAATGTCATTTTTTGCCATTTTGGGGTCTTTTGACCCCCTGGGGGCTAACCAGATTTTTTTTCAAAAATTGGGGAATGTCACCTGACCAAAGTTACAACTTCATGCAAAATTTCAGAGAAATTCAATGGATGGTTGCGGACGGACGGAAATGCCTCAAAACATAGGTCTCCCGATTTTATAAATCGGGGGACCAATAATAAAGTCTCCTATTCTGCACATATCTCTATATACTGTCCAGATTTAATCTTCCTCTGAGGTTATCAGATTTAAGCCTGTCTTTAAAACTCACATTACACATCTATCATATCATTCTCATATCATTTCTCTCCATACAACCCATGTCTTCAACCCTCACTGGCCAGATTTTACTTCCATACATCATCACACTGCATACACATGCCTGATGGACTCTTCTCTTGGTCAGCAGTGGTAATACTCTGCTAGTTAGTAATGACAGAAGTTTCCTGAACTTACTCTATCCATTCCTAATTCTTGCAATCACACTAGCACCTGCTTATCCTGCTGCTCCAATGACATCATCAAGGTAACAAGACTTCTGAACAACGTCGGTAGCTTTGCCATCCAAATATACTTTCTCCACATCCTAGTTTTCATCCGTTTCCATTGTCTTACACTTCGTGCACATAAATATACAACTTTTTTTATTTTATTGTTAGTAACACATTTTGATTTCTATTTGTCGCAATTACCTTTATAATTTGCTAAATTTGCCTTTTATTAAAATGTGTGTTTTATATAAAACTGTTCTCTCTTTACTAACATGGATTCATGTTTTGGCTACAATTTTTCTATTTTCTAAAATTGTTTATAAAAAAAGTCATGCATTAATATTTCAGTGACCATTTATTTTTTTATGTTTTTGTTGTCGACACACACATTGAGGATTAATGTTATGTTTTTATATTTTCAGCCCAATGGGAATGGTTATACAGATAGTCAGGGACTTGTTACGATCAAAATGAAACCAGATGAACAAGGAAAATTTGGTTTCAATGTAAAGGTAAGTCATCTCTTTGGATAATGCAATAAATTCTACAATACAATTTTTGTAATACAATCAACTAGCAGGACCTGTGCATGGGTGTTGCCGAAGAAAAATCGAAGGAAGCAGAAAATTCACGCTTTCACCTCTGAATTCCATATAAATATTTTTACGTGATTTCTTACTTAGTTATAAATATTAATTGGAGTGTTCTGTTTGTATTATTTCGTAATTATGAAACAGCAAAAAATGGAAGGCAAACACTGGAAGAAGGTAATGTTTGATATGAAGCAAAAAAAAATACATGCTGTGCAGTAATCCTATCACTAACCCTAAATTCGGGAGGAAATAATAAAAAAAGAAGATAGAATCGATGCACACGTAGTTTGCATAACAAAACCGTGAAAAGTCAATTTCACCACAAAATATTCCAGTCCGTTCTATCAACACTCACCCATGGAAGAGAGCCTCGCAGATGACCACCCTGCTTCCAAAAAGAGCTGGTAATACCTGGGAGGACAGCCTCCAGTTATCTTTGAATATTGTGATGAATTCGAAATAATGCAAACGTGTTGTATTTTTTTGTATCCCAATCGTAATCCTACGGTCAGATGGCAATATTAAAAAAGAAGAAAATAAAGACAAAAAAACATCCAAAAGGAAGTAGTAGTGCCTGGAAGGAACATCTCTGATGGGTAATGTGGCAATTTTTAAATAGTATTTAAGTATTTAAGAAAGAATTGATTGGCGAACACTTTCAATAGTTTATAGTTATGAGCATAGGTAAAAAATAAAAATCTGCATCATTTCTATATGCTGTACATCCCTCCCCTCATCTGAAAAGAGGTGGTAATGCCTAAGAGGAAGATATTCCATGCATAATGTAGAAATTTTCAAGTATGATATTTATTTAAAGAATTTATGGATTTGACGAACACTTTCAATAGTTGATAACTATGAGCATAGGTAAAAAATAAAAATCTACAACATTTTTTGTCTGGCAACTGACTCTCGTAAATATAGAAGCAGACGATTGCTGTGTTAATCGAGTGACATAAAACAGGAGTGAAGAATAAAGGATTTATAGGTTGGCTGATTATAAGTCAGAAATAAGTAAGACAATGTTTTTAAACTGTTTGAGAATTGGTCTTGAAGGTGAAAGTTTGGTACAGAATGTATATTTTGTGGAAAATATGTAATAGAAAGTAAAAAAGAAGTAGAATAAAAAAAAAATTACAAATTTTTTACATGTGAAAAATGCAAGTAAATATTAGGTGAGCAATTGCGTAATGACCGCAAGAGTGTTTCAGTGTTTGAAAATGACATTCTGCTAATCCAAGAATGAAAAAGCTATGTCTTTCAAAAGAAATGAAGATATTTGTAAGCCTGTAAAAGTCTGTACTGTAACAGAAAAAATAAAGTTTATTTAAGGTACCCAACTTGATCTGGTATTAATTTTGGGTTTTAATTGAAATTCTAAAAACATAAATTTGAAACACATCAGAAGTAAATAAACATAAAAAAGAATAATGAAACAATCAAGCTATTCTGGTAATCTGCTAAATGTTATTCCATAAATCTAGAATTTAAAAGAAAATCTCTGGAATAGCCAATCAAAACAGCCTTAAAAAAAGAAAGTGTAGATTGAAGGAAGCATCCCATATTTAGGTTGAAAATGTAGAGTAGTTAAGACAATGACAAGAACAGGGGAAAAAAATAATGCCAGGAAGGAATAGTATCCTATGTTTAAGAGTGACCTTAAAGGTATCAAGTGTTATAATGTTTTAATTTTCAAAGAGTAATAAAAAGAATGCTGCTGCACTGATAAATGACATTTTATTAGATGGCAATAAAAATTAATTTTTGAAGAATATCTTTTTTGTGCTTTGTTTAATTTTTTTTAAAAATAGGTTTTGTTAAACAATTAACTGTTTAGAACTAAATATGATTTATTTGTATGTGACTTCATCCTTGTTGCTAGAATCTGAATCTAATGTGCTGCCTCAATATGAGTCTTATCTCAACCTAGAAGTTTGTTAATAGTTGGATTCTCCAAGAATGAATATCGATGGAAATTGTAAAATAAAATGCATTTTTTTCTTAATTTTTTTTTTTTTTAATGTTATTATACAGTAATTTGTTACTTTATGGAAAGAAATTGACAGGCCGTGAAATACACTAATTCTCCATCTTCGTCAGGGGTTATTTAGCGTACCATTCCCAGCCTGTCAACATTATCGTGCGACATTGACAAATTTGTACCTTAATTTGTTCAACTCGCAATTTCTCACTTATTTCTGGGCCAATTTTTTAAATATATATATGGTTGGAAAGAAAAGAAAATAATCTTTCCGAATATGTAATTTGCATATGTTTTATCCATTGAAATATTTTTTACAGCGAGTTAAAACGGTATTTACTCCAACAATCGAAAATGCAAAATATATTTCTTTTAGACTCAATTTTACACGTTAGTTTTGTTTTTCAAAGTTAAAGCAGTCAATCTTTATCAATATTCTTGAAATTGTACACCCAATCAGAACATACTTTAAACTAAAATTTTATTTTTCTTCTTCGACCAGTTGAAGAAGAAATACGGGCAATAAATTTAACAGAAAAATTAAAAGGTACGCAAAACAAGCTCCATTACTTATTAATAGAAGATAGTCTCAGAATTAGTTTTAGATATAATTTTTGAAATTTTGTATATAATTTGTGAAACTTTCAAAAGTAAATAAAAATTAACACGCATATATTCTTATATAGATTTATTATTTGCCATCTAATTCACATACATGTTTGTGGTGTGTACAGACACGCATATGTAAATTAGATGACTATGCTGAAAAAAAAAAAGAGTTATCCTTTCTCTAAATGCTTTCAGAGACATTAAGAAATATTAGAGAGTGGTTGAATCAACATAGTGAGGAGGGTGAGAGAAATACATAGATAGTTGAAAGAAGGATGTGTGATTTGTTCAGTTAATTATAAATTACAACTATGTTCTGTTTTAATGGATTTCATTATCCTTTTATTACTCTTCCTGATATCTTCAACATGTTTTACTGGATACGGTCATCCCTTTGTGACGTTATAAAGGATTTGCCTAGTTTCTTCCAACAAGAAGTGAGAATAGAGTAGGTATAATAATAAAGTATTAAATTTGGCCAGTGATATATGATGTTTTATTTACTCCTCCCCAGGAGTTAGGCACAAGGCCAGTTTTATCTTACTCCCACAAGTAAGATGTGACCCAAGATCGGGTCGAGAAAGCGGGGTTTGAAAAGCCAGCGCTCGAGAGGTGAGCACTCTGGCCATTTAAAAATTGCCTGGGCAGCCCCGTCGGCATTCCCCGGTAGGGGCGCCTCAGACAGTAAGCAATAAACTTACTCCTCCCCAAAGAGGGGAGGCGAAGCCTGGGAGGGTGGACCTCCTAGAACTGCACAGGACAGGCGTGCAGTATCCATCGGAACAGATACTACACTTTGATCTTAGCCAAAAGGCCAAGAAGCCCTATGATGTTTATTTACTCCTCGCGGAGTTAGGCACAAGGCCAGTTTTATCTTACTCCCACAAGTAAGATGTGACCCAAGATCGGGTCGAGCAAGTGGGGTTAAAAGCCAGCGCTCGAGAGGTGAGCACTCTGGCCATTTAAAAATTGCCTGGGCAGCCCCGTCGGCATTCCCCGGTAGGGGCGCCTCAGACAGCAAGCAATAAACTTACTCCTCCCCAAAGAGGGGAGGCGAAGCCTGGGAGGGTGGACCTCCCAGAACTGCACAGGACAGGCGTGCAGCATCCATCGGAACAGATACCACACTTTGATCTTAGCCAAAAGGCCAAGAAGCCCTATGATGTATCCAAAAGTGCTCAATATCATAAATCATCATCATCTAGTCATGGTAGTGTCACAGATCCTCCTGACTGTCTCACGCCATCTCACTCTATCCTCTATCACACCAGGTAGGTCTTTAGAGATGTATAGTGAGTTCTCTGTTAGTTGCTTAACGTAGGTTCTGTATGGTCTGCATCCCTGTTTTGCCATCCACAAAAGAACATGCTGATGATTTCATCCTCACTCCTTTAGCAGTAACCAGCAAATCTGGTTTTTCTCTTCTTGATCAGGGCTGAGATCTGAGGAAAGTGTCCATAGAGTTGCTCTCTCATGGGGTGCTGCCTCCGAATGTTAAGAGCAGCTCTTAGCATTCCGGTGTACACACAGTCAATTTTCTTCTCCAATCTTTTCGTAAAAGTCCAGGTCTTATTTCCATATACAAGAACTGATGTAACAATGGCTTCAAAGAAGTCATTTTCATTTTGGTAAGAGGATTATAGAAGGCATCGTCATCATCATATTCGGTTTAATGTCCGATTTACATGCTGGCATGTGTTGGACAGCTTTATGTGAAAGAAATCTGAAAGCCATCTTGTTGTTCATGGATTTCTCCCAGATTTTCGATATCAATTCACAGAGGGAAGATGAAGGAAATTCTTCTGGCATATGGTATTCTAGATGAGTATTGATGCAATAATGATCTTGTACAGCAAACCTCAATCTATGGTACGACCGCCTGCCAGAGACACCAAATGTTTTTAGGTCACTGTTGGTGTTCTTCAGAGCAATACTATAGCTCCCTATCTGTTTATAATCTGTCTTGATTACATCCTCCATATGTCAGTGGACAAGTTAAAAGAAAATGGCTTGACATTGGTACCTGCAAGAACAGGAGGAACCCTGCAGAGAAAATTACTGGTCTTCAAGAAATAGAAAATTACATTGGTCTTTTTGTTAACAAATAAAAAAGAACACATTGTCCTGAACTAACATGGAAATATCTCTTCCCTAAATGGGATTTGCCTAAAAAAATGTCAATGAGTTTACCTATCTTGGCAGTAAAGTTTCAAATCAAAATTGCAGAGAGGATGAACTGAATGTGTGAATCAACAAGGCCTGGGTTGAACTAGACAAGATGAAAGCAATCTGAAAGTCAAATCTTCCTACCATGAATGGAGTAAGTGTAATAATAAAGTATTAAAATTGCTAACTGGTATATGCTAGAGAGAGGGGAGCTGGAGAGAAAGAGAGGAGTTTTGAAAGAAAGATGTTACGCAACACCTTTTTAACTCTTCTATTTTGTTGTCCATCTCTCCCGGGCAACGCCTAGTAACCATGCTAGTTGATTATAATTACCTTTCACAAGTGTAAATTAAACATATTAACATTAAGTTTTGCTTCAGTTGGAACAAAAAAAACTTTTATAAACAAAATTTCACTTTGCTTCATAATTAGAACGATATAAGAAACTATAACAAGAAGAAGAAATTTGAATCTTATAATATTGGTATACAATTCTTGTGTGTAATGTTTAATATCAATTATGGTCACTTGACAAGATTTTGTTTTTAAAATAATCTGATTTTATTTAGAACAACTTTTTCTGGAACAAAAAAGAAAAAAGGTCTTCAAATAATTCCATAAGTAGAAATGTCTTGAATTGAACAAAGCTTTTCAAAGATAAAACTCACAATTGATTCTTTTTTCATTCAAAATAAAACGATTTAGTTATTTTTTTTTTTTTTAAGATTTAATTTTTAATTTTTATTTGATATAAACTTATTATTATTAGGGTGGCTCTGATCAAGGCATGCCCATCATTGTCTCCAGAGTGGCTCCCAATACTCCAGCTGATTTGTGTATTCCTCGGCTAAATGAAGGTGACCAGGTATTATTTATTAATGGACGTGATGTATCTCAGCACACACATGAACAGGTACATTTGCATTTTTTTTTTTATTGTTACTATATCTGCACTTTCAATGTAGGCCCACAAATTAATAAGTATTTTATGTATATAGAGGGTCATAGAAGGCTTTCACAATGCAAGAAGTGGAAATATGCCAGTGTTGAGAAGGAAAACAAAAACAAAGTGATTCTTTTAAAAGTAAATTTTACTTGATTTAGTCTCAACTTTTACACAGTGATTTAGTGTGTAACCAGCAAGTAAGATTTACTGAAAAGAAATCACTTTGTTTTTGTCCCCCTTCTCAACACCGGCACATTTCCATTTCTTGCGTTGTGAAAGCCTTCTATGACCCTCTATATTTATATTACACACAATGCTTCAAGCAAACTACATTACCTTATTAAGTATTTTGTATTTACTAAATGAAATGTAAAAAAAAAATATGCATACATTTTGATTTAATAGAAAATCAGTTCATTTTAGCAATTCTAATTCTACAATTTCAAAAGTTTTATGAATCATCACTTGTCTTCAAAATTGCTATTTTAGCCTTTACCAATTGTTTAAAATTCATTTTTATGATTTCATATTCTGAACTATATTGTTAGATGCATTAACAATTTAAGTCAATACCAGATATTCTTTTCTGTATTGAAAATGCCAAAACCCTTTTTTCAGCTAGTGTTATTGAGTGCATTTGTTTTTGTCTTTATTCAAGGTTGTGATGTTCATCAAAGCATCCCGAGAGACACACTCGGGTGAACTGGTGCTTATAATTCGACCTAATGGTAAGTAGTTACATTTCAAAAAATTGGTGTAACTAATATACAAAAGAAGCTGCTAATTTTAGTATTTTTTCTTCCAATAAAGAAAGTAGAAAGAATTGATCATCCAGTCGGGTATGAAGTTTTCGTCCAATCAGACAGGCCAGTCTTCACTGTGTTGTTTAATGTTGTTCGATACGAAAGGAGGAAAGCGTGTAGTATCTCGTCTGTTTCACTTCCATGAATTGGATGCAACATTTGACAGCATTTTCAATATCTGTATCTAGGTTACGTCAATAGACAACACTGCAGGCTATTGATTTAATTTGATTAATTCCTGGATGGCCTGAATGTAGTTGTTTAAGGACTGCTTGTCTGATCTTTGTGGGAACGACAACACAATCTGCAAACATCAGACAATCATCAATGACAGATAGAAAGCCACTGTGCCGTTTGAACTGTTGGCGGTCTCTCGTGAGATTAGGGGGCCATGGATGTTAGAGAAAACTGCATTTATGTCGGTCCTTGTCACTAATTGTTCGGATATAGTTTGATCATCTTTGGTGTTATTGTCTGGAAGTGATTAGTCACTGATGAGGCATGATAAAGCATCAGTCTGGTTGAATTCTGTTGTCCTGTGGTGCTTTATGTTAAGATCATACCCCAGTAAGATAATTGTCCACCATTGTAATCGGCTGGCTGAATATACTGAATTAGCCAAATATTGAAAGTAGGGCTTGTGGTCCATCAGAAGTGTAAAGTGATGTCCAAATGACATTTTATGGAATTTCTTCACAGCTTCTTTTTCCACTTAACCATAGTTGCATTCGGCGAGTGGATGCATACGTGATGGCGTTTTCAGTTTATCTACAAGTATATGCAAGATCACTGCTCCCACACCGTGATTTGGTGCATTTACTGCAACGACTATCTTTTTGTTTGGATAAAAATGTGTGAGTAATAGGTCGGTGTTAATGAGGGATTAATGCTAATATCAGGTGGGGGTTGAATCGCTGCCATATTAGCAGGACCTGGTCGATGACCTTGGTGATTAAAGACAAATCCTAAGTATTTTGTGAAAGGTGAATAAAAAGCTGGAAACCAAAGTATTAAATGCACGTCAGAACCTTGCTGATCTGTTCTGTCAACTCTTAGTTGGATTGCCCAACAACAATGATGTCTAAGTATGCAGCTGCATCTTCTACACTGGTAAGCATTGTGTCCATGATCTGCTGAAATATTGCAAGACTGTTTATACTCTAAAAGGTAAACAAATTGAATTGGAATAATCCATGAAGTGTATTGATGGTCAGTAGTTCCCTGGAGGCTACTGCAACTGTGATGTGCATATAGGCCTGTTGCAAAACAGATGCCACCATTAAGTATGGCAAAAAGATCATCTGGGAATGACAGTAAGTATTGATGATCCTCTAGTGCTGTGTTGAGATCAGTTGAAAAATCAGCATACAACCGAATTGAACTATTGGCTTTCTTTACCACTACAATGGGTGTTGCCCACCATTTCCTCAAGTTGTTTTAGTTCCTTGTCTACCAGTGGCAATGCAGCGTATAGCACTGGTTGTTTGGGTCGAAAAACAGGCTTAGTAAATTGTTTAAGGGACAGTGTGACCTCTGCCTGAGTGCAGCATCTCAAATTATTAAAGAAAACAGGAGAAAATTGTTTGCAAATGCCTTTGGTTTGATTGATAATGTTACTCTGAAGCAATGTTCTGGATACCACATTACATATCCGATTGAGTGGAATGTCAGGAGACCCAGTGACTCGATAAAATCAAACCCCAGTAATTTATGGCTTGAGTTTGCTGTATATATGGTACCCGCTTTTTCTTTTATTTTGATGATAGCCAGTAATTTGCCCGTGATATGGACACAATTCCCGGAAGCACTCTGTGCTACATGCCTTGCTATTGCTATAGTGTCTGTGATATAAGTGTCTATTTGTAGCTGAACAGGATGACTATTCAATTGTACTGTCAAATATTTGTGATTAGGATTTTGAGTTAGGAAGAAAGATTGCTACCAAACTATTTTTTTCATGGAAATCGCTCTAGACAAGGCATAAAGTCACTTAATGTAAGGAACTAACAAAAACAAAAAATGATTATCGCAAAAACAATAGATGCCTATTGGCCTTAGTCTTGAAAAGACCAAGAGTATAGGTAGGAGTAAAACAGTCAGCAGGAAGAGAGTTCCGCAAGCTTGCAGTTCTTGGAAAGTAGCTACTGGAATAGGAAGCTGTATTACAATGAGGTATCAAAACAGCGAATTGATGGAGACCACTAGACCAACGAACTGAAACAAAGGAAGCAGGAAATAGATCAGACAATTCTGAAGAACACATGCCATAATAGTATTTAAAGAAAAGACTTAAACTACCAACATCACGTCCATAAGAGAAAGAGGGTGCAGAGAAGAAGAAAGGGTGGGGGCCAATCAACTTACAGATACGTTTCTCCACCTTATCAAGGACTCTCAAATGGGACAGAGATTCACCAGCCCAAATATGACAACAGTACTATTTGTTTTGTTATGTGTATATTGTTTACTGTGTTGATTTGTGTCCTAGTTGATTGCATCCGCGATAGTGGTGCATTTTGAATGGACAGTTCAACAAAATGCCAGTTGATACAATTCTAGCAAGTAGTTGGGGCTTGAAAAATGTTAAGGTCGGTGGCGTCTTTGGACGATGCTGTTAGCCATGGAAGACATTGATGATATTGATTGTTGTACTATAGTTAAATCCTCCGATTCACAAGCTATTAGCATTTCACTGTAACTTGCTGCAGCGTAATATCTCAGTTTTATTCTATTTTCGACAAAACCCATGTGTGAATATCTGTCTCCCCCGCTGATCTCAAGCCATACACAAAAAATAAACATTTGAATTGGGTGTCTGTGATTTTTTTTTTTGGCTCGTCCAAAGTTGAGGAGGAAGAGTGACATGGATCCTGCTCTTTCCTGTCGGATTTTGGATGCAAGGAAGTTCGCCGTATATAACCAGCATCACACTGGCAATTAAACTGATAAACAACATTACTATATTTGATATAGGGCAAACTATCCATACAAAACAAAGGAAAGGCAGACCTTGTGACAAACACCAAACATAAGGAAACAGAGTGGAAACAATTAACAATGCTTCTAACAATCTTCTTACCCAGTTTCTGACTATTTCCCCTATCCAGAGCAACTTCAAGTAAATAGGGCATTTTAACCATTTTTAAACGGATATTGAATTAAATTTATTTTAATCGCTTACCATCATTTCGCTGGCACATTCAATTTCTCCTTTGTACTCTTTATTTTCATCACTAATATTTCTCATTCATTTAAAACTATTGATGATAGATGATAGTTGAAAGGGCCTTAGCGATTATTCAGTCTATTTTATTCAAATATATATATATATATATACCTATGGACTTGCACCCATCCTACAATCCCTGTTTCAAATTGTATAAAATTAGGTCCAATAGTCATGGATTTATAGCTTGGGCAAACATGATAAATTTTCTGTTGATCATCTAAATATGATTTCTTTTTCCTTTTTATTTTTTTAGTTTTGTTTCATAATTTTCTTTTACGCTTTTCAGTTTATGTTAGTGAAGATAATACTGAAGAGCCCGACTTGATGTACATACCTGAAACACATCAAATAACAAGTACAATGTCTGGGGCCAACACTCTCCAGGCTTCGATGATGTTATTACAGGAAAGTCTGGAGAGTGGGGCAGCCATGGCACAATTTGAGGTAAGATATAAAAATGAAGGGTAAAAAACAAATAAGTGAAATGTTTTCACCCAATTTTTACTTTTAATAAAAGAAGCAGCAACAGCTCAGTTTATATTCTTATAATTGTCTGTTGATGTACAATTTCCAATTTCTTTTTATTTTAGTTTAATATTTTAATATCATCCTGTTGTATTACTTAAGTTTTTTTTGTTGTTTTTAGTATCAGGATATTCAAACTAGTTGCTAATCTTCCAAGGTTGTCAAAAGAGGATTTTTTTTATTCACTGGCTTATATTATTTGCCATTGTAGAGTGGTTTAAATTTTTTTTTTTAAATGGACTATTTAGGACTTCTGTAAATCTTTAGGCAAGATATCAGACATTATAAGTAAAAGGATAAGAACAATGTTAGCCAAGTAAGATTTTTGCTTCAAATTCTTGGCAGGTTTTGAAATTTTACAGTTCTAAGGTAAGACTCCTATAGTGCTGTAATGAAAACAACAAAAGTATGTAAAAGAAATAACTTAAAGACATTGTGCCATTAGCTTTTCTCGCTTCAAGTTATCTAAGGTGTATAATTATCAAGATAAAATACATATAAGCTAATAAGTAAATCATACAATAATTCTTACAATTGTTAACCAAATATGTTTACTAATTTAGTACCACCTTTTCTACAAGAATAGAGTCTTTGCCAAATACACTTTATTGATAATTCCTACAGAAACAGAAATCGTTTTCTTATAAAGAAAAATTATACAAAATTTGTTTCAGACGTGTTCTGTGTATTAAATGATTAAGCATTTTCAAAAGCAAAAACGTAAGAACAGATAAGTTGATCAACAAATTTGTACTCTTACGAAAATGTCTATAGGAGGAGGAGGAGGCACTTGTGTTATGAACAATACCTTAGTTTGTTGTTCATTAATATTTATGACAAAAAATGCAATGAATGATGAAACAAATTAAAAACAAGAACATTTATTGCATAACCGTAAAAAGGTTAATTTAGAATATTGACGTCTACATTTACTTTTCTGATTTGTAAACTTAAATGCTTCAACCTAAAACTATTCTTTAGTTTATTTTACAAATTTTATCCACATAATAATTAAAAGAGAAATGATTCTGACTCACCCAGAAATGGTTTTAGCTACCAGCTGTAAAATGCAAGTTTAAAAGATGTGCTCAGTGTGAAATTTAAAGCTTTCTTCTGTAAGCTTTAAAGTTAGCACGTTACGCATTTTATGGTAGAAAATTGAATGTAAAAGGAATTGCTTTTCATCTAGATAGATCATTTATTGCTTTTCTTATATTATTGTTCATTTAATTTTGTTGATGTGGATGTCATAATTGTTATATTAGATGTTCACAGCTGAGGTGTGACACGTCAAAATAATAGTCATCATCCCAACTGATGTAATTTTAACTTATATTTTAGATTATTTTTTGCAAGCATTCATTTTTATTAATAAAGATGTAAAAATGATTATATATAACTAACACGGTTACTAGGTGTTGCCTGGGATGGGGGGGGGGGATAACACCACATGCAATGGTATAGTAAGGACTAAGGAGTAACTTTTATAGTTATATTTATTTTCAAAGGGTGGGTTCTGCCGTGGCTGTCGTAAAATGAGAAGGCCATTTCACTGAGTCTTGTTTTTCTGCTGACGTCACAGTGGTCAGTACTAAGAAGATAAATAAGACACTTCAAAGGGAACAGTAACACACTACATGTAGACATATGATGGTGATAATGTCTCTCTTAAATTATTTCATCTTTGATCTAGTAATTGTTTGGTATTTAAGAAAGGATACTGATGGTTTTGTTCATGTCATTTTTAATGTGGAATTTTTATAGTTATTTTAAGGTAAAACTATGGGAAAAAAATCGTTTAGACAAAAAATCAAGATGGATGACAAACCTGAATTGATAGGAAAATATTAAATACAAAACAAATACTTGCTTGTTTCCCCTAAAGTTTAAAATATTTTTTACACAATAAAAAGTCTGTATAACATAAAATGTTTTTGTTTGTCCTGAAAAAAATTCTAATTTAATTTTGAACGTATATAAAATTGAACTTTTATGTTCATGTGTCGACATCATTTTTTTTTTTAAACAATTTGTTAGCAATAAAATATGGACTAGAAATTCCATTAAAACTTCAAAGTGTAGTATCTGTTCTGATATTACAATTCATCTTTTCTGTCCTCGGTCAGTGAATGAAAAATCCTTTGAGACTATTTAAATTTTTGTCCTAATCCAGAAGCCCTCTTTTTGGGAGCTGGATTTTCTCCACATTAAAACAAGATGCTTCGAAGAGAAAGATTATTACACGCCAACACATGGACATATGACTGGTCATTTCTGTCTGAAATTATTTAATCTTTGATCTCATAATTGTTTGATATATAAAAAAGGATACCAATGATTTTGTTCATGTCATTTTCATGGTTGGATATCTCAGTGATTTGAAAGTAAAACTATAAAAATAACTTATAGACTAAAATTCAAGTTGGTTGACAAACCTCTCTTGATAGAAAAGGCTTAAATAAAAAAAATACTTACTTTTCTCTAAAATTTGAAATATTTTTACACCAATAGCAAGTCTGCCAAACATAAAACGTTTTCTTTGTCCTGATACAAAATTAACTTTTATGTTTATCCGTCACCTGTCATAAAATAATATCAACTAGAAATTTGGTTGAAACTTGTTTCTTTTTTTATGAAGAAAACTTTATTTTTATGCCAAAACATTCTTTATGTGTGTAATAAAATTCTAAAACAGTTCAAATATGTTTGGTGCTAGAAAAAACAATGATTAAAACATTGAATTAAATATATATATTTTTAAATAAAACTTAAATTTTCAACACACTGGGTATTTTGCACCCTTGAGTAAATGTGGTATCGTGGTGACTAATGATTCTAGCAAAGAGTAGGATAAACAGAGGATGACCAACAACACTCCAACCCTACACTTTTGATGGCCTTGTGCCTAATTTGTTTAAAATTTAAATTGTATTTTTATATTTTTTCAAATAAAATAATCAAAAGTGTAATATCTGTTTTGATACTACACTTCGTCTTTTCTGTCCTCGGTCTGTAAAAGTGAATGAGAAATTATTCTAGACTGAGGCAATTTTAATTTTTGTCCCAATCCAGAGTGTCCCTTTTTTGGAGCTTCATTTTCTTCATATTAAAACCGAACTTCTGTCTAACTCTGTCCTGTCCTCGTGGGGGGGCACGTAAATAGAAATAGTAAATAAAAATCCATGAAACAGCGTAATGTTTATTTACTTTAACGCAGCAATAACACAACTATTCATTTTGAGTTCTTGTTTTTTTATTTTATTTATATTGAATAAAGTTCACTTTCAGTATAAATCGAATCGTTTTCTTTTCTTTTTTTAAATGCAATTTTTAAAGTTCTAATGCTTTTTTTAAAAGGCTCTCATTGATTACTGACAGTCTGACTGTTCGACAGATCTCGCTTACTACCTACGAGCATGACGTCACTTTTCAGTGAACATGCCTTAGTTTACTTTATGACAGCTACGGTTCTGCTGACTTTGTTTCCCTAAAAAGTTAATCAAACATAACTTATTAGACTCTTGTTCATGTCTACTATCTATCTTCCAAATTTCATAAAAATCTGTCCAATAATTTTTTAATCCATGGGTAGATTTATTTTTAAGCAGGTGTCCTGCCACCTTTGCATAAACATAACTTAAACTAAATGTAACCCTCATTACCCATCGTTGAGCCGAGAAGCTATCTTTGAAAATTCATAATGATTGGTTCCTTTAAGATTGGTTACTTACTCAACAAATACACAGATTGGGTTAAATTTCACGAAGCAGTCGTGACAATCAGTTTTTAACGTTTGACCTGGTATCGAAAACCATAGATTTGAGGGCCATTCGCCTCATGGTCAGCTTGCGCTGTTATTCATCATGTTTTCATCCCTTTCTGAACAGCAGATTGCTACCAATAAGTGTTTTTTGATACTGATATTCTCAAGTTGCAATGAACGCAGTAATGGACGAATCCTTGTAGTCATCCAAATATTTCCAAGTGAATCAACCCTGTTTCGCTACCAAAGAGCAAAATATTTCAGACCGGTTCTTGGTAGATTCGCTACTTTCTTGACGGTTTTTATGAGCTGTGAATTTAAATAATAACACAAAATAATCATTCTTACAATTTACTTTCAAAATGATTGACTATAAGTTTAAAATTTCTTCCCTAACAAAAATATATTTTTACCTCTTATCTTTATTTCATTATCTAAATTTAAATTCTTTGTAAATGTTAAAATATTCTGGATTAAAAGATTTGATTGATATTGTATCATGTTTAAAATAAATTTTCTAGAAATTCTAATACTTTATTTTGAAATATTAAGTCATTGCCAACTTTACTGAAGAGCAAAGATAAATGTAGTATGATTTCTTCTCGTGTTTATTATTCTTAAGAAATCTATAAAAGATTATTTTTAGATTATTAATTTAAGAGTTTTAATTTGGCATGAGATTAAATGATTATGAAAGCTAAGATAGATAAATGCACTTTACTGTTTCATCGGAATCATGTTTGCGATTCAAATGTATTATTCGTCAATTCTGAAACACTATGGTTTTATATTTCAATCTATATATTTGCTGTGCGAAAATGTTTTTTTGCAATTTAAATTTTGTGCTTATTAAATGTGAATTTTACTCTAGATTTATTTAATATCATTTAAATATTTTAATTTCAGCAACTTTACAGGAAAAAACATGGTTTAACAATGAATGCAGCCCGATTACCTGCTAATATCCCCAAAAATAGATATAGAGACGTGTCACCTTGTAAGTACACATTTTTCTGCTGATAAAAAAAGAGTTATTTCATGAGGCTTTAAAGTGAAGCATGTATATCTATGATTTCTTTGCTAAAGTTTGTATATTTGCCATCTACTATATGAGTAAACCTAAAAATGACATGTTCCAGAGAACTGTCCGAGTTAGTATAGAATGTTCATGTTTTTCTATTTAAAGTCAAAATAACAAATGAAAATATTCACAAGGTTGTTATTTTTACACGGTCATACCAATGAGAAGGGGGGAGGGGGCATCCACTTTAGTTTTTAAAAGAATAAAGTTTGTAAACCCCATAGTTAAAAATTATATATATTTTTATCAAAATGATTGGAGGAAATACGACAGATATTCCAATACTCTCTGTGCTACAATTGACACTTTCTTCCTTTTTCGCCCCCCCCCCTTCCTCTCTCATATTCAAGGATAACGGTTAATGAGATTCTCAGTTGGCAATAAACAACACATTGTGAGGATAACATCACTAACAAAAAAATTATAGAAAAAAAATACCTATTAGCATATCACTTCTGAAAAAAAATTAGAAACGGAATCTACTGTCAGTAATTTACATGATTCAAATAAGATTTATACACCCAGCATAGTTACTCCCTCAAAACCTTTAAATTCTACTTTTTTTACGATTACATGTAAACCGTTTGAAAAATATCCGCCAGAAAAGGAATTTAAAAAAAAAATTAAATATTTTAGATTTTAAGCTTGAGGATCACTTTCCGATATTAATTTAACGTAAAATGAGCACCCACTTCCTGCCCAGTTTGCAGTAAATTGAGATGTATAACCGAATGGTTTCTCAATTTAAATATAAATGAGGAGGGGTGTACTTTTTTTTAATTTAAATTTTTTAGATTCTGAAATTAGTGAACACTTGACAAAAGAAAAATAGACCATGATGGAAAATACCCATGTTTGGCTCAGTAAAAGTGATGATAATGAATGTTAAAGAACAATCTACACAATACGAACAGAACTGTTTTTTTTTTAAATTTTTACACTCACCTTACCCAAAACTAACCCTAACCTAAGTTTTAGTTTGTAAAGTCGGTTTAGTTCGGTTTGTCTTGTGTAGAAGCATCGGAACTTGATTCGGTTTTCTCCGGAAAGTCAAAACTGCTTACATCATGACTGAAAATTTCTGGATACCTGTTCCTAAAAAGCACAAAAAATTACCCCCCCCCCTATATCCACACACAGTCATTGCCAGGACACAGGTCCTGCTAGTTATTAAATAAATTACAGCTTAGATTTGTAGATAAGCCAATTATTTATTGATTTTATTTTCAATTTTGTACATCCATAACATCTGATTAAATATTTTTATTTATTGTAGATGACCAGACCCGAGTGATATTGAAAGGTAGTCAAAATGGAGATTATATAAATGCTAATTTTGTAAATGTAAGTTTGAAATTTCATTTTTCTTTTTCAAACATTTTTATGAAAGTGCATTATAGACTTTTTATTTTCAGAAATAGAAGTTGTTATTCTTTAAAAATCTGATTTAATTTTTGCTACTGTAAACATGCACTAGGCAGTTGCATGTTTATTAGGTTGCATGTTTATTAGGTTGCATGCAAATAATTGACTTGCTGCAGCTGGGAGATATTGGGCTAAAAGAAAAGAGGCCACACAAAGAATTGAAAATATCTTTGATTTTGGGTTCAGCCACATAGAATTGGATTTCTTTTTGAAAAAAAAGGAAGTGTCTTTTTAACAGGAGTTCATGCTGAAATGAAGATTCTGAAGAAATGATGTTCATAGATTGTCAGCTGATAGGCCTTTTTAAGTGGATACTGATTAGCTGTTATCTCAAATGAATATCTTTGTAGTCTTTCTGGGTGGTCGAATGGGGATGACTGAGAAACTCGTGCAACACGTATTTGAGAAATAAAACAAGATTTCGTTCTTATTTACTGATCAGCTGTACTACAGATAACATCGGCTTTGGGGCACTTTCCCCAACAGAAGATATGCCACGAGAAAATATAAGTCTTCACACTACATTTTTATATGAATAATTTGTGCATTTTTATTGTATGGGAACAATGTATTTCTGTATATAATTTTATGTCTTGCCTCCGTTACTGTCTTTTTAGTTTGTTGTAGACAAACTATAAAATGATTTCTATGGTTTTTGAACTGTCTTTTACTTTCCGACATGTGCTCTATTGTTAATTTACTACACAGTGAATTTTAGCAACGTTCCACAAGCTGAGAGAATTAATTAAAATTTTCTACTCACGCATTGCTAATTTTGATAAAATAGAATATCAAATATTTTTATTTTATAGTGGTAAGAACTATAAAAATCATTGCAAGAATATTATGAACCTCATACAAGTTTATTTGAATGAGCAAATAGACAATTCAAGTATAAAAGCCTACATTACTATAAGCAAAGAAGAGTAACTCTTCTTTGCATATAGTAATGTAGGCTTTCATACTTGAACTGTCTGACATAAGGTCTAACATAAATGACTTATAAATAGAGGGAACCCAATAAATGCAAAAGTATTTTTTTCATTTATCACTCCTATATTACCATCAAAACGGGTTACTGTTATTTAAATACATACTACAACATAACATTTTGAAATTCTGTATATATAGTACAGATGAATGATTAAGAGAGAGTCCTTTGAATGCCTAATTTGAATAATTATGTTTTAAACAGTTCATAATAAATTAATGTTTGGTGTTATTTATTTGGAATTGTATTGTCTTATTTTTACTGTATATATGCAATAGTTTAATCAATATAAATAGTAATGAATTAAAGAAATTAGATAAATGACTAAAACACCTTAAGTTAAACTACCAGCACTTGCTCTCTTGCCCCCTCACTCTCTCCCATTCTTTCTCTTTCCCCTTCTTTTTTCAGTTTTTACATTTTCCGTGAAAAATAAATAACTATTTTAATTAGCTAAGTAAATGCCTTATTTGTAAAGTTTAACAATTAACTTATTACTTATTGTGAATGTATCTATGTGAATCATCTGCTGGAGAACTTGTAAATGCATATTCATCAGTTTTCCATTTTTATGTATTATGGTGCTTGATTCTACTAGTCAATGGTCAAGCAGAAGTTTTTGTCAGAAAACAAAAAAGGACAATGCTAGATTGCCAGTTCATGAAAAATTTACAAGAAGGTTAAAGAAAATCAATTTTCAAATTCTAAACATTTTAGATTGACCATTAAAGCATTGTGTGGACAAACTAAATCTGTTAATCACTGCATAACTTGAGTTTACGTTTGGATACAACTGGGCATTCTTCTATGATGACGGCAAAGGAGGGGGGGCATACATAACAGCAATATTTTAATTTAACTGTAAAGTGATTTTCTCTTTAATTTTTTAAAATTTCATTTATATTTTTAGTTCTAAGATAGTACCATTGCTGTGAGGAATGGCATTATAATTTTTGTTATACCTGCTGACTCATCATTCATGTTCATCGTTTCTGATATATTCTTTTTTTTTTTTTTTTTTTTTACATGATTCTATAACAATCTCTCATGATCTCAATTGTTTAAATAACTTCTTCTTTGAAACTAAAGATTTTAAAATTATTTTAAATTATTTTTAGATGGAAATCCCTGGATCCGGGATTATAAACCGGTATATTGCAGCCCAGGGTCCACTTCCCAACACTTGTGCAGATTTTTGGCAGGTAAGAATCTTCAATTACTTATCTCCAACCATTTAAGGCTATTAGTTTTCTTTATGTAATAGAAAAGTGTAGACTAATAGGAAACTCATTCTACTGTCAGTTTTTGCTGCAATGATAGAATTTTATTCTAACGAGAATGATTGTATTATAAGATTTGTTCCATTTGAAGCCTTTTATAATTTCTGCTTTCTACAGTAAATCTATTCTATTCAAAATAACAAGAACATAACTTTCTTATTCAACTAATCTAACAATTTTAATCAGTTTATACAAATTCTTCCTTTTGTTCAATATTACATTTTTCTGGCTTGGTCAAATTAGCTACTTCATCTGATTTATAAAGAAATGTTTATTTATTTTCATTACTAGGAATTAATCTCATGTTATCCAGTTCATCAAATCATTTAGAACATTATTTTCTTATCTCAGCCTTTTTTTAAACTCTACTGTTAACATCTTTACTACAATGGACATTTAGCGTCTGTATGCTCATAACGCAAACTGAATATTATTTAAAAGAAACCTGATGTGAAATAACACCATATTCTTTTTTAGTCAGATTTCAAGTACAGTATTTTTTCTTTCTTTAAAGATCTGTGATAAACATGGTTAAGAGGATTTTTGTATTAAAATAGCTAAATATTGACCTCAAAGGTGGAATCTTATCAGTGAATTTGTGTTCTCCTTTTCATTAAAATATGAATTTGGTTTGATTAAGATTTGCTTTGAAATGTGAAAAATACACATTGGCCAATATCTGTTTACAAAATTGCTATTTTGTGCATTCGTTCTAATTTAAAAAATGTTGTCAGGCATCCTGCATTTGTTTTGCTGCTTGATCGGTACAGATTCCAATTTATTTTTGAAATACGCATTTAGGTGATCAACATTATTTTCCTTTTTCATAAATTTATTTTCTTGTTTTTTTGTCGCGTTAATCCTGCATTTGTCTTTTGTTTCTTTTTACAGATGGTGTGGGAACAACATTGTACTCTGGTTGTTATGCTTACCACTAAAGTTGAACGAGGGCGGGTAAATTAAAATTATTCTATCATGCATATCGGCCAACTATTAATCTAAAAATTAAACCACTCTATTTAAAATAAAATGCTTATTTCTGTTTGAATTTCATATAAGACAAATGTTATTTCATGGCTTTAGTTGGCAATTTCTGTTTTTAGTAGTGTAAAAAGTCTATTGTGTCAAAATGATTGTTGTTAAATGTAGGGAAAAAATTGTTGGTGCTATTTTACTTATAGGCCGATCAAGTTAATTGTGTTCATGTAAAAGCATTATTTTGTACTTACTCAGTCATATTTTATCTCTCACGCCCCGAAAAAGAATTTTAAAATATCAAGCAAAGCTATTTTATATTTGCTGATTTATTAATGAGATTAATTAACTTTTAGTAATTCAATTGCGGTTGACAGATTCTCATTATAGTTATCAAATGAGATCTGATGTATTGATTGATCAACTTTGATTTGAATTGAATATGTTTACATTTCATTTGCACTAGCAGCAGGATCTGAAAAGAGTTATTGGAATGATTTTTCATTTCTGAAAATTTGATATGTAAATAAAGATTTTGATAATAACATTTCGATATCACACTCAATTAGAATTCAAATAATGTTACTTATTAGCAAAATCACTTTGCTACAGTTTTACATATCAGCATTTTTCTTGTAATTTTTGATTGAATTAAGAAGCAATTATCTAAAGTCATTTTTTAGGAAAATGCCAATCTTATGATGAATACTTTTCACCAGTTAACAAACAAAACTTTTGTCATTTAATTCTGAGACAAAATAATTGGCACAATCTGCACATCCTGACTTTATAAGGAAATGTGTGCGTCACATAATTAATGATCTATAAAAATAGCCTTCAGAGTTTTACAAACTTTTTTTTTCTAATGTCTCATAAGTATTTCCTCTTTCTATCTTTGTAGGTAAAATGTCATCAATACTGGCCGGATTTGTATGAAACAACTGACTTTGGTATCTTGCAGATCACATGTGTCAAAGAAGAAGAAACTCCATCATTTGCTTTTAGAGAATTTACACTTACACATGTCGAGGTAAAAGCTTTTAAAGATAATTTTTTTTGTTTCAAATTTATGGCACAAATAAAACATTTCCCTTATATATTTAAAAATTGAAAATGTATTTCCGAGTAAAATATATCCATTGCTCTCAATTTTTTAATGTCTACTTTTATTTTGTTCAGTCGACACAACAAACCATAAACGAAGAAAGAAATCACATAAAAACTTTTTGATCAAATTTGTTATCTTTTATCAAGAAGCAATGGTTCACAATTGAAATTCTAGATCAGAAGAAGTGAGCTGGATTTGAATGGTGCATAGAAGTACAAAGAAGCCAACAATAAAATCAATAAAGTTTGGATTAAAGAACTGTGCACAAAAATGGAAGAAAGCCTGTATGAAAACAGCACGATGAAGGCATTTTAAGTGGTAAAAGATGTCGTCACCCACTGAAAAGGAGATCAGCAAGTATTTTCAGCAAAGCAAAAAAAAATGAAGAGAATTAAATTCAGATAAAATAGAATACTGTAAAGAGATATTAGTAGAAGCCCCTTCCCTGGAGACAGTCATTAACAGAGTTTGTACTAAGTATCTCCAAACTTTCAAAACTTATAGGGATCCCAAAAAGGATGCCTTCAACAGTGCTCTGGGGTATCGTGGGTTTTATTTTCAACATTCCTTATTTAAGAATGTCTTTTTAACTGTAGCAACATAGACATTATTCAATTCAATGAATTTGACAAAAAATAAAACAAGTGTGCTTCAGTTGCCATGTAAGGAAAGGGTGGTAGAAATTTACACAGAAGAATCTACAGTAGCCCAGCACTTGTCTAAATTTGCCTTGAATTGCTGTGTCGTTGGTGTATTTACTACATCTCCTAGAAGTCTATTACAAGGTCCAGGAATCCTGATTGAGAAAGTAGCCCTCCTTCAGTTCAATCGAAATCGGCGGTGGAAAAGTTTCTGGTGATGCCAGCGTAGACCTCGTTCTGGTGCAGGAGTGAATAATAGGTCCTGAGGGAGATCGTTTTATTTATCTTCCTCCCACAGCGGTAAGATGTGACACAAGGTCGGGAAAGTAGGATTTAAAAAGCCATCGAGAAGGGAGAGCACTCTGGCCTACAAAAAATGCCTGGGCAGTCCCGTCGGCATTCCCCGGTAGAGGCCCCTCAGGCGATTAACAATAAAATAACCCCTTCTCAAAGGGTGAGAAGGCAAAGCCTGGGAGGGTGGACCTCCTAGAACTGCACAGGACAAACTCACAGACCGGCGGAATCAAGGCCCGAAAGCCAAGACGGTACCGGTCTATAGGGTGTAGTATCCATAGGAACAGATACTACACTTTGATCTTAGCCAAAAGGCCAAGAAATTGTAGACAAAAATGAGATTACCGCGTAATCATTGGCACTCAAGAGAGAAAAGGTTTAGCTTCTTGAGTTGGCTTTTGTAGGGTAGATCCCATAGTCTCTGTACCATTCGAGTAGCCAGTCTTTAAACTTAATTACTTGAATACAGTCTTAATATGGCTCAAACTAAAATTCTGATAATCTTCCACTGTTTTGTAAATTGTTAGAGTTTCAGAAAAGGAGAAAACAGAACAGATATTCAACCAGAGAATAATCCTTGAGCAATACTGCCAAACACATCTAAGACTTCCTCTATCATGCGTTCATTGACTTAAATCATTTCACATGATTACTAATGAAGAAGTACAAGATCAATGCCAACCATGTTCAATTCACTGGATCCATGTATGACAAGGTCACAAGTGTTGTCCTGCTGAATGGCAATATAGGCAGCAGTTTCCATCAGAGGTACATACTTTCAATCAACCTCTTCAACATTTACCTAGAAAAAAATGATAAAAAATGCTTTGAAAGGCACAGTTTCAATTCAAAGAAGGATGGTGAACAGACTATATTTTGTGGATATAACGGATGGTCTTGCACAGAACAAAGAATTTTTAGCCAATAGATGAGCATGGAAAAGGTAAGTTATAACCATATCCAAAGAATCCATTCTGTGACTATGATCAGTAAAAACTTTCAAACCAAAAGACAGCACAAACAGTGGCAATTTAAAAGACTTCAAATTATATGTACACAAAATATCCTCAATCTAAGATCCTCTATTTATCAATGTACTGTATATGTTTTCAAAATGTAGACGCTCATGACATGAGCTTCAAAGAATAATTCTCACAACAGATGAAAGGCAATGAGCATGTGACAAATGAAGAGGTGCACAGAAACATCTACTCCTTACAATTTATTATGACAATCTACTCCTTACAATTTATTATGACAATCAACTCCTTACAATTTATTATGACAATCAACTCCTTACAATTGTGAAAAAATCAAGGAAGATGAATTTGTATGGCCATGTATCATCTTCCTTTCTCAGAAAAGCAAAATATCCGGCAAGGAACGGTTTGTATCAGACATGGAAAACAGACGAGAAGACAACAGTGGACATGCATCAACCTATGAAAGTGATGGTAGACAGAGACAACTGGGAAAGAGTAGTGGCTGTGTCTTCAGTGGTTCATCTATAACCTCAACAGAGGTCAATGGGTAGGTGATAGGGGAATTATTGCATGTTGACATTAACCTTTTTTTCTTCTCTTTTTCTAGACAAATCAAGAACGCCATATAAAACATATGCAGTATATTGCCTGGCCAGATCATGGAGTGCCTGATGATCCAGCTGACTTCTTAGATTTTGTCATCAGAGTGCGTAAGAATCGAATAGGAATGGTGGAACCAACTGTGGTCCATTGCAGGTAAAATAGATTTAACATATTTATTTTGCAAATATTGAGTAACAGAAAAAGAAGTTTAAAATTTGAGAAGAATTTTTTTTATTGAAAAAAAAAATGTTTATTATAGAAGTTCCATTAATTATTTTGATAGTTTCAATTAAATCACCTCATTCTTTTCTCTAATTAAGTAGTTAATCTTAATTTTCCCAATCTTTCCCTGCAACTGTAATCTTTTACTCTTTTTATAAGTTTTATCACTCTTCTTTATAAGCCTTCTAATCTCAATATTAAATTCTGATTTCCATGTCTAGACACTAGTAACCTGGCATGAGTGCACTATGAGGTCTTATTAGAGCTTTATATATATTTAGTATAACATTAGGCTTCCTTGAAATAACATTTCTAACCATCCATATATTTGCCTTCAATACAATAGACATATATGATTGTTAGCTTTATATATATATATATATATATATATATATATATATATATATATAAATAAAATATGAAACTAAAAGTATACTTTTAGTAGATAGAGCCTATAGTGAAATGGTTTAAGCTCAATATATGAAATAGAGCAATTATAAAGATAAATGAAAGAAGGGGGATAAGATTTTTATCTTTGAAAAGCCTTGGCTTAAGGAAAGAATAATAAATATGTTTTTACCGAGTACACATTGCATTGAACAATCGAAGTTGGAATAGATTTATCATTCATACATGTTTATCCCTCTTCTTTCATTTATCTTTATATATATATATATATATATATATATATATAATATATATATATATATAAAACTTAATGTCTGTGTGTGTGTGCGCCCTATAGAAAAAAAGGTTAGAGAATATAGATAAAATCTTATGTAAAATTAACCGGGGAAGATAATGACAGTATTCCTGAATCTTTAAATGCAGCCCTAAAAAGGCTATCAAGTGTATTTCCTCAGAGGTGGTAGAGTTTTCCAGTCATTTTTCATCAAATGTCTATGTAATTATGTAATAATTTGAAAATGCTGAGTCATTACTTCCGGAAATAACTTTTTATTTTATTTAACGTTTCTTAACGTCATTTCTTTTCAAATGGAGGGGAGGGGGGTTAAGAAACTCAGAAAAGGTGGTTTTAGTAGTGCTCTGGTGGCAAGTATTTATTGTGTATTTTGTATTGGATGTGTCTATTGAATTGACATCTCCTTCTGTCTTTTTTCCAGTGCTGGTATAGGTCGAACAGGTGTGCTAATCACCATGGAGACAGCCATGTGTTTGGTAGAAGCCAATCAAACAGTATTCCCACTAGCAATAGTCCGTCAGATGAGAGACCAGAGGGCAATGCTGATACAGACAGCTGTAAGTTTCCTTCATAATTTTTAGCAAGAATAAGAAGTTGATAAAATAAATTTTGTCAATTTTTTGTTGATTGTTCCTTTTTCTAAATTCTATTTGGTAAAATCTGGCTACTTTGTATGCTTCTAGTTCCCCTGGGAGATAGGGGAAGGGGGATAATGTTTATCGATGTGCACTAAGAATCGGTAAGTCAAGTTCAAATCCCATGGTGACAAGATCTGGTATAGAGGCAGTAAAGACGGTACAAATAAAGTCGTATCACTATACGTAAAGAACTTGTAAAAACACTGTAGAGGTTATGAGATATGGAGACTGAATTATTAGAGTCTCTCTGATTATAGAGAAAAGCAAACTAAACATATCAGTTTAGTCAGCAACAAGCCGAGAAAGCAGAATTCTTAAATCTGCTGGCGGATGTGATAGCCAAGATGGCAGCACATGGAGACATTGTGGTAGCGGACAACTTCAATGTGGACATCAACTCAAATAACGAGTTTGAGAACACCATGGGTCCCCACGAGTTCAGCACAAGAAATGCTGAAGGATAAGATGTACTGTGTCTCAATCATGAACTGACAGTCTGCAATACTCTCCTCTTCAAGAAAATCCCTTAAAAATTACTGACATACAAGAGTGGAGAATAAGATTGACCTAATACTGATCAGACTGATGACCAATTTACGGATCACTAACTGCAAAGCTGTACCAGGTGAATCTAGCATTCTTCAGCACAGACTAATTCTAGCTGATACAGCTATTGCAGGTCACAGAGGCAAGCATAAAACTCCTTGAGGCAAAAAGATCAAGGACTGGAAACTCCAGGAAAGTCAGACATATCACCAATATAGAGCCCACATAGAGAAACTTTTGGACAACAGAAATACCGATGATTGGAGCAAACTGGTGAAAAGCATCACAAATGCAGCTACCGACACTTGCAGAACAACATCTGGAAGAAATGGAAAACAGTGCAAAACGTTGTGGTAGAATTTGTCAACCAGCAAAGCTATAAAGACGAAAGCCATAGCTTTCAAAACCTGGAAAAGAAAAGACTTACCAACCGACAAAAACAAGTACAGAGTGGCATCCAGTAATGCTTGTGACACCATCCAACATGTCAAATGGGCTCACTGGAAAACCTGGTGCACAGATGTAGCGTCATGTGATGAGGCTGAAAGTCTCTAAAACGTCATTTACAAAGTTGCTAGACAACAGAAGAAGGACATTTTTAACATATCTTTACTGTCGTGTATCAAGTCTGACGATGGAAAACGTTTAACACTGCCAACTGAAATTGCCCAAAGATGGGGCGGATATTTCGAAGCACTATTTAGTGGTGAGTTTGAAAATGAATATTCACCCACAGAGGTGGTGGCAGGTCCCATGCCACAAATATCGAAGGCTGAAATTGAGGCATCAAAGACAAACAAGGCTTCAAGCCTGTCAGGTAGAACAACCGATTTGCTGAAATATGGAGGAAAGATTGTCATAAGATTGCTTCTGTCAATTTTACAAAAAATATATGATGATGATACTTTACCAGAGCAATAGACTAATAGCATTACAAGGGCAAAGGAGATGTGTTGCAGTGTGGAAAGGACTGAAACTTCTCGAGCATTGCTTGAAGATCTATGAAAAAGTACTCGTGAATTGGATGCTCCCTCTGATCGAAATAGATGGTCAACAGTATGGCCTTTGAGCATTGAAGTCGACAAGAGATGCGCTTTTTCTAATATTGCAACTCGGTGCATGAGAAGTTGCTTTAACATATTTGCCCTGTCGGCAAGGTCATAAATTTGCCGACTGCAACCCCATGCAAATGGATAAATCCCACCCAAAAATGGGGTCACTCGTGATGTCTTAGGACGGGATCCTGGTGTCGTGGCCTGATTGTATAAATGGTCACACAACTTGCAACACTCTACTTCATCCATTACTTTGGCTAAACGAGGGATTGGAAAGGCACAATCTGATTAATCGACTGGTCGCATCATGCCCTAATATTTATAAGTTCATCCCTAACCGTATTATTCAATCTGATTCTTCTAAAAATCAAAAAACCTTACTTCTCTTTATTTTTGCCTCCCAAATACTAGAAAGGTGGTGGCTGAGGGTCAATCTTGTTGAGAACAAAGAAGATTACGACTGCTGAGTTTCTATACTTTTAGTTTATGGGTACTGGAAAAGAAAAAGTAGAGGCTAATTTATTCCCACTCAATGCGAGTATAATGGTTAAAGTATCTCTGTCTCAACCAGGGCGTTTGGGTTATCCCCCCTGGTATATTCCCAACTTTAGTGAGACTCTGTGGCGGACGGTGGAGCTCAGGACCATTGAAAATCAAACCAAACCAAATGGCAAATACTAATAAAAAAACCCAAATAACATTTATCAGAGTTAAATTCTTCTGACAATGAAGTTAACAATGATTTCCCAGATTATATTGTAATTGAATCTCTGAAGGATAAACCCCTTGCTAAACTGTCACCTTTTCTGATTGAAAATGTGATAAGCAGCATAACAATTCCCAAAAGTGTAAAAAAGATCTAAAACGTCAACCTTCTGGTGAAGGTTACTGATAGTAAACAAGCAACTAATTCATTAAAATTTAAAAATTTCTACGACATCAAATGTAAGGCTTATGAGAAATTGAATACATCCAGAGGAGTCATCAGAAGTCAGGACCTTGGTCTGGCAACGGAGCAGGAGATCAAGATGGCACTGCATAAGCAGGGCGTCACTCATCATCAAAGAATTTCGATAAAAAGAGGTGGAGAAACACTGATGAAAAACACCTATATATTGGCATTTAATTCAGCAAAAGAGGTAAAAATTGGTTACACTGCTGAAACCCTTTGCAGTGTTTCAAATACCAAAAGTTTGGCCACCATAAGGATGTATGTAGGGGAAAGCAGGTATGTGGTAAATGCGACAAAAGAGATCCATCCCACATTGAGGATGAGTGCCAAAGGAATAAAAGATGACGATCACCCCGCTTTTTCAAGATCATGTGATTATTTTAAAAAGGAGAAATAAATTTTGACAATAAAACACATTATAGCATTCCTTGAGGCTAAAAGGATTGTGGAGGCCTATATGAAGCCTCAATCCTATGCCACAGCAGTTGGAACCATCACTGACACAGTTGAAAAAGAGATTAAGTACAGTGAATTGGTGAACAAGTTACTGAACCTTAGCCCGGACGAGTGGCTGGGATTTCAGAAGTGCTTGCGAGATGCTTGGTGTGGAGCTCGGGAGAAGGTGAAGGACACACCAAAGCAATCAGAAACAAAAGTGATAACAGAGCTGACAGCACCCATTGACAATACAGGCAGGAAACAACAAAGATATCCGGTGCATCCATCTAGACCAGTGGGAGATGCCTCAGGGACTAAAATTAAACAAAACAAAAAAACGATTAAAAAAGCCATTTATCTCTATTGAATGGACAAATAAATTCAAGAGTTTGGAGAAGATGGAAGTAGAGAACACAAATTCACAAGAGCCAGAATAAATTTTTTTAAATAAATAAATGGATAAACCATGTTGAATAAAATCATCCAGTCTAATGTGAGAGGTGTTAGAGCAAATTTTGGGTAGTTGGTTCTCCTTATGAGAATGTGTCGTTGGCTTGCAGGAAACATTCCTCGGGGAAGATAGCGATATTAAGATCAAGAACTAAACCCGATGCAACTATATAAATAAAGATACAGATAGAGTTTCTGGTGGAACATCTATAGTTGTAAATAATAAAATTCTGCAACGCCTGATACTACTTGACACGGTGAAGTTAGAAAAAAAAAAAAAGAAAACGTTTCAAACTTGAAAGTTTAAAAAAAAAAAGGATTTTATATGAATATTAGTGCAAACATTGATGAGGTATAATGTTTTATCTGTCATTTTTGATAGAGGGTGTACACTCGTATAATATATTACGTATATATATATTTTCAGTATTTACTTCAAAAGTGCTCAATATGTAAATAGAGCTTAGTAGAGTAATTAGCCTGATGATTTTCCCCAGGAATGAAACATAAACGTTTCTGTCTAGTTTACTTGCCATATATATATATATATATATATATATACATATATATATAGAGAGAGAGAGAGAGCAACAAATTAAAATTTTTTATTTAAAAAAAAAATAATGCCAGATGTTTAAAGACGTTTGCAGAAGATAATAAAAAGAAAAGAAGAAAGGAAAGAAAAACGTATAAATCGGTAAAGAAAGCAGAAAGGACAAAAAAAAAAGAAAGAAAATGTCTCATGGAAATGGGGTGGTGGTGTATGACTTGCTATTTGAGTTATCCCTTACATTTTCATGGGGCAGTTGTGTACCGGTTAACTTTTGTGTGTGTACACACACACATATATATATATAATTATTTATAAATAAATATTATTTTCAAAATAAAACCCTATACATATGTGTTTCATGCCAAACCTGCAATCGTCAGTATGGGAGGAGACAATCCCTGCCGGTCACACAGTTCGAACCCAGATACAAAAGTCATGTTTGACTCAGTAGCCGAGGCACGTACCACTGCTCCAACATGCATTGTCTAGAAATGGGAAGTAAATTAACATCTAAATAGCGAACACGGCGGCTATCCAGCATATATATATATCGGTTAAATCACCGAAGTTAAGCGGCATCGAGCCTAGCCAGTACTAAATGGGTGACCATTTAGGAATACCAGGTGCTGTATGTGCTCTCTGCTTATCTCGGCATTGTTTCCAGTCGTCTTGTATTACTACTTGCCATTGGAATCAAGCAATGCCAACTCAGGAGAGCAGTTGTTGGGGATTGCGTAACCCTTGCAATTACAAATTCACGCGCGGGCAGACCCTGGTGGGGCACTCATACGTCGAAATCGACAGGAGAGTCCATCATATATATATATATATATATGTATATCTAGGCAGCATCTTTTCTTGAAGGCAAGTATTGTTAAATATAACAGACAACTTATGTCTGGATATCCTTTCGTAGATCCTTTCCATTGTCCGAATCATAATCTTAGTTTCGGGGGGGGGGGGGGGATTGGCCGATGAATCTGCGATAGATTGACGACGCATTTGTCGGATACTAGCGCCATAGCCCAACACTTAACTAACGACCATTCCTGACCCCCGATCGGAATTCAGAAACCTCTGAATAGAAAATACCAAAATCTTAGAATATAGTACTAACAAACAAAAACTCCATATATTAGAAGCCCTATATATAAAAACCCCCAAAAAACGTAATTAACAGGATTAACTTCAATACCAGCAATAATATACTAAAATGTCTATAATGCTAACTATAGTTTCGTACTTATTATATAATTCCCGCTAAAACCATCTATAATGCGAACACATGGTATTTACCTGATTCACTTCATTCCCCTGAAGATGGACCCAGATGGGTCTGAAAGTACTTCGGACACAAATGAAAACTATGGCAGATTCATCGGCCAATCCCCCCCCCCCCCCCCCCATCCTCCGAAACTAAGATTCTGATTCGGACAATGGAAAGGATCTACAAAAGGATATCCAGACATAAGTTGTTTGTTATATATATATATCAGTGGCGATTTGTGATCGGAGTTCGCGCCCGCCGACCGTTGAGAATTAACTTCCTGCACTGAAGATTGCGTTAGCATGAAACATCGATGTCTGTAGGTAATAAATAATTAATATTTATTTATATATATATATATATATATATTCTACCTTATTATAGTGGAGGATCTTGATTTGAAATTTTATTTTACCTTTTTTTTTTCTTTTCAGAGTCAATACAAATTTGTCTGTGAAGCCATTTTGCGGGTATACCATGGTAAGTTCTATACTTTTTGTAATACTTGTTTTTAGTTGTTCTTTTACGTGGATGAAGGCATGCAGTTCAATTGAAATATAAACGTACAATAATTCTTGTCACCGTTATTAAAAATCGAGAAGGAAAGCTTATTTTCCCTCACGATTTTGAATAATAGTTTGATTTTTGGTTTTATCTCAAAACTTAAAATTATAAGTTCAAAACTTAACACTTTTGATTTGGTGATGGTTAGAAGATACTAATACTTACTAATATAAGTTACAAATGATTCAAACTGAATGTTAACTGTTTATGCTGCTTCAGTGGTTTACAACCTGAGCTCATCAGAGATAATAACCATTGTCTTCATCTTGAAATACAAGTTTCAATTTTCTTTGTAATTATATTCTATTCAACAATCTAACATAGTAAAATTAGAATAATTATTAAAGGTATTGTTAAGTATAAAGAGAAATTGTTCACAAATATGTTTTGAAATTTTTGAGATGATAATTGATAATTTGAATTATTTGGACTGCTATGCTCATCTTAGTATTTATATTTATGACGTTTTGAACTGAGTTAACCTCCGACCTTCAGGTGCATCTTGAGAACATAATAGTTAAACGTGGGAATCTTTATATAAAACTCTACAACCTATTTCAAACATAACCCTTTATTTAATCGACGAGTGTAGATTGTTCTCATTCCATCAGCCATGACTGGCGGGTAGAAGTGATAATTTTATATTATTCTTATTATCACCTGTAGCTTCAATCTCCAGAAGACTGATTAACTTAGAACTGATTGTTAACTAACGCTATTACCTGTTACACCACATGTCCACGTGGACAATTCTAGTATAAATGTAGTTTAGAGGTGTAATATTACTTATTATATAGTACAATCACGTTGACACACCGGTTCCCATTAGATCAAACAATGTTGAACCTGGTCAGTATTAAAAATGAGTGACCATTTGGGAATTCCAGGTGCTGTATGTGCTCTCTGCTTATCTCGACATTGTTTCCAGTCGTCCTGGATTTCTCCTTGTCCCTGGAATCAAGCAGTGCCGACTCAGGAGAGTTGTGGTTGGAATTGCGTAACCCTTGCTTCACAATTACATGCACAGGTACCCTTACAGGGGGTATCCATTGTGTCTCAAGAGTGAACGGAGGCCACGATTACTTATTATTTTATATGTATTACTGGTGTTCTTATCTACTATTTATAATTATTGGTTTCCATATTTTATGTACTTCTATACAAGGTCAACTTATGAGTCAATTGTCGCCCAACATGGGAACTAATGATTATAAATAAAAGACCAGTAATACATATATATAATTCTGGTGATAGTGCAGATAGACCAAGGGATAAGCAGCAACGACTAGCATGCGCATGCTACAAAGAAACCGTGTCTGTGCGTGAGAGCGAACCTGGAACTGTCTGATTTCCAAGTGACAGTTGAATGTGTGTGATTCTGCAAAATAGGTGCTTTTGGCAGTCCAAAAGAAATCAATAGAAGGAGTGACATTTTTTTGCTCGGGGGGAGATCTTTTTGGGATACCATGCAGCTAAGTCGTACACGTGTATTTTGGATTGTCATCAGTAATACTATTTTGTTTTGGGCTGTCGCTCTATTTATCTGAGGGTTCACACCACCACTCAATTGCATTGAAACTAATACTGCTGCTGTTACTAAGAACAAACTCTTCTTTTTTACTGGTGAAGAACACAAAGAAGAAAATAATCCGGCACCAGAAAGAAGCAAATGTAGCTGGTATTCACTGTGTGTTCTCAATTATCGTTGCTATTTACTTTCAATTATTATTTTATATATACAGTAGGCCCCCCCCCCCCACACACACTATTTGTGGGTGTTATGGTCCAGACACACTCGCGAATAGATTTTGATGCTTCAAAGTTAACTAAAAATCAGGTTTTTCTACATTAGCATGTGTTTTTGCATGAAAGTCACCAAATTAGCGTAAATTAGCTCTTTCTGCTTGCAATTTGGTTGATTTTTTTTTTTTTAATTTTAGTTTCGTATAAAATTCGAAAATTTGGAATACCAATGCTTTTGTATGAGCCGCATTTAATATGAATCCTCTAGAATAATTAGTATTTTTAATTGCGTTTTTTTGTCATATTGGCCTTAATTGGACTTAAATGATTATCATATTTGTAAGTTCTACCGTTCTAAGTTTTATGAAGTAAATGTTAAGTTAATGCTTATGCTGAAAATCCGCAAATTTGTGAAACCGCGAATGGTGAGCTCGCAAATAGCGGGTGTCCACTGCATATTACTGGTTTTCTTATCTACTATATATAATTATTGGTTTCCATATTGTATGTACTTCTATACAAGGTCAACTTATGAGTCAATTGTCGCCCAACATGGGAACTACTGATTATAAATGGAACACCAGTAATATATATGTGTGTGTATATATATATATATATATATATATATATATATAGGAAAAAGACAAAAGGAAAACAAACTAAATAATCAAAAAGCGAGAGATTTTACTGGTTTTGTTCGGATAAACAAACGTCTTCAGAAAAAGTGAAGATTTTAAAATCTATTGAATAAGGACAAAACATAGGAAAAAAAGAAAAAAGAAGAACGCACAACGAGATGTTTCTGGCACGTGTTTAACTATTTTAAAAAAGAAGAACGAATCTATGCAAATACGTGCGGTAAAGACATTAAAATGGGAAAAGGGGTCGAAAGAAAAGGAAAATAAATTAAAAACATGGATGAAAAGCAGTGAAAACGAATAGCTACTTTAACCGTGATCGGAGTCTGTAATGCAGTGGCGAGATATATTACATTGTTTCAGTGTAGTTTTTGCCATATGTTTGCTTCAGGAATAAGATCCGAGTCTGAGGTTTATGTTAGATGGTGATGAGAGAAGTATTATAGTGCTTTTGATGCACTTGCAGCGTGGGAGAGAGTATTTCTGTGTATGACTAGTGCATTAGTGGGATTGCTGTGGTTGAGGTCATGTTTGTGTTCGTAAATGCGGGATTTTATATTTCTAGCCGTTTTGTTGATATAAAACAGGCACATTTTATTTTTTAAATGTCGGCTAGGGAAGAAGTGTCCTTAGGAGATAGGTGGAGACAGGGTTTTGTGTTTAATAAATCCTTTATTGTTTTAGAGGTGGATGTTACTATTTTTTATGTCAGATTTTAATTGTTTTTGTAAGGAAAGATATATGGGATTATTGGGGAGAACTATGTAAAATTTATTTTTATCAATCGTGTTAGTGTTATTTGTGCTGATGATGATGTTATGAGGGGAAATTTTTGTAGTGTTAGTCTGTTTTTTGTTGTGGATATTAAAGGCTTTGCATTTAGCATTTTAGATTTTTTTAAATTGAGGATATTTTAAAACTTTGTAAATGTTCTCGATATAGGTTTCGTCATTGCGGAGGTAAGTAGGGTTGCAAATTCTAAGAGCTCTGAGAAACGAGCCTATGATCATTCCGCATTTTATTCGGTTGTTGTGGTCGGAGTAGAAATGTATCAGATCATTTTTATTTGTTGGTTTTCTATAGACTGAGAAGTTTAGGCCGTTTTAGGTGTGTGCAGAACGATATCAAGGAAGTCGAGGATGTGATTATTTTCTAGTTAGGAGGTGAAGGAAATTGTGTGTTCAGTTTTTATTGAGTTTGTCGACTATGTCAGGGAGATTAATGTGATGTTGGTAGATGATGAGTGTATCATTGATATATCTAAAGTAGTGGGATTTTGGGGTAGGATGGATTTGAAGGGTCTGTTCTCTAAACATTCCAGGAAAAGACAGACAAGGACTCTGCTGAGAGGGGAACCCATGGGTAAATCAAATATTTGTTTGTATAATTTGCTGTTAAAAGTAAAATAGCATTGTTGTGTGATTAAATGGCATAATTTAATAATTTGGATGGTAGGGAAGGGGAGATTAATTTTGGACTTAATGAGATGAATTTTGAGGAATCTAAGGCATTTGGCTATAGGTATGTTAGTGTACAGAGATTTAATATCTAAACTGGCCATGGTGAAGTTATTCATATTGATGTGCTGGAGATTTTGTAGCAGATACCCAGAGTTTTTTATGTGGGCTGGACTAAATGAGCCGAGGAGAGGGGTGAGTATTTCTGCTAATTTTCTGGCTAATTAATGTGGTGTGCTGCCAATACTTGATATGATGGGTCTCATGGGGATGTTCGCTTTATGTGTTTTTAGTTGGCCATAAAGCCTTGGAGTTTTAGGGTGAGGTTCCAGGAGTTTAATCCAGATGAATACCAACAAAAACTTCAGCTCCTACTAAATAATAACAACATCTACACAAAGACCACCCCACAGCAAATACTCAAGAACACACACTACTTCAAACATGAAGTCAGAAAGATTTTGGCGGACTACCCTTCCTGGATTAAGTAACAATCTTCTGGAGGTTGAAGGTTCAATCCTTACCACAGGTCATAATAACTAAGAATAGCATAATATTAACATGTCTACCACGATGAGAATAATTTACCCCTGCGGATTAAATAAAGAGTTCAGTTTGAAATAGGTTGCCGAGTTTGACTATTCGGTTTCCAAGTTCGAAAAAATACACCTGAAGAAAGTCGGATGTTACATCAGTCAAAACATTGTGAATATAACAACCAAGATAAGAATGATACATATTCACAAATATATTTTGACTTGTTCAAATAATAAAATGAATTGAAAGAAAAAATGTTAAAAATCTGTAAGATCATTATCAGATGTTATATTGAGCAGTTGATTTTTGTCAGTGAAATAAATTGTTTATAAACAATATTTGGTGCTTTTACAGTTTAGCGGATACTTTAAATAAAACAAACTGAGGAATATCTGTTTGATGTACGTACCTGTCACGGGCTGAATATATCCTATACTAAAAAGCACGTAAATTAATCAAGTAGTTTTTATTTTATAAAAGAAAATTAAATTTTCACGAATAACGTGGAAATACGTCCTCATTAAGGCTTATTATGAATTTTGGTTATCTCCCTTGAATATCACTTGAATAACTTGTAATGGAGGACGTATTTCCACTCTATTCGTTATTCGATGAAATTAGTTTTTCTTTTATAAAATAAAAAACTACTTGATTAATTTACATGCTTTTTGGTATAGGATATATTCAGCCCGTGACAGGTACGTACATCAAACAGATATTCCTCAGTTTGTTTTATTTAAAGTATCCGCTAAAGTGTAAAAGCACCAAATATTTTCCTTTCTTTCCATATTGTAAATATCAAATATTTGCATCCATGGAATTATTAAAATTCCTTGATCTGAACAGGTTGGAAAGCATTGTCTCTTTTTTCTTTTTTTTTAATCCTGTATTAGCACAACCATTTTGTTTCTGTATGCAACTCTACATCACTTTACAGTTTTTTTTTTCTTGCCTCAAAAATCAACTCCTCTTCTCCAACTTTCAATATTTATTCACTTCTGCAGATGAAAATATGCTTTTTGAATTCTTTATCACTTATTTGCTATGAAAATTCTATTAATATGAAAAATTTAGTCCACTGTATTATGTATGTATATGTATACACACATCCTTTCACATTCACTGGTAATAAAATAAAAAGACAGACATGTACCTACATATCCATCTTTTTGTTTAATTGCATTTTTATTGTATTTTATAAATAACAATTGAATATGTATCTCAAGGTTTGCCATGTTCCATTCATGATTGATTTGTTTCAATGTCAATTCTTTCTTCTGAAAGGTGTTTCATAGTTAAAGTTTGCTTTAGGATTTGAAAGACTTTAAAAATAGTCAATTTTTTATCAGTAAAAATTCACCCATTTAATTGTTATCTTGTAATACAGAAGAAGTAAAAGAATGTCATCAAAGAGAGTTCTTATAAAGTATGTTTTAGCAGTTGCTATTTAATGATCTACATGGACAAGATATATATATATATATATATATATTTAAATATTTTCTTTGTCATACAAAACTTAAAAATAGCATTGAAGAGACAATATTTATTATTCATAATGAATTTAAGAAATTAAAAAGATGAAAGGTCAGCTGCCCTTTCATCTTTTTAATTTCTTAAATTCATTATGAATAATAAATATTGTCTCTTCAATGCTATATATATATATATATATATATATATTGGATCCTCATACGTCGTAATCGACGGGAGAGTCCATCATATATATGTATATATTGTTAGAATTTTTAAAATGAGGATTGATAATCTGGATTATTTGAACTACTGTTCTCATCTTGGATGTTATTCTCTCAACGTTTGGGCTGATGTAACCTCCGACCTTCGTTAGGTGTATCTTGTCCAACTCGGGAATCTTTCTGTTGAACTCTGGAATCTGTACGGAACCCTTTAATCCAATCCACGGTGGTAGCTAGCTCTCGTTCCATCAGCCATGACCGGGTAGAAGTCTTAAGTAATTCGTAATTGTATTCTTAGTATCGTCCGCACTGAAAATTGAACCTTCAACCTCCAGAAGACTATCATTTAGAACTAGTTATAACTAGCACTTTATCCGCAAGAATCTGTGGCATAACAGATAAAGTGCTAAAGTAATAATCAGTTCTAAGTGACAGTCTTATAGAGGTTGTAGGTTCAATCCACAGTGTGAGCAATACTAAGAATACAATTACGAATTAGTTAAGACTTCTACCCAGTCATGGCTGATGGAATGAGAGCAAGCTACCCCCGTGGATTAAATAAAGGGTTCTGTTCTAAATTCTGTACAGATTCCCGAGTTCGACAAAATCCACCTGAAGAAAGTAGGAGGTTACATCGGTCGAAACGTTGTGAGAATAAATCCAATCCAATGAACAGTAGTTTGGAATAATCCGAATAACAAATATATGTCAATATCTGTGTTCGTTATAGAAAGAAAGGTTAGAGAATCTACATAAAAACTAAAACTGTATTCATATGTAAAGTTTCTTAAGGGACTATGAGGGCATAACCCCCTTAAGACTTCAAATATATCCTATGTTGATAAAATTTAAATCATATCTATAAAATGTTCTATGTCAGACAATGGAAGTGGTCCCAAATTTCTATGTGCCCCTTTTCAAGGCAGCTATGGTTGCAGAACCCCTTTAAATTCAAATACGTATTTTCGATTTTAATGAAATTTAAACCACATGTATAAGACATTAATTCAGACAATTTTCAAAAACTTCATTATCTTTTTACTTTATTAGGGGGCAAAACTTAAGTGAAAAAAAAACGGAAGTAATATGGTTTTATGAGCATAGTGAAAAAGGACATAATGGTGTTCATCATTCAATCCCAAGCAACATATATATATATATAATAAAGAAAAGCTAGTCGGATTCACAATTTTTGTCATCGATATGTTCATATATAATGAAAAATCAATATATAATATGAAAATTAATAGGCAGTGCTTTTTTTGAGGATCATGCCGCCATGTTTTTCAATACAATGTAGTTCAAATTAATTCCTTCTAAAAAATAATTGGACTGGGTCAGATTTAATTTCAAAGGGCAGCCATTTCAAAAAACAACAGAATTAACTATGTATTTGTCTTTACATAGTTACTTAACTTTATTTGCGACAAAAAATATTTTAGAAACATTTTTAAATATTAATTATTATTCTTAATTACTGCATAATTAAGAAAACAAAACAAATTGCATGTAAATTAGACTTTCATAATATGTCCGTAGGCCAGACAATCTGAGGTTATTTAGCGTAATTCTAAAACAACAAATATCCTAACATTATAAGAGTTTCATAATAATAAAAAAACAGCAGAACCTACATACTGTAAGGATTTCATTTAAGTTTAAATTATATAATTAAAAACAAATACATAACATTTTGAAAAAAAAAATTATTAATACATTGTTTACTTAGACGTAAATGCAATTTCTGTTTATTCATAAACAGCTCAGTTATTTTTATATTTTTTAATTAGTGGAAAAATACAACTGAATTTGTCAGTTAACCTCTTAAAAATTAAAACACTAGAGTTTTAAAATTATTTGGTTCAATTAATACTGTAATAATTAACTTTCACAATTTAAATTAAAAACATGTAAAAAAAAAAATAACAAATGACAACTTACATTAGAATTGTTTTATGCAGCCAAGCCTAATATTTTTTTTATTAAGTCTAACATTTTTTTTTACTAAGCCTAATGTTGCAATGACTATTTTTCCAGTTGCCAATTCAGACTATATAACAAACATTTCATCTAATAATAATAATTTCTTGGATTTTCAGAGTTTGTCATTGATAGCAATTAATCTGATAGATCAATATTTGAGTTTGACTAGCCAAGTTTTCATTTTTTCTCTTGGAGCAGAGTTTTTAGGGGTTTTTTTTCTTAATAAAAATTGTACTTCAGTTCAGTTTATCTCACATAATAATTATTTCGGCTTGGAATTTTATTAACATGGGACCATTTTTCACTATTCACCTTCACAGCATCAGCTTAATGAAAAATATATTCTATATTACTCTATCTATGATAGCTTTAACATAAACAATTAAATATATTTACAATACATAATAAATGATTTATTTGTTAAACTTATTTGTATACCACAGTAGTAAGTACAAAAAATGTATTTATTACATAGTCTTATAATGTTGTCTACATGCAATGATATGTGGCTTTTTGGTCTCCTTCATTGACTTATTATTCCTGATTATGGTAAGTCTACTCTTATCCTTGATACTTATTTCCATAAATACTTTTATCATGTCTTCCTTTAAAGCACAGTATTAAAAAAATTAAAAGGTAATCTTATGATGTATCTGTGTGTATATGTAGGTTAAGAATTTTAAAAAAAGAGTGAGAGAGGGGTTTTTTAAAAGAAAGATATTGTTAGACACTTTTTTTTTACCATTCATATATTTTCTGGGATCTTGAGCAATGCTGGCTACCCCTGCTAGTATGTGTGTGTATGTATGTATGTATATGTTTTTTCCCATCTACCTTTGACGAGAATAAGAAAATAACAACATTGCATCATACACTACTAAGATACTCACTGCAATATTCGTATTCACTTAAGTGTGTTTGCAGCAACTTTCGCATAATTTCTTCAACATATAATAATTACTATGTTTATTCCTAGATTAATTACTCTCTGAAATACAACATCCAAATAGACAGTTGTCACTATACTTACTGCAAATTATCTACTCTACCTGCCACACAAGACATTGCCAGACTTTTATTTCATTCAAACCGTTAAACAGAAATACCGCCAATTACAGATTACGGAAATATCATTCCGCTATTTTGAACACATAACATCTATACATTCTGGAATAACGGATTACATTAAAGCAAACACATCATGCGCTGCATTACAAAATAACACAAACACACTGCCATGCATAGTAAGTACGCTTCTTAATTTTATCACATTAAAAATAAATATTACATTATAAGAATCATAGTAATATTTTTATTTAAACCAACTAATGCATGTTTCATTCGTCAACATTAAAAATAGGTTTCTTTAAATAACATTTACTTCATGCTTATTCAATGATTTTATAAAATTTTTAACTCGAACAAAAAAAACCAACAAAAACAAACTTAAAAACGATTTCTACCTTTTTATTTCTTGGCTCATACGAAATTACCAATGACTTATTCAACATTATTACGGAACTCAGAGATTATTTGCGTCATGGGGTTAACTTAAGCTTCCAACTTATTGAACATTACATATAAACATAATATAATAATAATCATAGTCATATTATTATTTATTTTTTTAAATACATGTTTCATTCTTCAACTTTGAAGAAAAAACATCTTACAATACCTTTTTGGTACAGAAACTCAAAGTTTTCTTTTTTTCTTTTACTCGCAAAAGAAATCGGATATTCACACAAGAAAACCTGTTTTAATTTTTTTATATATATCAAACTTCACATTCCCTCAACCTAACAAAATCAAAAAAAAAAGATTTCCACATTTTCTTTAATGGGCAATACAAAATAATCATTTGCTTACTACATATTATTAGGAAACTCAGGGGTTGTTGGGTCACCAACTCATTTTCACAACGTGGTACCGTCATTATGAATGGCATCAAAAAGTGCACCAATTAGACTGACTTTTCATTGAAAAGTCAAGTTCACTGACCTTGGTAAGCTTCATGCCTATTCTTGGATCCCATTTACTTTGGGGCGGGGGCGATAGGGGTTTTTCGTTTTGAGGAATAACCCACTACTTAGAACCGTGGGGGTGGGGGCACCCAAAACATAGAGAAATCTATTTTATTTGATTCAAAACATGCATAAATCCTATTTTAATCACCTAAATTACTTACAGGGTTCTTCTCAACTTCTTTTTTACACATTTATACTCTAATACATCTATTTTTTAAATTTAATTTGTCTCTCTCTCCAGGGCAACGCTAGGGCACAGGTCCTGCTAGTATATATATATATATATATATATGAAAAACAAACAAAATTATATTTTCAAAATATAGGATTGTTTATTTTATGTTCAATTGAAAGAGTTTTAAGGCTTTATACCCGGACATTTTGAAAAAAAAAAAAAACTTCTGATCAGAGGCAACACATCTTATGAATTACTAAATATAGTAAAATGAGGTTTCAAATTATTATTATTTGAAAAAATTGTCTTTCTCTGTTAGGTGGACATCAGCGTTTTCACTGATTTTTTTTTTTATGATGCAGTGTTCAAATAAAATAAAATATAGTTATTTTGGTATATTCACCATGGGAAAAATAAAACTCCTGCAGCTTGCTGCAATTGAAGGTGTGCTTGGCCGTTTCTTCCTCAATATCCGCGCAGTGCAAGCAACAAGAGTTTAGGCTGGTTTTAGCTTTGAAAAGTTTGTCATTAAGAGGCAGCGTACCCTGGATCCAATCGCCAGGTCAGAGAAAACTCAAGAGTTATTGAGATGACCCCGGCATGGTACCCAACTCCACTGAGAATGGATCTCATCCTCTGACTATCCCAGCCGTTCCCCAAGCAGATCTGAAGTGGTCCCCGTCACTAGCTCCCGATATAGTGTTTTTCTAAACCGTGCAAGGTTACTGGACCCAAGCAGTGATCTTAACACAGCTGGGCATTCATTGAAGAACTGTCGGCCTTCAACCAAGTGGTCAAGGATAAGGTTGGGAAAGGTCTTCTCAATCAGGGCCCCACGCAGACTCCTCTATCAAGGTTCGGCTCAGGAATGACAGTCTTTCGGCATGTCGATAACTTGCCAAGTCGGGCATTCCCAAACCCCCCTCCTTCGGACGTTCGTTACTGACCTGTCTACGGACTAGTGGCTTCTTGCCAACTTCAGGCCATTAGATTGGCTGATGTTGATTCTTCGTACCGTTTGAGTGCCTTAGTCACCGTGATAATGTTTTCAAAGCTCGACACGTACACACACAGTGACATCATCGGCATACGCGGAGACTCAGGCTTGTGCACCACTGGGTAGAGCGATGCCATGTAGGTTTGTTCACACTGCCCTGTCCTTTAGCTTACCAACGCAAGAATATAAAGTAGGGGTGACAGCGGACAACCCTGACATAGTGACCGAGAAACGAGGAACGATCATGACTGCATTCCGTTTACCTGCATCACTGCCATTGGCTGGCGATACAGAATGGAGATCCATTTGTGGAAGTCTGGATTAAATCCGGTGGCCTCTAGAACAGATCCTGGGAAACAATTGTCGACCCTGTCAAAAGCTTTGGACTGATCTAAATTGATCAGCACGGCTTCGGTATTGTCTTCTAATCTCTCTATGATTGTGCGAATCAGATGCCGATTGTTCTAAATCGATCTCCCCTTCACGGCATAGTTCTGATCGGGTTCAACCAAGTCGGAAATAACAATCTGCAAACGATTCACAAGAACTCTTGCCAAAGTCTTTAACTCTGTGTTTATAAGAGTTATGAGCCTAAAATCATCTAAACCTCCTCCGTGCCCGTCCTTTTTCTTCAGTAATGTGATCACTCCCTTTGTGACTTGGACAATGATGGATCCCTGCTCAAACCAGTGGTTGAACACATCCATCAGAATAGGAATGAATATGTGTGACAGCCTCAAAAACAATTAGATGGGTAAGCCATCGAGTTGAGTCGATTTGTCCAAGCCGGCCTGCCTCAACGCATCCAAGACCTCACACTCGATAACCCGACCAACACTGCCAGTCACTCGTGCCTCCTTCAGGCAGGGCAAGTCGGTCAAATAGCTGTCAAACTCCTGGATGCGGAGTCTGGGCAGTTGGGTGAAGCGATCCGCAAAATGCTTCCGGAATGCCTCAGATTTCCCGCGTCGATACGAGGGACTGTTCTTCCAGGTTTTTACCTCTCAAATGTAATAATCTGATCTGCGACAAATCACATCATTACGCTATTTATCGTCAACATTCACGGCTTCATTAGACACTTTCTAACCTAGCCCTGACTATCTGACCCTGATACTGCTTGTTAGCTGAACGTTTCATGTCCCCCTTGACATGTGCTATGGTTAAAGAGTGTCTCCACCACCACCATAGCCCCCCCTGCCCCCCCCCCCAGCCACCACCTGTGCAATCTTCTAATTGCTTTTATGCTTTAGCCTTATTTAATGCGAGGATTGTGCTATGCTGAACACAAAAGCATATAATCTTGAATTTAATGTTAACCCTTGTTAACCCTCCACTTAAATCCTGCGGCATATAGATAATTAGCTTTTCCTGGAAGTCACATATCTCCAGCAAGAAGGTATTTAAGTTCCAGTACCCAGCCAACTTAGGTCTAGTCCCTAAGTTCAAACGGGCCACAACTATTTTGTGGTTCAATTTTCCTAACCAGTGTAACTTTGGGGCAAAATAGAAAGTCCACATCGCCTCTTCTGACTAAAATCCTATACAAGTTGATACTTAAGCAGGAAGGTGCACTAGTATGCCACGTCTCGATCACACACTCCGGGTGATTGAGATGGTACCTGTCAATAAGATCGCACGAGTCTATCAGGTTAGACAGACTGCTCTCACACCCATCAAACTTTCTAGTTCCGCTCACCCTGTCTATCTTGGGATCAAAGATGGCATTCCAATCACCCATTAAAACTAGCTGCTCCGAACCCGTAAGGAACACCTCCACCGCCGAAAAAAAGAAACCCTCTCCACAGAAGTGTTGGGCGCATACACTGCTACAATCCGAAACTTGCTGTTGCTAACGGCAACATCGGCCACGACCAGCCTAACTTCTGTATCTGTGTACAATGTTTACCTTTGTGGACAGGGTACTACTCACTGACAAGGAAACAGTACTAGCATCACGGCTGCCAAATGCTGAAAAGACATTGTAATGTTTAGACAGAAGACCACAGTCATCAATCGAATCATAGTGGGTTTCCTGCAGCGCAGCCACATCTATGTTGTGTGCCAGAATATCCCTCAGCACACAGGCAGCCTTGCATAGTGTAAAAGTGTTGTTGTTCAAGCGTGAAAGAAAATAAGAAAAATTACAACATGACCTCCAACGATTAAGGCATTGCATTAAAATTCGAACTTCAAGTCTTAAAAAAATAAATTAGAATTTTATTTTGGGATAAAAAATACAATTTTAGACTAATTTATTAATTAGTCTAAAATTGTATTTTTTATCCCAAAATAAAATTCTAATTTATTTTATCCAGAATGTGTGCGAAAATACAACGTAATAAGCAAGATATTCAAATAATAATGAATGTCTTTATAGTTTTTGATTTGCTCTATCAATCTACTTTGATTAACGTGATAAAACTTAAAAGCATCAGGATGGCGTGTTATTGCCTTATTTAATTGTTTAAATATTTTATTTTGATCCCCACCTTATTTAATCATTCTTATCACTAAAGCATCAACTGAGGGTATTTACAATCTTAGAGTAACGCGAGCTATTATCAGAAATTCGGACACAATGCCCCATAAAATATATACATGGGGCAAATACAATTTTTATGCAGCATATGAACGATATGAAAAGGGAAGGAATGTATTTTATCAAACATTTTATAGACGAATATTCCATCCTCAATTTTTATATCCAAATCAAGAAATGTTCCTCGTGTTCACAATTTAATTCTAACTCTTTTGGATATATCAAATGTTTTGTATTTCCAAACTCCTCATTATCATTAATACATACAAAGTCGTCAATAAATCGGCTGCAATATATATATATATATATATATATATATATATATATTAGTAAAGTATGAAAATATATTTATGCAATTGAGCTACAAAGAGGCGTCTGCGTTTCATTCCCGCAGTGAATCGTCAGGCTAAGTGTTAACTACTAAGCGTATTGAGCATTGTTGAAGTAAATATTGAAAATCTATACACAATATATTATATCTCCTTATAATATTATACGTGTATATATGAAATAATAATTTTATACATATATATATATATATATATATATATATATATATATGTGTGTGTGTGTGTGTGTGTGTGTGCGCATGTTTTTCTCTCATGTATAAAGAACTAAAGGCTTTTCTTCTTATTTAATGCCCAATCGTAAATCATATAAGAGCCAACATTACTGCATCCGCTGGTTTCGTCCGTCCGGTTATCCAGAAATTAGGAAAACCTCTGGATTACAACGACTGAAGTACAGTGTTAGCTGTTGCTATGTTATCTGTGAAAAATATCTTTGGTTGATTTTTCAAGTTGCTCTCTTTTCTTGTTCACAGGGGTGGAGTGTTCTGAATACTTGTTGTTTTTTCTTTTCTATGAGCGGTTCAGTCTTTTGGGAGTTAATGAATGTGGGTGTGGTTACTCTCAAGATTTCTAATATGGGTCAAAAGATTCCTTCTTTTTGGTGACTAATGGTTTGATTGAGAAAGGCCTTTTGAAACGTGCTGTCTTTTGGGGCTGGGAGTTTATATTCTAATGTAAATAATCATAAATATTAATCAAGTTTAATAATGAGGGATCTTTCAAAATAGATAAATGAACAAATAACTAAAAATAATAATTAAATAATATTTCTGTGGCATCCTGGATATTGGTTTGTTTTTGTTATGAAATGGGTGATTTTTTTATCATTAGCAATGTGCAAAAGTGGGTGTGGCTTATATGGACTATAGATCTTTAAACAGACTTATAATATTTGTTTTTTTGCTTCAGTTAAAATTTGATTGTGTTTGAAATTCGATTGTCTTAAAAACCTAAAGATAATCTCTAAAAAAAAATGTATTTTTACATGTGAAAATAAATTTTTAAATGAAAACTCCTTTTAAAATCTCTTGAAAGATAAATATCAGTTTTCTGGGACTATTTCAAAGATAATTAGTAAATTAAAGTCTTTAGATACTGAATTTTAAAAAAAATGTACTTACTTTTTACTAAAAATTGCATAATTATTAGTGTTGGAATGATTAATCGAAAATTAGGAATCAAAGAAATCGGAACTGTTTAGGGTATCGGAATCGGAAAACATTTTAGCCAAATTTCCAATTCCAAAACGATTCTTTAATTTTTTGATTTTTTTTTTTCGTTTAAACTTAATTTTCCATTGCTGGTACTAATGATAAAATGACAAATATTTATTGATTTAAAACTACCAGTAAAACTAAAATCTATAGATCATATTAACGAAATGAGGTAAAAATGGTACAAAATGTAACAAGTAGATAAAAGTTTTTAAAAATATAGATAAAAATCTCAAAATGAGTTTATCAAACACTTGGATAAAATACATTAAAAGGGAAACAATAAAAAGTTTGTCAAATTAAAAAAAAAATTATTTCTACATTTAAAAATAGATGAAGACACTCAGCTACCCCCTCCCCTCAAAAAAAATTTTTTTTAATAAAATTCTACTTCTAGTGTCTAACCAAATAGCGTTTTAAGGATTTTATAGCCAGAATTTTATTTTTGTTAAGGGAGAAAAATATTATGTGTTTTTTTTTTTGGGTGGAGAGGATTAAAAAAACAACTCTCCCTTAACTAACCTTAAATCCAGGTGACAACAGCCGCCTCCCCCTCCCAAGCAAACCCCTCCCTTAACCTTATCATGAACCCTCAGTTTGGGTTGCACCCCCTCCTAAAAAGCCTCCCATAACTTGACCACTAACCCTAAGTCCATGTGACAAGAGCTCCTCTTCTCCCCAAAAAACTTTTTTCAGTTCAATTTACTTTTGTGAGACATACATTTCAATATTTTCTTAGAAGGTATGGCACCGGGTGTATGGGTTAGATGTGTCGGTAATATGAACACCACATCATTTCCACAAGTTGTGCGTTAGAAATGAACATCAAAGTGGTCTACGTTGTAACCTTCAAAGTGAAAAGAAAGAAAAAAAGTGGACAGTTTTCTAACCTTTCTTCTTTTTTCTTTTCTCTTTACAGTATTTCCATTTATAAAATTGGTATCTTACTTGTCTTTTTAAAAATATGATTTTACTACAAAGGGTGCTGGTTGACAATGTTCAATTGTTTATGAAAAAATTCAAATAGCATTTTGTCAACTTACGACAAACTACTGCAAATCGGCTTTGTTTTAAAAAAGAAATAAATCTTTATTTACCTCACTATTTTCAATCAATTACGGAGAAACATTTTAGAAATAATAGTTAAAAAGATCTACTCATGTAATGTAGCTCCCCCCCCCCCATACACACACACACACACAAGTGTATTTTTACTTTTGCGAAATTATGTGCACACATTATAGGAGTTTTAAAGTAACCTGAAAATTAAAAAGAAACAACTCTATAACAGAATATGTAGAAATTTAAAAAGAATCGGAATCAATAATTGTATCAGAATAGGGAATTTAGAACAAAATCGGTAATTGTATCAGAATCAGGAAAAATATTGGAATCGTCCCATCACTGATAATTATCAAAATAAAGTCAGAGTTAAATTATAATTCCCGCTCTGGTTCGGATAAACAAAATGGTTACCGGCATTCAAAAAAGTTTGGAAGACAATAACTGCAATAATATTTCATTTTATTATTTTTAATTTTATATAGAAGATATGGTTTTGTAATAGTTTATAGAAATTGAAAAATTATTATCCCTTAATTTTTTTATTTTTGAAGATTATAAAAAATGTTTACATTAAATTGATAAGTATGGAATACCCAAACCACAATTTCCCATTTTATTATTTTTAACCATACCTAGAACAGATGGTTTTGTAATAATTTTCCCTTAATTTATTTATAGTTTTATTCGACTAATTTATTCTATTAAAAAGCTATTTTTACAGTTTTATTTGTTTTACCTATTAATGCCATTTAATATTTCATTGAGCTCAATGAGATTTTATTTCCCTATCTGATTCTAATCAAGATTTATTAAACAAAAATGCTATTTTATCAATTTTTTGTGTTTTCATAATGATTAAAAACTTTAGCAGTTACATTGCTGGAATTATTTTTGAATGTGTCATAATGATAATTTAAATTAATTCTTTTTAATTAAAACTAACAACACCATTCTTTTTCATTCTAAGTGTGAAAAAGTTGTTGAATCTCTGAAGATAGTGATGTGTCGAGTGATGATGCAAATCCCGTCTGTTTATGATAGCAATGTCCTTCGGTAGAATTTGAAGTAAATCGTTTGTAAAATTTAGCCCAATTTTTAAGGGTTTTTTTTTTCAGTGACGGGAGAAGTAATTTATTTTTATTTTTGTGGATCGGCCATTTATTTTGCGCATACCTATTATCATCCAAAGAAATAACTGTTTTGAATCGGTATCCAAGATGTTGCCATCTATCGTATTTCTGAATTAGTTAATATTATTCCTATTAATTCTGCAATTGATCATGAGCCACTAAATATGTGATATAAATTAAAAATGACTATATCATATACTATCTCTAATGACTAAACACAGAGTTAAAATTAAACATATTGCGGCAATAATGTTATTTATAAGGTTAAAGTGATAACCAACCCTGGGTTAATATATAATGGAATACATATTAATAAATCTATAATTTTATAGGGAATGTAAAACATGTGAAGCTGAATTCTTATAAGTGGATATCATTTTAAACTTCAACTTATTAAGTCGGGTTAATTGCTTGAATCTTGTTTAACTATAAAATCCAGACTCTGTCTGTTTGTATAATTCTCTCAAAGATGGAACATTTGTAAGATGTGAACAATCAATTACTTTAGAATAGTTTTGAAATGTTGGAATTATAAATAATTTATTTCTGCTCTGAAAACACCTTATTGAACGAATGAAAATGCTTTACATATTTGGACAATCTATTGAGCTAAACGTTTTGGAGTTTATCTTGGTTGAAATAGGATTACATAATCAAACAGTAATATATTTTTACGTCTTGATGTTTATACATTTCGGTTCAATTACAACTGAGAAAAATGAAGGAAGTACTAAGTAGAACCTTTAACAGATTTATTTAACAAACACACTGATAAAATTAAATGTAGAAAAACCGCTGAACGCGAGATGCTTGTTTGATTGTGAGATCGTTCTGTTTACTTTTCACTGTCCGGCAGACGACTGCTTCAATCCCAGGGGCGATGACTCTTACTTTGTACACCAAAAACACAATTGGATGCCCCGGCTTTCAGCAAACATTCTGAACCTATTGCTACTAAAAGCTGTAAGCCAAGATTTTTTCGGGTGGACCCCTCTCCTAAGAAAACTTAGCTGAGACACTGTATCATAGCGGCAGAATCCTCCTGCCACAAGAGTCGCTATATAGCAAATTGGGTAGGCCCGCAATCGATAAGGGTCAGTAGTGAACACCCCCATAGTGAGTAGCATCCATACCCAACCTTTGACATATGCTTGATGATTCAAGCTTCCCATGTTGCCATCGTATCGGTGTAGGATCAGTAGACAGACATTCGTGACAGGATGCAATTGCAGATTTCACTTTGTCATACCAGGGGCGATCCTTCTGACGAACTAAGTTGTTCGTTTCACTCCAGGATAATCACTGTTCAAATGGATCTGTCGTATTTGGCTCAGTTTCATGCTGTTATTGGTGGCGGCACATATCTGCAACACAGGCTCTGTTTCCTTCCTCATTGCCTCCAGCCACCTCTGCCGGACTCTAGTGATTTTATCAGCTTTTTGACTTGACCTGACGTCTACCATCAGTGTGTACTCTTTGGCCAGTTCTGAAATGGTTTTCAACTGTGTTCTGATAAGCATTTCACTCCCAGCCTTCATGCTCACTCTGGATTTGTTAGTCAACGTGTTAGTAAGTCATCAGTGAACACATAAGAAGTCGGTCTTCAGGTGTAAGGATTTGGCCTCTCAGTGGATGGCCAGATTTACTTCTTTTAGAATAGCATCCAACTCTGCAAGGTTTATATGCCGTGTGTCTGATTCTGGATGCATCCAACACGCATGTTCAATCGCGGTTCCATGTGATTCGAGCAGGACACCTGTGGCCAAGGAACTTGCATCAACCCACACGTCAAGCTCCTTGCCATTGACACACCATTTACCTTTGCATGGGTCGGCCTGACTTACTCTATTAACAGTCTCGGTTAGCATACATCATGAAGATGGGACATCCTTGGTTTGATTGTCCCATCTGCGCTGGCTCTTAACTTGATGACACTAGGCGCTACTTGCAGCCAGCTGCACACTGAGAGATGCCCAACAATCTTTCCTCAGAGAAAGAACACCATTCTTCTGATAATAGTGTCTGGGACGTCTGGCAGCTCATTCCCACGTTTCCAAAACAGGGTATCGTCTACTCCCCAGATAGTCAAGCGAAGCATCCAGGCCCCATCCTTCGGTCGCTGTAGAGTTTTGTTGGCCAGTCCAAAGCCGGACAAATGTTCAGCAAAACTGGTTGTGGATGCAACATTTTCATCCACATACACATCATCGATGTAATTCGAGGTTGCCTTCTTGATGTGGTTGTCTTGTGATATGACTGCATTCACAATGGACCTCATTATTTGTGGAGTCTCATTCAGGCCAAATCTCAACCTCGTTAAACAATACCTTCTACCTTGGAAAACAACGGTTTGGTAGGGCCAAAGTGATTCACCAATGCACACTTGAAGATAAGCAGATCAGAGATCCAGCAACGCTACATTTGATCCTTGCTGTCTCCATTCTCTCAGTTTGCTGACGCAAACATCAGCATCTGCAGTATATGCATCCACATAGAGGTTTAGTTCCCTGTATGTCATAACAGGGCACACTTTTGTATTTATGCTGCTGGATGACAGCCACCAATGGAAGCAGTCCTCTCAGGGGTCCCAGTTTTTGCTCATCATAGGAAGCAAGCTAGCCATTCTTGATCTATTACTGTACTTCTTCCTTGAATAGTTTCCTGACTGTTGCCTGGATCGAATGCTCTGTGACACGGTTTTTCAGCCCATTTCCATATCGCAATCCATTCATTTCTCAGTATTAAACAATTTCTCCAAGTCCTGTTCATTTGTTGCTAACACTCCATTATCATTTTGAATGCACTTCTCTCCAACAATATCCATATTTCTCTCCAACAATATCCATATTTGTCTTTGCCATCTGTATAGCTATCCTGAATATTTCATTTTTTGGGGTCATTCCTGTTGTAGTATATCTGGAAACCTGGCTTTGTAGATTGTTGCTTCCCTCTTTGCCTCCAGATACACATCCTTATTCACTTAATCTTTTATCCACTAATTCCTATACTTCCACTATTCTTTAATATACTTCTCAACTTCCTCATTCTACCAACATGTCACCCTATGCCTTGGGGCCCATCTGCCCATTCACAAGTCCATTCTGTTACACCCAACAATATATCCTTCACAATCTTCCATTGTTGTTCCACACTTCCTGCAGTTGATCTGGTAGTTAAATGCTTCATCATTTGGTCCCTAAACTCATGTTTCACATGTTCTTCATTCAACCTCCACACTTTTCTTCTGTGAATAAACTTTCTCTATCTCATGAGTTTTCTTCAGCATGAAATTGTAAATAACCGGTTTGTGCTGTGTAATGATTTCTTCACCAGATATTACTTACACACCACTTAAGAGCTTTCTGTCCTTTTTCCTAACCAGCAGATAATCAACTTGAGGCTTTGCTGTGTCAGATTAATATGTAACAAGATGGCTTTTCTTTTTTCCTAAAAAGACTGTTCGCAACCAACATGAGCATACCAAGACCAAATTCTAAAATTCTTACTCTCTTCTGTATTCCTATCACCATATCCATTTCCTCCATGCACACCCTCAAAATTACCAGGGGTCTTACTAGTTACTGCAATAAGCGTGTCATAAAACTCATCTTTCGCATCTTTGAACTTTTCTTTGTTTTCCGGGACAACTACCGAATTTGGGTGACCTAAGTATTCAACATCGTTTGTATCTGCATGACTGTGTTTAAAATCCGACAGAACAGAGTCAGAATAACAGTTTTCAAGCCATTGCGTTACTTGAACAGTATTTTTCCACCCTATCCCATTTTTATGGGAAAAAATATTATGTAAGAACTAAAATAATCATAATAAACTGGAATACTATGTCTATATAAGGAATTGTATTTAATTAATTTTTATTTTAAACTTCATTTTGTTTTATGATTTTGTTGCAAATGGTGAGATGTTGTACAAGCCTGGTTTAGGGTTTAAACGTTTTTGATTGTGAGATTATAATTAACTCTATTAAGCTTCTAGACGCCCTGGGAGAATTATCTAATTACGTCTGCCTTATGGATGAAGATGATAGTGGCATGATGATGTATCAATTTTTCTAATGGCTTCTCTTCACGGATCTGTTTCTATAAACACATTTTGTGCATTTGTTTTTAATTTTCTTAGATGACAACATGAAATCAAAGGTTTTATGAAAATATTTACAATGTATAAAATCTCTAGTTTTGTATTGATTAATGATTAGCAATAAAAGAGAGAGAAATAATAATAAAAAAAAAGTAAGCATTAATCTTGAAGTATTTATGGACAAAGATAAATGAATTTCTGCATCTCATTGTTTTCTTATATGTTGAAAACCAACAGTTTCTACCATTTTCTGCAAAATGATTTACCAATTCAATAAGTTCTCAGTTAATAGAAGCTTAACTGTAAATGGCCTTTCGTCTTCTGTGCTTTTTAGCATGAGACTTCCTCAGTGTTATCTGGAACTGTCCACTATAGTACAAGATAGTCTCTTACTTGATAGTCGCATCCATACTGATCCCGCTTTCCTTCTCTCTCTCTCTCCCTCTCTCTCTCACTTAAGGGAGATAATTATGATTGCTTGCCTTGTGGAACACCATTGGTAGACATCCTACCATTAAAGAAAAAGGTTCAACAGTTGGGAAGGTAGGTTTTCCTCCCACTTCTATTTAATGATGTATTCAACATTCCTGCGCTTTCTCTTTTATGCTTATATTTTATTTATTTTTGGTGTTGGTAATTCTGACTAATTCTCTTGCCATATTGGGCTCTGCATGTACAGATTTTGTTTGAGACACTTTCCTCAGAAAAATGAGCGATAAAAAGAGAGGGGCAAATAGAAGAAGGGGAGGAAAGACGAAATGTGGGACAGGATTTCAAAAATATTTGAACAATGTGTCAGAAAAAAAAAACAGATGAAAGACGACGGGAAATGTTTCCCCTTTTTCTTTATCTGTTTTCTTTCTCTTTCTATCTTTTTTTCTGACTACTTAATCAGACAATTTTGAAATCCCTTCTCCCCTTCTATTCTCCCCCTCCTGTTTTATATCTGATGTGTATGTTTTCAATTATAAATCTTTTTTAAAAAATAGCATTCTTTACTTATTTTTCTGAGGAATTCTTTTTAATAAAAAAAAGTTAATCATCCGAGTTAATTTGATTGTATTGTTGTTTTGGTAGATCCGCTTTTTTCATTTCATCTTCGACATTCGGTTAGATTTTATCAAAATTGTCTCTTGATATATCGTACTTGAATAAGTGATGTATTTTTAATAGGTCATTTTAATAGGTCATTACCAAAGGTTCACACTCTTAGTGATCATCAGACGACTTGAATGACAGCCTAAGTTACGATCATATTTGACTTTGTTTACTTTCAGTTTTCCGCGTAACTGTACAGCAAATGTTGACTGAACACCGGAGATTGTCCGATTACCATAGCCAAAAATTTGACTTATCTATTAAATCTTTTTTAAAAATATTTGTTTTTTGCTCATATATGTTTGCTTTTTTAAAAAAAATTTTAGATTATTGTTATTATGTTTATTGATATTTTTTAATTATTAATTATTCTGTGTGTTATTATATTGTTAGGATAGCTTATTTCTGTTTGGACAATTGTTTTTTAGTTTGTATTATTTGGATTATTCAAACTAATATTCTCATCTGGATTGTTATTTTCACAATTTCCGACCTTCTTCAGGTGCATCTTTTTGTACTTGGAATCTTTGTCAAACCCAGGAACCGATATGAAATTTTGAACTGAACTTTTTATTTATTCTTTTCGTTCCACCAGTTATGACCAAGTAGAAATGTTAATTATTATCAATTAAGTAAGGGTTGAATCTTCAACCTCCAGAAGACTTTGAACAGATTGTTAATGCCTTTATTCGTTGCGAAAGTATGAATTTTGGGAGCTTTAAAACTAATCTTGTTTTAGATGTCTAGTGTTACTACTTATGTATATATAATTATATATATATATATATATATATATATATATATATATATATATATATATAGATAGATAGATAGATCTTAGGTAAACTTAATTACGACATAATCATTTACTCACATTCCAAGGATTCAACATAACAGTTTGTGTACAATCATTTTTGAGACGATATAATATATATATATATATATATATATATATATATATATATATATATATATATATATATATATATTTATTTTTTTTTTTTAACTGTGTTCTAATCTACTATTTATAATTATTGGTTCCCATATTGCACTTAATTCTATACTAGGTCTATTTAGGAGGCCATTGTTGCCCAACATATGCACTTATTCTCAAAATCTCTTATTCTCCACTGTTCTTCTGTATATCATTTTTTTTACTTCGCCCCATGATGATAGATCGTTTCACTTTCCCCTCCATATGTAGGCAGCCATACCGGGGGTGCACCGAAAAGTTGTGAAAATAACAACCCAGATGAAAATAGCAGTTAAAATAATACACATTATAAATCCTCATCTCCAAATTTCTGAAATATGATTGCTTTTTATCCTACAATTATTTATATTTCTTTATTAATGTTTTTTCTTATTTTGGGTTCAACTAATAATCATTTTTTTTGTCTTTTAAGATGTTTTTGTTTTGTTTGTGGTTCTATAATTTACTCAAAGCTCATTTGACAGAGGAGGTATTTATTTAAATGTTTGCATTTTGCAATGAATTTATGTTTCTTAAGTAGTTTAGACTTCTGTTTTGAGCTTATTATTTGGTATTTTTCCAGACACAACCTACAATTCCTACTGTTTATACTGCAAATAGGTGTGATATAAAATAAGGAGATATAACATGGAAAATATTAAATAGCTATAATGAAAACAGCAACAACAGTGAACATACCAACATCAACAACCAAGGCAGAAATAATAACAACAATAATTATGCCAGAAATAGCATCCACCTATGCAACTGCAGGACCACGGACTACTACCCTCCCCCCGCCTCCCCAATGAATAAGTTCTTGACAGATAATATTGTATACAAAGCCATTATGTTAAACAACATTAATAATAAAGTAAAGGTTTACATAGGTGCCACAGATACAACTACTATATGATGACCCTGAGAAACCCAACTTACAAAAAGAGTACAAATCTACCTAAGTATATGAGAACAAAAAACATCCACACTAACATAAAATGAGAAATTATAAAGGTAGCACCTGATTGAAGTATAAACAGCAGGAATTGTAGGTTGTGTCTGGAGAAATACCAAATAATAAGCTCAAAAGAAAAGTATAAACTACTCAACAAAAAACATGAATTCATTGCAAAATGTAGACATTTAAATAGATACCTCTGCCACATGAGCCCTGATTAAATTATTGAACCACAAACAAAACAAAAACACCTTAAACGACAAAAAATGGCTTTATTAGATGAAGCCAGAATAAAGAAAGACATAGAAATAATTGTCAAATAAATTGTCCAGATCATTTGTTACATTATACATAAAAAACATTTAGCAGTTAATATAGACAACAAAATTTTAAAAAATTATGAAACTAAAAATAATTGTAGGGTAAAAACACTTGTCCAATTTATTAATAATGTTATATATAAAAACCAACAGTTAGCAATAAACATATAAAACAAAAATTAAGAAAGTAGGAGTTATGCCCTTTAACCTAGCAGAAGCTCAGAACCAACTAATGAAAGGGCAGTAGTCTAGTAAAAATAAGCTATCATGACAATAATAAACACTGAATAATTAAAATTAAAAAATAGTAATGAGCAAAATACAGTAACAAAAAAGCAAGCAAAAATATCTGAGAAAAAAAGAAAACATTTTTTTAAGTCGTGTTCAGCAGTCAACATTTGTTGTACGGTTACATTAAAAAAAAAAAACGGAAGAAAACAAAAGGAAAACTATGTTCACAATTTGGACCCTGTTTTAGGCCGTCTGACGATCATTAAGAGTGTGGAAATTTTGGTAATGACCTATTAAGGAAAACTATGTTCACAATTTGGACCCTGTTTTAGGCCGTCTGACGATCATTAAGAGTGTGGAAATTTTGGTAATGACCTATTAAAAAGATAACTTATTCAAGTCCTATAAAGCTCTGTTTGAGAAGGCATTGAACACTTTATATAAGTGCAAATCCCAAACTTTGAGCCGGTTTCAAAAGCCGATACTCACTGAGATAGTTTGTCTACCTTTAACATTTTCAATGTTCAATATTGGTTTCTTTTTTCTTTCTCTAAAACTTTAGAATTATTCTCAATTAATATTATGCATGTTAAGAAGCTTTTCCTATTTAAAATCAGTGTTTTTCTTTTTTTGCTTAAAAAAAACTTTTTATTTTTGTAGACAATATTTTATTTACAACTTGGTCATGCATCAAATGAATATCAATTTAAAATGTTGACATAACATTAATTTTTGCAGATAAACTAAATATTGTCTTTTATAAATTTTTGTCATATTTTATTTTTGCAGATATGCATGGCATGTTGAAAAAAAGATTTATTTCTCTATTTTGCATTTGCATAAGTGTTGGGTTTTTTTTTTTTTGCACAAATTGGCACTAAGAACACATGAATACGTTATTTTATATGTATATTGCAGTGCTCTGTCATCAAAAGAAGAAAGTTTCATAAACAATTTCTTCTCAGCTAAAACGGGATTCACTTTTTTCTTTGGGGGGGGGCAAGAAAATCTTGTCATATTTTACTATTGTTGTTTATGTTATTTAATGAGTAAATTGATAAATAGACATGATATATTTAAAGTTTTTTTTTCTTGCTTTCTTTTTTTTTTTTTTTCAGAATAAAAATCTGTGCTATTATTGAACTGCATATGACAAACTTTCAAAGTATTGCATTGCTATGACTCAACATTGTAATATTGATTTAACTGACTACAAATGACTACTATTCAAGCTGGAATAACTTTCTCCCAATTTACTACTCACAACTTCATACGAATTGTTTCTATCAAACAATATTCTATGACTAAACTGTACATTCTTTTCAGATCTTCTTTCGCTCTTTTGCGTATGTGTTATTAGATAAATACACTAATAATCGTGTGTGTGTGTAATATCTATATATCATATATATATATATATATATATATGAGGCCTGTCTAAAAAGTATTCGACCTTAGGCCATAAAAAATATTTAAAATATGTGACGGGGTTAGCCCCCTAATCCTATTCAAAGTAGACCCCCTGTGCTTACACACACTTAGCCCTACAATCCATCCACTGCTGGAAACACCTCTGGAAGTCTTCTTTTGGAATGGTGTTCATCTTCGCCATCGTGTTAGATTCAGCAGTTGTTTGGAGAAGATGCGATGGGTGTAACACAAATTAAGGAGTGGTTCAACCGATTCAAAAATGGCTGCACATCAGCGGAGAGTGACCAGCGTTCTGGCAGGCCCCAAATTGCTTGGAGTGCAGCTGCTGTTGAGAAGGTGCGAAAAAAGAGATAATGCGGAACGCGACGGCAGAGATGAACACCATTCCAAGAGAAGACTTCCAGAGGTGTTTCCGGCAGTCGATGGATCGGTGGGATAAGTGTGTGCAAGCACAAGGTGCCTGCTTTTAAGGGAATTAAGGTCTCAACTCCGTCGCGTATTTGAAATATTTTTTCTGGTCTAAGGTCGGATACTTTTTAGGCAGGCCTCGTATATATAAATATATATATATATATATATATAAATTTTAACGGCCCTAAATCACGTGACTCCTTAAATTTTGAAATTCTAAATTTCTTTTCTTCTTTTTCTCTCCAAATATGATCTGAGGTTAAGATCGGATTCTAACTCTGCCTGATGAGATCTCAGTTTATAATAATTGTTGATCGATAACATCGACATGCCAGTGTTGCAGATTTTGTACATGTCTGTGTAAATAAAAATAATCATATATACAGCTCTATTTGATATTGAGCACTTTTTATAAACCCGGTTGAAATTTTTTGGATTACTACCCTGTGGATGTTTTTACCTGGATTATTACCATTATTTTATATATATATATATATATATATATATATATATATATATAAATCCCCGAAACATGTTTTCATAGTAAACAACTGCTGATCCTTTCAATAATATATTTTTATTCTTTATAGATTTTTCTGACGATTTTGTAGTGTTGCAGAGACGATATTGACATAAAAATGTTGGTTAGCCACGATAAATGAAACAGACCGTAAAATATACAGAAATGTTATGTTTTTTGGAAATGTGAAAAAATAAAAAGATAAAAACATGGTTATTGGAATATAAAATGAATCTGAATTATATATGCTCTGTTTTTACTGATTGACAATCATCGAGCTGAATCTTTAAAGAGACTGTTAATTAAGGCATTGATAGTATATGCTAATACATATATTGTCATAATTAATTATATATATATACTATAAGAATACCCATCCTAAGACGTGTAGAATGAATTCCCCAAACAGAACAGTTTTGTACCATTTTATGTCTCCTTACAAAGATTAAAATAGAGATATAATGATAATAAACCTTATGTCTAGAATCCTTATTCTAATTTTGATCAAAATCCATTACATGATTTTGATTCTAGAAAATGTCTAAAATTTAAGAAAAAATTGAAATTCACACAATCTTGCTGAATTGGTGTCTAATGACTATGCAAATCTGAAATATTTGAATTTTCAAATGGGAGGTTGTGCCCATATCGTGTCCCCTAAAAAACTTTTAAATACTCCAAAGAAAGTAAAATTTTGGGAATATTTATTAATTGATATCTAATAGTTATTGTTAAAATTTCACAAGAATCAGAAGTGCTTGAATTTTCACAAAGGACTTTCAACCCCCTTTATCCCCTTGTATAAAACTAAAGTAAACTAAATATAAACCACATTTGGATCCCTTTATGCTTAGCAGCTGTGTTTCAAAATTCATAATGATTGGCTAATTAGTTTAAGAGTGTATCCTGTACATACAAATATATAAACATACCTAACTTATATATATATATATATAATTCAGTGACTTTTGAACTTTTAAAAAATTACTTGTAAAAATCCCTTGAAAGATAAATATAAGTTTTTGGGAACTATTTCAAAGATAATTATTAAATTAAAGTTATAAGACACTAAATTAAAAAAAAAAAATTCCCACCTTTTACTAAAAATTAGCAAAATTATCCCCCCAAAAGTCATAAATTAGCAAAATCCGGCACAGTTAATCGGAAAACGACTTTGTTTACCAATTGACTATCGCTATGCAAAATATATGGAAGACAAAAATGTCATAATTTATCATTTTTAACTTTATATATAAAAATGATTTTGTAATAATTTATAGAAGTGGAAAAATTATTATCCATTAGTTTTTTTATTCTTTTTAAGGTTATAAACAAATTTAAGTACCCTTATTTTGTTATAATAAAAAAGAAATGTTTATTTAATTAAAATATTTGTGAGTGTACGCAATTAAGATCTTATTTTATTTTTAACTAAAAAGGTTCATATTTAACTTGGTATTAGTTTTTAATTTAGTAATATTCAGAAATTATTGATGACGTCTGTTTACCAATGTCTTTCCTTAGAATTTGAAATAAAACTTTTTTTAAATGTTAAAAATTATTTTTACGTTACGAACTGCGTCAATTTTATCAATTTTTTTACATTATTTAAAACTTTAGTTACTCGATTTATTCTTAACGTGTCGTAATGATAAATTACATTGATTCTTTTTAAAATAAAGTGTTTTTTTTTTTATTTTAAGTGTGAAAAAGTAAATTAAAGTCAATGACTACACTGACAATTTATTCATTGAAAAAAAAAAGTTAAAACAGTTATTTATTGATAAACAGAATTCAATTTTGAAAGAAAATGTCATGTTTGAATTCTCTTTATTTATTAATAAATAATTGTTTTTAACTTCTTAAATATTTATTAATGAAAAAAAGACAAAACAAATATAAATCTTTCCAAATAATTGACGATGAATTGTGAAATTAACGAAATTGTTGAATCTCTAAAAATAAAAATTTGAGGGCGATGTAAAAGTGAGTGGTTGTTGAAAGGCTAATCCCAGCTGGTTATTACAGAACGGGGCTACCATACCAATCAAAGTTGATCGTTAGTAGAAATTATCCAATTTTTTAAATTCTTTTTTTAGTTAAGTTCCTGGGTCTCAAATTTGTCAATTTTTGGTTTATTTTCAAGATTATAAAAAAAATTTCTTGCGCTGATGATGCCACATTCATGTATGAAAGGGAAATATAATTATTTCGCATTTTTTATTTTTCCAGAAACTCTAATCATTAAAATCACATGAAATATTTTTTGCAATTATATTATTTTTTTGGTGAAAATATTGATTAAACAATGCTTTATTCAATAATAATATCGCTAATTCAAAAAATTAATTTTTCTTCGAGTTATAGTGATTTTGTTAAAACAGTATTTAGGGGCCTTTTTCATAATATATAAAAATATTTTTTTTTAAATTATTTAATTGTTAACATCTACAATGCTTTATTTTCATAAAAAACAAAATAAATGAATGCATTATTTTTTATTAATATATAAAAATATAACTTTAGTAAAGGTGTATTTTGTTTTAAAAAAATAATACATTTTCACTAAAATTTAAAAAAAAATAATGGTGTCATTATATTCCGTGATTGTTGATTAATAAATATTGAAAATTTCATTAAAATTGGTTGATTTCCTGAATTTTAGTGAATTTTTAAGTGAAGGGGGAGTCAAAATGTTTTTACATTTTGGGAATCGGCCATTGATTTTGCACGTACCTATATATATATATGTATGTATGTATATATAAGTCAGGTTCATTTTATATTCTGATAACCATGTTTTTATTTTATATATTTATTTTTTTTTTCACATTTCCAAAAAACATAACATTTCTGTGAGATGTAGTTTTTACAGTTTGTTTCACTTGTCGCGAGCCAAACAACATTTTCATGTCAATATCGTCTCTGCAACACTGCAAAATCATCAGAAAAATCCACAAAGAAATAGACGTTCTTGGGTCAAAATGTCTTGAAAAAAAAATTACACTATACAGTGGGTCATTTTGGGGCAAAAACAAATAAAAAACAAAGTAAAGAGCAAACTCACATGTGGGGAAACTCACTAATACGTCATTTTGAATTTTTCAGTTCCGAGCTAGTACATCCTAAAAGTTGTTCAGACATTTATAAATTTTAATTCAGTAATATTTCTTAAAATAGTTCATTAATTCTATCATTTATTTATAAAAATTCGAATTCACTTAAGGGTAATTTTTTACTTTCCTAAAGTTATATCAATGCAGGCAAATTGATATAACTTTAGGAAAGTAAAAAATTACCCTATAGTGTAGGTTTTATTCAAGACATTTTAATCCAAGAACTTTTTATTCTTTGAACCTGACTTATATATGCTCTGTTGTTACTGATTGACAAGAGATTGCTAAAGGCACTGATAATATATGCTAATACATATATTGTCATAATTAATTATGTATGTATGTATGTATATATTTATATTTCAAATATAAATTTTATGACACAAACTTTTTCAATAGCTCGATAGTGTAGGACTACAGCTGTAATAAAAATATTTTTTCATATTATAGAAACCACATCGAATATAGGGAACAAATTCTCACAAGTTCCCCCAAAAATCGGTTTTATTTGCTTGTTTCGACCTACCACCAAAATATGTAATGTTCGAAACATATGAGGTAATTGCTTATCTTGATAAGTTTGGATCAAGACAACAATAAGGACCCCAGATCATTAACACAAGACACGGGACATGTTTTGGAAGTCACCGGTTGACCTCGTAATACACGTGGTCTCTATTTACAAAACACTTGTAAATAAATCTTTTATTTATTTTACTAAATGCAGTATATTTCGGAATTTTTTTTTCTTTTAACATGTTAATATTTATTTTAAGGCAGAGAGTCCATAAATAAAACAAATAAAATATTAACATGTTTTCTTTTAAAACATGTTTTTGTGTCACTATTTACTTACCTCCCCACGAGGGCAGAAATTGGGGGGGGGGGGGTATGAAATATTTATCATCGTACTTAAGTAATCTTTCGTTTTGTAGGGAAAAATTAAGCTTCCCAAAAAGGGGCACTCTGGATCTTACCTCAGTTTAGAAGGATTTTTTCCATACTACACATTGCTCCTAGCCTGAGGAGGCAAAACGGATGATTACGCAAGTTATTTTAATAAATAAACGAAATATATATGCTTTTTAAAAAATCGGCTGACTAGTAATCTTTCGTTTTGCCTCCCCACGAGGGCGGAGTTAGAATTCAAAAATCAGTTTCTAAACGGAAGCAATTTAAAGTTTATGAAGTTTTTGTCCTTTTTTTTCTCTAAACAACAAATACATGATCCTGTAATTGTCCAATAAATTAAAATTATATTTGCCATCCAAAACATTTGTTGGCAATAAAAATAGATATTATAACAAACTTGTCCTGTAGAAACACAATGTTGAAGTTAAAACCATTTTTTTTCTTTTAATAAAACAAAATTTGAAAATAATCTGTGAATCTTGAAAGATGTAATGTCCGTGCATGTATACTTTTTTTTTTGTTATTTGTTAACATATCTTACATGCGAATTCACATGCATTTTATAAAACTAATATTAGGTTAAGATGACATTGTGCAATCATTTCAATAGTTTAAATATCCACTTGGTCTTTCATTTTTGTGTCGAGCTATTAAACGGTCTTTAATAAGGACACATTTTATATGAAAATTTATTAAAAAAAAAAAAAATTCTTATTGAATTTTTTCTATTTGAAAAATCTGTTCCTCCTCAACTGATAATTTTACATAATTTTTCTTGTTTTGTTAACTATGAATAAAATCATAAGATTTCATATGGACATGAATTAAAATGATATTTTGATTTGCAATATCAACTGCCTCCACTTTTCACTGGCTTATTTTTAGTAAACATAGTTGTTTGTTACTCCATAAATCTAATTTAATAGTTATTAAAATTAACTATTAACCAGATTAAACTAAATCTAAATACTGATTTGATCACACAGAATTATTCTTCTTTTTTTTTTTTTTAATTCATGTTACTTCATTTATCAAGGCTAAAAATCAATATTCGAGTAGTAATAATCACCTTTTCTTTTTTTGTCTACTATTGTGACATGCCAGTAACAACCCTGTTACCAAAACAAAATAGAAAATGGTTACATGCCTTTTTTTGTGTCTGTAGCACAAAACTGTTTTAAGCTGAAGTCAAACTTGATTAATGAGTTAAAGTTTTTGAAGATCTATATCTGCACTTTCACAAATAATTATTTTGTTTTTTAAATTCCTTTAAAATATTTTTCATGAATTCTTTTTTTCTATTTTTACAGAGACAATAGTGCGTCCCCTTGATGACTATCAACGATGACATCTGACCTGTGACTGTTCCCTCGACCTACGAGAGTGCTGGCCACACGAGGGGAAGCTTATGGTGCTTGTGCCAAACCACAATAATATATATATACATATATATATGTGTGTGTATATATGTATATATATGTATATATATATAAGCCAGAAGGACTGTTAACAGTTGCCAGCCAGATCATAATGATGATTCAACAACGACTCATTGCAACTGTTAAAAAGAAAATAAGCATGTGGAGTTGTGTTTTTGGTTGTCTGCATTCATTTGGAGATTGAAATAATTGAATTGTGTTAACAGATGTAAACAACAAAATCTGTAGCCACAGAAATCCGTTTTCGACATGAATTGAGTTCACCTCTACCCTAGAGAACTATGACGCATGCTCAAATCCAATAGCGAGCAGTTGAAGAACTGTGAAACAAATAAAGTTACCGATACATTTGGTGTGTAACTAGTGTTCCTCAACTGCTGGTACTTTTGTCTTGGTTTCATTTTTTGCTGATTTTAAACAAAAACAAACAGAAATGGGATGTCACACAACTGGCATTGTTGCTTTGATCATTTGCCACCACCAGATGCTAAAACAATCTCGAATCCCAACCAATATTTCCTGCCATGTTGACCAGCTCCTGGCCTTGACATCTCTCCCAACCAATGATATAATAATAATCATCATCATCATCATTGTTATCAATCATCATCACTGCTGCTGCTGCTGATCCCAATAATAAGCACCAACTCTGGTTATCTGCACTCTGACAGTAAACTCTAAGAAAAAAATGTCTGTGTTAGCAGTAATTGCCTGTCAGCCATGACCGGGGGGGGGGGGGGGTAGCATGTAAATTCTCTCTAGAAAATGTTATGCCCAGACTCACAACTCTATCCAACTTACTAGACATGACCACACCCTGACCACTTTACTTGAGTGATGGACATCAAAGCAATAAATATTGTTTATCTGAGGGAAAATAATTTTTTTTTTTAAATAATTGTTTCCCTTGAACTCCTGGCACTTCCTAAAAAAACAAACTTGGGAGGTGAGTGTTATATACCATAACATAAATAAGTTGGTGTAAGCAGGATAGCCCCACTCCTGCCCTGACTATCAACTGAATTAGAAACTTATTCTCCTCACTAGTGAATAACACACACATTCATACACTGTGTAAGGGAGGAGAATATTTCTTTTTTTACAATGACAGGATTTTATTTTATAAAAAATGATTTAAAATTTTTAAACACTGTTTAGTGTCTGTTTTAAGATAATCAAAAAAATATCCCACAAAAATAGACAGAAAAATATCCATTGCATTTTGTGCCAAAATGACTTTTCTATCAATGAAAGAAGTTAAATTAAAAAAAATAATAATGTTCATGAAAAATTAGATACTTTCCTTAATTCAGCTACTACTACTACACACACAAAACAAAAGATGTTGAAATGCTGTGCAAAAATTGTTTACTTGAACCCACTCTATCATTTCTGTGAGTGAGATTCATTTTTGCCTTCATCATGTTTAATGTTGCTTTATAATAGACATCAAATATTTTTGGTTATAAAAGACAATGTTCCACCATTTCAAATGTCAGAGTGCAAATAAATGACATCCATTTTGCTGAACTGCTTTCAGCATTTCAGTTGAATGTTTATGCACACGTCCCGTCTCATTTCTTGTGTCACATTCTAATCTCATAGTGTAAGAGCATTTATGCAGTAACACGAATGGCACGCACATACAAATGTATGGAAATACATTTGTATGTGTATGGCATGTAATATTTAAACATGACAAATTTAGCATTTCAACATTATTAATGGGATGTCTGTGCTTAATATTTTTTGTATTACTTATCAGCAACTCTGATAGTCATAAGTTACAAACTAAGTCAGCAATCCATGAATTGCGTGAGTTGACATGTGAAGAAAATGTTTCAATTCCACTTAACACAAGATATATTTGCATGGTAGTTTCATGAAAATAGCAGATAGAAGAGGGAAAGTCGACTTGTGAAGTAGGGACAACATAAACGAATGCGTGTGTGTTCACTTACTTTCTTAAAATCTCCTTTGTTAATGGATCCCAAAAGTTCTTTCACCACTTTGATTCCACAGACAATCACCGTGGCAATATGCTCTGATCTTTTTTTTTTTTTTTCTGTTTTTCTTTTTATCATTTCAAAAGAGAAATTCAACATTGCCTAATCACTTGCTGTGCTCGATCTTCAAGGATTAGAATTTTCAGATGTGTGGTAAATGTTTCAATGTGTCTAAAAGTTTGTTAATATAAATATAAATAGTGTAAGAATTTATTTTCATTGCATATTCTATTATTATTATTATTATTATTATTGTCCCGTTTTGATTGTGATTTTGTGGTAGATCCCCCCCCCCTCCCCAAAGGAATCTTCACTCAGATTCAATGTAGAATTCATTCTACACGCTTTTGCTGTAAAGTACATAAAGCAACCAAACATTTTTAGTTTTATTGTTTTGTCTTTTATTTTTCTCTTTTCCCCTGAAAAGAACATTTAACTTGAAAAATATTTTGTGTAGAAGTATTTTTATTCATTTCTCAAGTCTACATTAGCCAGGAAATTATTTAATCTAATAATTTCAATTTCAAAATCGTCGCATTTTCATAAAGGTTGTGTTTGCATAATCAAAACTAGAGAAAATGTTTCTTTTTCTTTTCTTTTTTATAAATCCATGTTGCATAACGAATCATCTCATTGGACTTATCTGCTTATCATAAATCGTAACTAAATTATTTTTTTTCTAATAATACTGAAATACTTTTGAAGACAAATTGCCTAATCAGGTTAAAAATAGTTCTAATGTAAATCATTTTTAAAATAAACTGGATGAATTCAGAAATAATGTTAAAAAATAAATCTACATTTTTTTTGGAGAATTTGATCTGTCTATTCATATTGAGATTTGGGGGGGGGGTTGACATGAGATTATTGATTCATGATAACTAAATCATGGGCAACACTTTTCTTTTCATCATGTTTTCAAATCACAAATGTTTGAAGGCTTCAACTATAAAATCATCTGTTGTGAAAACTTCTCAATTGTCATGAAAAGCTTTAAAATTCCGAAGTCTAAGATTATTTTAATTCATGTAAAAACATTTTCTAACTCATTTTTTACAAAAATGTGCAGCATTTTTTTTTTTTTTTTTTTTTCAAAAATGTTAAAACCACAGCAGATTTCATTATTTGTTAGTAATGAAGGTTTCCTGGCGAAGGGTTGGCGTCAGGGTCAGTTAAATATTTTATTCTATGGATGATTAATTGGCTAAAATATATTACTGTCTCCCTTTTCAAATGTCATCCAGATTTAAGTGACTCTAGAGCACCTATCAAGTCATTGGCTTTTTGTTTGGGGAACGGTTGACAATTGCTTCTTATAGTAATTCAGCAAAAGTCTCTTTCTCTGTCCGACATCAGGTGAAAACTACTTGACAAATCTATGAAATTCTCTGTAGATCTTTTCGGCATCTTCATTTTTGTACCCCCATCCCTCGTCTTACAAACATATTGAAAATTGATCCCTTAATTACTCATAAAAGGGAAACATGAGACTTGGATTTTTTGGATCACAATTTAGTCCACCATTTTTTATTGCGTGTATTATTTATAGTTAACATAATTTACTAACCTTTCTATGTTTTGTAACTTATTTTTATCATTTCACACGAGTAATTAACATCCAACTAATCACCCAGTGTATGTTACACAGAGAGTCCCACCTTTGTTGTAAAGAAGGATCTTTCCATTAATTGACGGAAGATATTCTCTCATTCAGCATTCAAAAAAAAAAGTTACAGTTCTAACAACTGATTCGACAATGAACACCTTTATAGTGGAAAGAAAAGTAAGAAATTTTGTTTTTAGTTTCAGATTTTAAAATTTATATAAAAAAAAATGAAGCTCAGAATAAAGAAAAGCAAAACAATTACAATTCTAACAAAATAAAAGCGAAAATATTTGATGTTATTTTCTTTAAAAGATTTAAAGAGGATATTTATCATCGTTGACGCACATTCAGTTTCAATAAGGGCAACATATCTCACACGACTTTAGGTTTTGTATTCTATAAAAGAAATCCTATCAAACAATGAATAGATAAATATCTAAAAAAATTCTATTTGAACAAAGAATAAAAATTGTACAGAGAATTTTTGTTTTTTTTTCATCTCTACTATTTCTGAAACATATGCACATCTAGATTTATTATAATATGCATATGCATGTATTTCTTTATATTTTGTTTTCTATAATACCCAATTAGTTAAAATGTCAGAAGAAAATTGTGAACCTCTGCAATTTCCAAGCAATTGGAAACGTCTATGATGATAAGCTGGTATTGTTACCATTGAGAATTGCGAAACGAATAAAATCTAACTTGAAATAATCATTAAAAATTCATATCAAATCGTGAGTCACTAAATATATTTTCCATTCTATTAAAACAATTATTGATGAAAAAAAGGGGCTTATTTTATTTTTAATATTTGTTTTTAGCAGTAGTAATTTCTTAGCAGCAAATAAAAAAAACGATTTAAATTTATTTGTATTATTTTATTTCTATTTTATTTCTATTTTTTTTTTTTTTAGTATTATGATTTTAAAATTTCTTGTTCTATAAGTGAACCAGTCACATTTCATAAAGATTTCAATATTTTTAGTTAAACATTAAGAATTCTTGTCCTATTGCTATTGACCCTCTGGGGCAGATTTCATTTCAAACAAATTCTCTCAGTAATATGCGATGCATATTTCATAATATAAAAAATGGTGATTACCTGAGTAAACGGGATAAACAGTGATATCTATCTAAACGGGATATCTAATTGACATTATGCTTTTTTTTTTTTAACTTAAATTGCTGCTATTATTGCTTTCTAATTTCATTTTCATAATTTTTTTTATTAAAGATAAAAAAATTAATTAATTAAATTGATTAAAAAAAAAAATTTACATTCATAAAATTGAAAATCTAAAATAATCTCAATAATTATCATTTAGATTTTATAATTAATTGTAAATTTAATAGATAATTATAAATTAAAATTATATCACTGAATCTAAAAAAAACTAAATCGTAACAGAAATGACTAAAAAGTTATTAATTTTTATTTCTTATCAATTTATTTTTTCTAATATATCAAAGTAAGATTTAAATAAACACCTAAATTAGCCTTCAATTTTATTTAAAATTAAATTACAATAAATCAGTTGTGTGTTTTTTTATTGGAGAATAAAAATGTAATATCAGGTTTATAAAGTTTCAACTGCATTTCACTTGATGTTTCTGTGGTGCAGTCAGTTAAGACATTTGCTCACTAATCTCCATAGTTTTATGCTTTGATCCTAAAACGGTACATATGGGAGAACACACATGCTCAATTATATAATAGATTTTTTTATGTTATTTAGATACTATTTTTTTCATTAAAACTAATTATTTACTTTTATAATTGGTTTTATTTTAAAATGATTGATCTCCAATTTCCAATCTATTGAGATTTTCTAAACTAATTATGCCTGAATAAGATTTTGTTAATGAAAAAAAAAAACATGAACAACTTGAATAAAAGTTAATTATATTGAAAGTATCTTTGCCAGTGTCAGGAAGGATAAGTTCCTGATTAATCAGAGCATTTCACATTTCCATTTGGTGTAAGGGTTTACATTAATATAAACGTTTTGAACATCCCTCCCCCACACACATAAACATTTTGTGTGTTGGGTAGAAAAGTTTAGGGTAGAGGTAAGGTTATGCAAGTGTCGGTTTAATTATCTAATAGTTATCATGAAATACAAAGAAAAATGATAGCTTATAGAGAAAATGTGCTTTTTAACAGAATTCTTAATAGGTGTCAGTGTGTGGGTGTGGGCTGTCCCCCTTTTGCGTTCATGTGTGTATGTGTCGGGGGGGGGGGGTAAAGCATAAAACAGATAATGAACTTTGATATTTTGAAAATGAACCATGAGTTATCAAATGAATGTTCAGTTTACAATGAATATAATAACAACGATTGGAAAACACTCGGAAAATTAAAACAAATAAATTTTGAGGCAATTTGTTTCCTTTAATTTCAAATATATTATTTTGAAATATATAGTACCGATTCTAACTCAGCTAATCGTTTCTTTTTTAATTAGTCTAATTAATTGAGACTGCAACATTTTAACAGTTTAACGAATTAAAACAAAAGATGCAGCAACATCCTGTCTGAGGTTGTTAACTCACGGAAAGATCTGCATATCCTCCTCCTCCTCCTCCTTCTCCAGTTATGGGTCATCTAGTACAACAGACTGGATGGTCAAGCTCTGCTAAAGCAACTGTGTGTCTAGAAGAGAACTACTAAATGACATAAATCTTTCAATATGCACTTACAAACTCGACTTTTTTTACAACTTCTTGCTACCAAAATTGCAATGGTCTGCACATAGTTGACCTATACTCCAATGTGTTGGGGAAGGGGAGGAACAGATTTCCTTTTATAACGCCATTACAACATCTTTTAGATTCTTTTTTAAATGCAATACAAAAATGAAAGTGCATTTTAAGTATTTTGCAAATATAACTCATTAGTTCATTAGTTTACAAAATAAGGATTTTCACAAAACTATTCAATTTCCAATGCAACAGGATATAACCATTTAATTTTTCCAATACTTTTAATTACTTTTTTTTTTACTCGGAAATATTTATTTCTTTTTTTGTTTCTTTGGAAATCGCTCCAGACAAGGAATAAAGCCACTTGATGTAAGGAGCTAAAATAAAAAATACTACTTCAAGGTCAAAAAACTAGCTAATAATAAGTGTTATATGGATAGATTCTGACCTAGAAAACAGCAATTTTTCCCCCCTTTGTTAGAAACATCGCTCATGGAATGTGAGGACGACAGGACAAAATAAAGGAAGTGAGAATTACGAAGCTGATGAAAGTAAACCCAAGGTCCACTTTCTGCTCTCCTTATTACAGAATATTTCAATCATTCATGTTTTTTAAACATTTCAACTAAATTGCATGTAAAGTGAAGATTGAACAATGGAAACATTGACCGTGAAGATGATCCTTTAATCTGAATAACAGCAGCAGCCGTTTACCTAATGTACCCTTAAATTTGATGATTTAGAGTTGTCCATAACCAAAGCGCTCTGTTTATTATATGTGACTGCAGGAAATTATGGCTGGTATTTTTATAAGGTTTCCATCAAATCTTTGTTGAAATTTAAAATAGTTACCCTATAAATGAAGTTACTCTATAAATAAAGTTTGAAGATAAAAATTACAAAAAAGTCTATATAAATTGTTATTTTTTTAGAAAACAGGAATTTAAAAAAAACAAAGTTTGAATAAAACAATTTTAAGAATTGTAATGAAGTGAAAATTCAATTCTCTTTAAAACTGTTTTTTTTATCTTTTATTTAAACTGTTTTACTTTTGCTAGTGTTATTTTCTCAGAGCAACTTTATTTTCTGGAAGTAATATGAAAATCAGAAATTTTGGAGGAGAAAGATATAGAATTGAGAAGTAATGAAGACATTGTTCATTTCTTTCAGACTGTCATCCATTCAGTACCGGCTTACAAACTAACATGATTGAAGTGGAATTTTCCAATTTTTTAGATCAAACAAAAGTGGATTTAGCTTTCATTACCAATTTCTGACAAACTTCTAAAATGTGTTTACATTTCGGATTGCTGGCCCCTAAACGTATATCTTACTTTTTGAATAGTTTTAAAAAGTTTTTGAAGATAACGAAACCTTATTCATGTCATAAAATCGCCTACTCATCGAATGGCTATTTTTGGTTGACGAGACCATCACTTGTTTATTTATTAGTTTAGAATTTCAACTTATCTTCAATTGAAATTTCCCCCTTGCTGATTATTTAACTCCCCAAACTTTTTTTTTTTCTAATCTCATTATTCCACAAATTTAATCCAATTTTTTTTTAATCTTTTTTAAAATTATTTTCCATTAATTTTTTATTAAAAAAAAATTGGAACAAAAATAATGCTAAAATAAAAAATTTATTTCAATCATTTTATTATTCAAGCAATTACAATATTGATATATATATATATATATTTTGCTAAAACTTATACATTCAAAAATATAATTTCCTTTTTATCAAATGGAATTTGGGCGATAAACAAATCTTTATCTTAAATAAGAAAACAATTTTATTGACTAGACGAATATGTTGATTGTTTAAAGTAAAATATTTAGCAAGTATATATATATTAACTTCTTCATTGATTACATTTTTTTAATTATTTAAAAATGTCATGTTCTTGAATTTTATACTTTGCAAACATCACTTCTCTATATAAATTGTTCTAAAAATGTGAAAATATGTTTTTAAAAAAGAAATGAGTTATGCTTTTCCAGCAAAATCTAAATGAAAATTCTACTTAATTTGGTTTTAGTCATGGCTGAACAGCAAATTAATAAAACGAACGTAACCTTTTTTTACTTTCAACAAAGAATGGAAATACAAGTTCTATTTAAGCAACAAAATCCGTGCATAAATTCTGAATTTCAAATAACAAAAACTTCTGCTACATTTACAGATCAGATTGTTTGAACATTTTTCTCAAACAGAAAAGAAAATACAATGAATTATTTTCATACTAGTATCAAAATCCTTTTTTTGTTTTTCACAAAAGTATATGAATTTGGGATGCCCTCTTCAAAGAATGGGGGCTAATTCCAAAAGTTGTAATTATTATTTTTTTTTTTACTCTGTGCAAAAAATATCCGCAAGTGGAGATAACAAAAATTTGATAATCGGTAGACTCCAAGCTTTGCCAAGCAGTCGACCATAACTCAAGTTATTCACATCTGTATAATGCGGAGGGAAACCAAAAATCCTAAAATAAAAACAAAAAAAAAATTACAAAAAAAATGTGAGTTGGACTTTTCTTTCTTGCTATTAAACAAAAATGTCGAATTATTTTCTGACTTTTTTTATTGCTTAGAAATTAATATGATAAACACCAGTTGCTTAAAACTTTGACTCGTATTCCATTGACATGAAAGAAGTATTTTAACACATTTTATTTAAATCGTGCTGATTATGAATCAAAGGAATTTCAGAATGTTTTATGTTTTCTTTTTGAATTAAGAGTGAAAAAGGTTGTGAGAAGTAAAAGTGCAAGAAATGTTTGATCACGAGAAAAGCTAAAGTGAACACAAAAACTTTCAGATGACTTTTTGCTAAAACTTCCATTTTATTATCCAATACAAGATTTGGAAAGGCTCCAATAGCTTTTAGTTTAATTGCTTCAATATGGTTCTACAGCGTACAGACGATATTTGTTTGCAAAGATTACTGTCACAATAATCACACAGTCAGTAGTTTAACGTTTTCAGATTTATTCATCAAGCTTCGGTCTATTTGTCTTCATGACTTCTTCTGTCGATTTAAGTAAAATGAACCTTCGTTTGGCTTTAATGACGGCCTCGGAACCGGCCAAAGGCTTTTGTCACTGGTGATCCTGGCCTTTAGCTCGTCCTTCATCTATTCATGTCTCGTTCCACCGCGCCCTACACAAATCTAGGAGGTTGCCATCAAACGAGCTGGAAGGCCAGGTGAAGTGTGGTCAACAAAGTTCCTGACAGCCAGATCTGTGTCTTCCGGCTGGTATAGCATTGTGCTGAGTCTTACTTGTTGATCAGAGTTTCACTACCTCACTCAAAACGCAGATGTAGCCATTGATGTTCAATCTGAGGTTCATCCCACACTATGCCACTGTCACCAAGCCACTCCAACAACTCATGAGAAAAGGCACAGAATGGAGGTGGTCGAAGACAGAAGAAAGGGCAGTGAGCCAATTGAAAGAAGCTCTGACTGGAGCTGGAGTTATGGTCTACTTTGACCAGAGCAAGGAGATAAATATCCTTGTAGACGCGAGCCCCGTTGGATTAGGGGGCAATGCTTATACAAGGCAGGAAAGTACTGTGTTATGCCAGCTATGCCCTCACATACGTGGAACAGCGATACTCGCAGACAGAGAGAGATGCTAGCCGTTGTATACGCTACCTAACATTTTCACCTCTATTTGTATGGGTCGAGGTTCACCATCACCACTGACCACAGAATTGAACGCTGGCGTCTGCACCTTATGCCATATGAGTATAGCTTGATGTACCAGCCGAGGAAAGATGACCAAAACTCAGCCGACATCTTCATCACAAACCCAAGAGAGACAATGTGGCTGAGGCATACATAAGATACATGACTCAACGCTACCCCATGGACTGAAATCTCCCTGGACTTTGCTGGTCCGTTCCCATCTGGAGATTACGTGCTAGTCACCATCGACGACTACAGAAGGTTCCTGGAGGTAGAAATACTTCCCTCGATATCAGCAAGAGGAGTTATTCCTCACTTCGGTGTAATCTTTGCCAGACAAAGCTACCCCGATATTGTCAAGTCTGACAATGGTCCCCCCCCCTTCCAGGGGCAGACATTCAACGATTTTGCCACCCAGGCAGGATTTCATCACAGAAGAGTAACCTTTGTGGCCCAAGGCAAATGGAGAGGTTTAACGGTTTATGAGAATCCTAAACAAGTACGTCCACACCACTACCGTGAAGGGCCTAAACTGGAAAACCCAGCTAACCCATTTCCTAAGGCAGTACAGGGCCACCCGCCACAGTACAACCAAAACATCTCTATTTCACTGGAAGGAAGATGAATATCGGCATACTTGCTGTTCCAAAAGACCCCATGCCAGAGTCGATCCACACACACGTAGCAGAGAATAATGTGCGAGGTAAGAGAAAAATGAAGACCTATGCCGACACAAGAAGAACAACAAAGATCTCACCCCTCTGTCTAAGTGACAAAGTACTTGTCAGACAAAAACGTCTCGGCAAGCTATCCCCACCGTTCAGCCCCAAACAACTGACGATTATCAGTATAAAGGGTAACATTGTGACAGCACGGAAAAGAAGACTACCAAATCACCTGAAACTCTTCTTCTTCAAGCAGATAGATCCAGACAGCTCTCCTGGAGAAGAGGGTGTAGAATCAGAATCAGATTCTGAAGATAAATTCTACCCACATCCACAACCGGAAGAATCAGGCTCCAGGCATGAGTGCCGCCCACGTCTAGAACCGAAGAAACTAGCCCAAGCACCGACAACTCCAAAACAAAACCCACCAGTGGTAAGACACACTCCACGAGCAGTAAGACACAATCCAATGCGAAAGCGGCTCCCTCCCGCTAGATTTGAAGACTTTATTAGATAGATGAATACGTAAGTAAAGTTTCAATTCTGTTTAAAAAAAAAAAAAAAAAAAATTTAGATTCCTCCTTGACTAAGAATTTATTTAATTCGGTGAAATGTACTTTAAGGGGTACCCTTGAAATCACAGTGGATCCCCATACTCTTCCACGCACGTTGTGTATATCGAAGTATGGACTACACACCCATACGCAAGCACGCATAGACTATGTATGTATATATATATATATATATATGTATATATATATATATATATTGTTAACTAACTGTGCCAGAAAAATCAAAGAATTAAAAAAAAAGTTTTGACTGTAATTCAATTTCCAACCGAATTTCGTGCAACTCACTTTCTCTCTGCCTTTCTCTCTCCAATCCAAATCGCTTCCCTTTCCTTCCCAGCTGTCCTCTTCATTTATATCAGCTGATATCCATATATGCAAATCAGAGACCACCATAAACAGCTGCACCTATGAAGAGAAGCCCTTTTTTGATCTGCAGACATGACATGCGAAGCACCTCATTCTTTTTCCTGACGGTGAGTGTTCCTCTTTATTGTGACACTCCCCCCTGATCGTATGATCACACAAGTGACAGATGGTGGCTGGTTGCTTTATCCTAGTACTTCTCCATAGTGGGACAGTTATTTCTTTCTCTATTACATTATATGTACCATGACCTGAATTGGCAATGGAATAAGGCAGCTCAACCAAGGAACGTCTGTCCTCTCCCTCACTTTCAGATGCAGAACCGCTACTACTTGTATTGGAATCTGGTTCTCTCCATTCAGTACTCTCTGATGATGTGTCATCATTGTCGTCCCCTACCGGTTCTAAACTGAGACGTGGGCGCACATCTCCTACATGTTGAGGCGTGCCATTGACGACCACTGACTGTGGACTTATCACTCCAGTGACACGATCTGGTCTGAATTTCGACGTGCAACGTCCTTGTGGATTTTTCACCCAAACTGTGTCCCTCTCTTTATAAAGTGCATGGTGATTCGGATGGGGCACAACATTGACCCCTTTCACTCTGATCTGGTATGAGTACAAAAAATTGGCAGGTGCTGATGATGCGGAAACATCATCCTTGGGGGTAACGTTGTACCAATACACAGCCTCCATAACAGGACAGCTCTTTCGTGCAGCAATCCGCTTCACTGTCCTATGACACCTTTCTATAATACCATTTCCGGATGGCCGGTATGCACAGCGTGGTCGGAAGTTTACACCCCACTCGTTCATGAACTGTTGACTGCAGAAGGCAGTGTCATTATGAGCCAGAATCTCGGCTGGGGGTCACGTTCAAAAAACACTGATTCTAATTGCCAGATCACATGTGCAGTGTCTTGCCATTGTAGTGGCCGCCAGATTGAAAACCGCCTGGGTCCACAATCGATCAGTGTCAAAAAATGGCAATCATTGTAGTGTGTAATGTCCATGCTTAGCCGGTTCCATACGTCCTGCACACTGAGCCCTCCCTTTTTCCATTGCACTGGAGCTGGGTCTATTGTCTGGCATTTCTCACAATTCCGAATAACTGCCTTTATTGCCACTTTAGACACAGACAGGTCGACTCTACACACAAAATATAATGTGTTCGCCCTATTCCAGAATGTCCACTATGTCGATGAATTTCGTTCAGCTGTGTTGGGTTCAGGTTTCCTGTGGCAAAAGCACACACTGGCTGTGTTGGTTCAATCTCTATCCTCATATCATTGAGCCACCGCTGTGGAACTCTCGTCAGGGAGTCTGCTCGGTTCTGGCCAGATCTTACTAGTGCTAGATCAACCGAAATGTTGTACTCTTTCACAATTGAGATTATCGTGCCCAGTCTCCACCTTATGAGCATCTCACTTGCAGCCTTTGTGCTCAATCAAGACTTTCCCGTGAGCGCATTGGTCACCCAGTGGTACACACACACAGTCTGTTTTTATGTGTAACACATTGGCCTTCCATTTGAGTGCAAGGTTTAGTCCTTTTAGTACAGCATCCAGCTCTGCCACGTTTATATGTTGGGTATCCTTTGTTGGTCACAACCAGCATGCATCGTCGATGATGGCTCCACTGGCGCCAAGAGCTATGCCCACTGCAAGCGAGCTGGCGTCCACCCACCCATCCAGTTCCTTTGTGGCCACGCACCATTTTTCTCGGACGGAATCTGATTGCTGTACACGGGCAAGTGTATCTGCTATCATACACTCCAGCGGAGTATCGCTAACCTTGTCATCCCAGTTCTGTGTAACAATTGTAGCGTAACGTTTAATAAAGCTTGTTGCCACTCGAAGCCATCCACACACTTGAAAGTGCCCCACCAGTTTGCCACACATGGAGAAAATACATCTTCGTGTCATAGTTCTCGGCGCATCCACAGTACTGATTCCTCATCGCCATCGCAGTTGGCCGTGCTCTGCCCAAATTTCTAATCCCAGCACTCGTGTACCATTTTTCAGTTTTTCTGGGTCCTTACTAGTAAGTCCATACAGGTCCAGATGTTTCCTTATGGATTCTGCTGACGCCACATCCTCATTAATATATATGTCATCAATATACGCCGACGTTGCTCTCCTTATCTTTTAATCCTGGACTAACACAGCCTCGAACACAGCCCGCATTACAAGAGGCGCCACATTTAAGCCAAATCCTAACCTAGTTAGACAATATCTTTGTCCTTTAAATATGATTGTCTGGTACGGCCAGAGAGATCTCTCAACATGGATCTGTAGGTATGCCTTCCTGAGGTCCAGAATGGATACATTTGTTCCTTGCTATCTCCATTCTCGCATTTTCTCTGCGCAAACATCTGCATCGCCAGTGAATGCATCATTCATGATAATCCATCACAGGACGAACCTTATTTTTATTGGCCTGTAACACAGCCATCAGTGGTATTAGTCCCTTGGGTGGGCCAAACTTCTCCTGATTATATGGCAACAACCAACCGTTGTTTATCCAGGTCTGCAACTCACATTCATAATCTTCCCTTAATTCATTACACATTGGATATTCAGAAATCCGAGTTTCCAGTTTCTCTGGTGCATAACCCGCTGACCATTTCCATGCTGCATCGGATTTTTCTTCTTGAGTTAGTTGCTGGTAAACTGCGAAAGCTCCCCCAGTTAGCCGAAGTGGGATGACATTTTCAAGCCACTTCACTCCAGATAAGTCACACATTAATTCCACCTTCTCAATCCATTCAACGACTGCTCCAGTCCCATCAAACTCAGGAATTATCTTTAGGTCAAAACGGTTGTCCATTTTAAGCCGAGATAGCTTGTTAACTAACTGTGCCAGAAAAATCAAAGAATTAAAAAAAAAAGGTTTTGACTGTAATTCAATTTCCAACCGAATTTCGTGCAACCCACTTTCTCTCTTCAATCCAAATCGCTTCCCCTTCCTCCCCAGCTGTCCTCTTCATTTATATCAGCTGATATCCACATATGCAAATCAGAGAACACCATAAACACCTGCACCTATGAAGAGAAGCCCTTTTTTAATCTACAGACACAACATGCGAAGCACCTCATTCTTTTTCCTGATGGTGAGTGTTCCTCTTTATTGTCACATATATATATATATATATATATATATGACTTTTATTAAAACGGAGAGAGATGTAATGTTTAGTTATCCCCCTTGCATCGCAACCATCATTTGATGATCAGAGTGATCTCCCTTGCATAGATTTGTGGTATAAATAAAGAACGAGCGCTTACGTGTTCCTCTTTACAAGCCTTATTATTTTTCCTCCCATTAAGTTTGACGCTTTTCGTTTCCACAAAAAGTTTCTCTGTAAATGCAAAAGTATTTGTGTAGAATTATTAAAAGAAAGGCCAAACCAACGCAGCAGCTGGTGTGTGTGCTGCTGTTTCTATAGCTACAGTCAAATAATAGAAATCCATCGATGCTGAGAGGAATTTGCACTTTTGCGGCAAAAGCTACAATAAGCTTGAATGCAACACAATAGTTCCATTGGCCAAAAGGTGTGCTTGGCATCAACTGGGTATATTAAATCAAATCCAATAAAATTTAAGTGCAACAAGCCATGTAAAAAGGGAGTTAGACTATATAGGTAATACTATACCCCCCCCCCCCAGCTAAAAAAAAAAAAACACACACAGCCAAAAATGTATAAATACACAGGCAATAGGGAAGCCGTCGAAATTTATTGAACCTCCCTAGACGGTTGGTGCCCTAGCCGTTGGTGGTCAGTTTCTGGATGGTCAAATAGCGATAAACTGAGAAGAGACGGATATAGTTGTGTCCGCTGACCAGTGGAGAGTGACTGAGAAAGGGACCGGACATCTAAGATTTTCGGTCTAAGGTGAATATATTGAGGAGATGAGAGTCAGTTAGAGTTCGCCTCAGGCGAGATCGTTGAGAGAGTTCAAAATTAAACGACTCGGTGTAGGTTCAAGAAGATTGTTACTGTGGGCCGACACGACCAGACAACTATCAACAGACAGTGTTTGAGGGTGTTTGTTCACGACGACACACCCAGAGCACAACTGTTACCTAACCGCACTTTCTCTGCACAATGAAAATCGCTCCCCAGCTGTCCTCTTCATTTATATCAGCTGGTCTCCACATATGCAAATCAGACTCCACTATAAAAGTTTCACTTGTGAAGAGAAGACACGACATGCGAAGCATCCGTTCTTTTTTCTACTATTGAGTGTTCATCTTTATTGTCACAACAGACAGGCAATAGGGAGGCCGTCGAAATCTATTGAACCTCCCTAGACGGTTGGTGCCTTAGCCGTTGGTGGTCAGTTTCTGGATGGTCAAATAGCGATAAACTGAGACTTGATACACGTACACAACTTGTAAACCAGTGCATGTGCCCTTGGCGATCATCAGTACGAGAAGATGCAGGAGAAGGAAACCACGACACAAACATTGGGCGTCGAGAGATATTTGTCCAAGGCGACTTTAAACCTGGATATGGTGGTCATCATCACAACCTCCTTTAATAGGCTGTTCGAAAGAGCAGAAACATCTATTGAAATGAAAGTGCCTATAGTAAATCTGTTACATAATGGATGTATGTATGTGAGGAACGATTACATCAGCTAGTATGGATTAGGTATCTAGGTGGACCAGCGCAAAAGTTGACATGAAAATCTGGGGAACAAGTTCGCTCGGACTAAAAATATAAATATACTTGAACTTTGACCCCCCTCCCTGATCTAACAGGTGTGTGCTGACAGGCTTAGAGTCCCCATTTGCGGCCATTACGTCACAATCGTGCTAATGAGAAAAGAAAGAAGCGTAGTGGACAGATGCAAATTCGAGATGTAAATCAGAAAAATAAAAATAGGAATTTAATTCCTAAAAGAGTTGATAGCGACTGGTAATGCCCCCTTCCTTCCTATCTCCGTAACGAAGTAGATCTAAGTTAGGAATAACAATTTGGCCTCTTTTTCTAAACTAATAAAGGTATGAACTTTTTTATAATTATGACGAAGAAAATATCTCTCAAATAAAGACCAGTTAAATTTCATGCCGGATTCGCCTTTTTCCTCTCTGCATGGAAAGTTTTAATCACAGACCCTAGACGATCACGATGACAGCGCACTGTGCGATGATGATGGAAAGAAAAGCAATGCACTGCGATGATAATGACGGCAATGATGTCAGCGACGGGCAGCAGTATACAGAAAGCTACGTAAGACCACTGAATATTTGAAGTAAGGAACTTTGACTTCGAGAAAGTGTTTTAATAAAAATCTTTTGCTGGGTGCCATGGAAACCAGGACTTGGCACTGGGATGAAAAATTCCCCGAAAGGTAGATTTAAATTCTCTCATTGATGATGCTGTATGCCAGTTTTTTCCGCCCCCTTTTGTTTGTAAAGCTTTTCTTTTAATTTTAGGTCACAATCTTTTTGAAAAATTATACGAGTTCATGTCCGCTTTTGTTGGAGAGAACTGAATATTAGGAAGATCTCACTGGAATATATGAAGAATTGATGCCAGAAAGCAGTGCTCGATCTGAGAAGTTGTTTATTGGTACTATGCTATGCCAATGGAATATATACCTACAAGGAATGAAAGATTTTTATGCAATATCTCCATTGACAAGACAGATGGAGGAGCTGCGAGACAGTTTAGGTGAAAATACCACCAAGTAACTGCACATGTAATAGTGATCGCAGGGATAGATCTCCATTATTATTTCTAACAAAAATACCATGTTGATAATGCGACATCAACGAGTGAGAACTAGATTGAAGTAGGTGTGCTCAAGTGACGACAGTGATACGCAAATAAATACAGATCATCCAGAAGTAACAGTAGACAAACATTAAGAGCCTCCCATATGAAGGTGCACTTGCCACTGACCTACACCCCTCTGTCCAGTTGTTTGCTCTGTGATCAGGTGGAAGGAGTGTGGAACAGTTCTCTCCCTTGGATTAGCAAAGACATACCTATTAAAAAAAGGTTTGAATAGTATTTTTTTAGCACTGTTTTACTCTTTTCTTAGCTTCAACTTTCTATGATTGCTACATCTGAAATTACATTTTAAACTAAGGAGTTTCATACAACAGTTCCAAAAGTACGGTTAGTTCTTTCAGCATTGGTGGTTAATAACATCACCCCTCTCCATGTTCTTTCAAGGAGAGGGGGAGGGAGAATAGATTAATTTCAAACTTATTTCACAAATCTCTCCTATACTATTTTTTCTTTCCTATTTATTCAAGACTTGACATCCATGTACATTATTCTTTAATAACATACATGGATATCAAGCCTTGAATAAATAGGAAGAAAACAATTAGAAAAATAAAAATAAAGCGAGAGTTACTATTTTCAGATGATACAGTATTATTTATTACAAAAATGTGCTAACAAAATTAGTCAGTAATAGAGAAAGGAAATTTGTTGATTTCAACTGAAAATGAGAAAATACAAAAATCTGAATTATATTTAAAATTGTTGCTGCAATTCTTGGCTGAAAATTGATCATTTATACAAAATCTTTTCTCAAAATAAAAAAATAATACAACAAAGTGTGAAGACTTTATTTGTTTTATTTGTCTATATTTTTCAGAAGTAACTTTGCCAATACATGTAAAATGCAGACTTATTCTGAGACAACACAAAAGAAAGGAAAGCTATTTTGAACTATAGACAAATAACCTCAACTAACCTTCAAATCTACAAAATGGTTCCTGCATTTTCCAAAGACTTGTAATTAAGTTAAAAAAAGCCCATATTGACGAATATCCTGCAAAATATAGTTTATATATATATATATAATGTTGAGGATAGATGGAAAAAGTAAATATCCAGCATAATAAAATAAAATCAACTCATTTGAATAGCTAATATTTCGTCATTATTGATCAAAAATAAACATTCAGAAAGAGTTTGAATCTGAAATAATTACAAATTTGAAAAAAAAAAAGCAATGGGCACGAGAAGGTAAAAAAAAAAAAAGGAAACAAAAATATAGCGAAAATCAGACAGAAACCAGCATTTAAATAAAATGCGGAAGAAATTAGGTCAGATCGAAGACGAGCAAGAGACAAAAAAATAAATAAATGTTATGGCAAAGCATAAGCTTTTTGGTAACTGTGGGCATCAGTAATGGGAGTGACAAAAATGCTTTTTACTAATTTGTAATTATTTCAGATTTAAATTCTCTGAAGATGTTTTTCAATCAATAGAGATGAAATATTAACTATTCAATGATTTATTCATTATAATATATATATATATATATTATTTTGTGTTGGTTATTTACTTTGTCCACCTATCCTTAACATTTTAATGGATTTAATCCAAATTATTTTTCTTCATATATATACACACACACGCACATGTGTATGTGTATGTCTGTTTATCTGTAAAATCAGATCATAAATAATGACTTTAGTCTTTATTTGGTAATCGAACAGAAATTAATCCAATTACATAAATTTTTTAGTTACATTTAAAGAATTTTGGTTCAGCAGTTGAGAATTGTGACGAAATTTCAATCTTTAAATTATTTGTTTTTACTTAAAACAGTCATAAAGTGTATCCTCAAAATGAAGTCTTAAACAATAAATTCCTTGAGTATTAATAGATTAGTTTGGTTTTCTTTTTAACGAATGATGATGTCAATAAAATAATTTGTTTTTAAAATGTACGTTTATGTCAAAGTTAACTACAAAAACTTTAAGCCGAGATTTCAATTTGACTATTTTAGTATGGTAGGGACAAAAAAATTCAATATGGAGCAAGAAAATGAGAGAAAGGGAAAAGTATAACTGGATATTACTACTTTTTAGATGACAACTTTATGCCACAAAACTGGTTTAAAATATAAATAACAATTCCTAGTTAAGTCTATTGAGATTTTAATATACATATACAACAGAGAGGTTGGAATGAAAGTTTATAAATGGAATCAAAGATAGTCATGCTACTTGAGCACTGCAAATTTTACAAATACACAGTATTGCATAAAAAAATGGCTATGAAAGTTTTATATTTGAGTCAACTACATTTCCAATGCAATGGTTTAAAAACGACTCCCCATACCTAAACTATTCTTGTATAAGAAAATGTAGAAAATAATATAAAATAAATTAATTAACATAGATGTCAGTGGGCATAAACTTGTGAAATTCTAAACCAGCTAATCCAAGGCTTGAACAATTAAGTAATCAATTGTAATCATTTTAAGAAAAAACACAGCTTTCACCAAGATTAAAACTAAAAATAAATAAATTATTTAAAATGTTATTCCAAGTTTGAATTGTATAGATCATTTTTTTTTTAATTTCTACTTTTAAATTGCTGAGAAAAATACTATGAATTTGACAAAGCATAATTTAAAAATCTACAAATTTGGTGAAAAATAATATAAAGAAAATTTTAACAAAATAAAATGGTATCTTCTATACAAAAATGTATATTATTGAAAAAATAAATATATAAAAAAAACGAAAATGTCTTAAAAATTTATTCAAATGTAATTTTTTTAATATTTAACGAAGATGGAAGTTATACTTTTTGTTCTCCTTAATGAAATATAAAGAACAAACAAATGGCAGAGAATTAATTACTTCTGTTGCTAATGTGGCAGTGGTCTTACCATTAAATCCTCTTGTTGATATGAAGAGACAACTAACAGAAAAACAAATAAGATATTTGTCAACATTGTCAATCATTGAGAAAATAAATACTGTCTATAATCATTTTTATTTCAGCAAAGATTTTTTATATCTGCCAAGATCACTATAAATTTCTACTTATCTTTTATGAAATAAAATTGGTGGTATATGAGAAAATTTTCTGTTTTTTGTTAATATATAAAGTAAACAGTTGCCATACTGAAAGATATTTCCATTAGAAAACTAGTGGTACTTTATAAGAAAAAAAACGGTGTGCAGAACATTGAAAGGGTATTTTGAATAGACAATCAAATTGTCGATTATCTGAAAAATTACTTAAGCCTATTTTTATCAGAAGGTTCGGTGCTTATGCTGTTCAGCGGCCGTATGAAAAAAATATTTTTTATAAAAACAATATGATATACTTATTCAGCGTTATATTCTTACTCACTGTACAAAAAAGTAGAAAAAATATCCACTAGAACTTTAATTACAAGTATTTTTCCACTCTGTGTATCATAACAGCGATTCGTACAGTAAGCCTCCATCTTCTTTCTTAAGATTTCAGTTATCTGCCCTTGAAATCTTAAAGAAGATGGACGCTTACTGAACGAATCGCTGTTATGATACACAGAATGGAAAAATACTTGTAATTAAAGTTCTAGTGGATAATTTTTTCTACTTTTTTGTACAGTGAGTAAGAATATAACGCTGAATAAGTATATAATATTGTTTTTATAAAAAAAATAATTTTTTCATACGGCCGCTGAATAGCATAAGCACCGATGGTTCTCTATATCGTTGTTGCAAATTACTGATGATGGCAAATATTAACAAAATATTAAACAGAAGAAAATGAAAACTAGTGAGATGAAAGCTTTATAAGAAAAACAGTAGATTAGAATCGATTCTTAGATTTCTTTCAACATTACAACTGGATCAAAGTTTACCACTTAAATAATTCTAAAATAAAGCCAAATTACTCCTATCTACGCTGGCTATGACGATCAGTTCAATGTAATTTGTGATTAGTTAGAATATGAGTATGGTATAAGTATATATTGAATCTAAGCATATGAATTGAAATTTATTTAATCTAAAGACAAACTCATAAAATAATCAAAAAAGACAAAGACTTATTTAATTGTGAGCACTTCCATATCTGTTATGTCTGTAAACATCACTTATTTTTTAAAAGGCATTGGTGTGTGTCGGTCATTGCAATAAAGCCAATACATATGTGCAAATAATATCTTACAAATGAGTCTTACATAATAGACGATTCTTTAATCATAGGCATTCACACATTTATACTTTATAACTTCAACCCCCTCATCAGGGAACACGACAAATTGACATGTGTTTTTTTTTCTGTTATTGACTGTAAAACAATATAAATTTTGAAGTATTTTCTCAAATTAAAAAAAAAAAATAGACTGTATACACTTTTTCTTTTTAGTGTAGTTTTATTATCAGTCCTTCCTGAGGAGTAAGGGAATGCATAAATATAGTAATATTATTAAGTTATATGAATCTTATGAAGAGTTTTTGAAGAAAGATTTCTCACTAAGAAAAAATATATATAAAAATGTCAAAAAACATTTCAAGGTATCTTTTTTTTAATTTTGAAAATTTGAATCGCAATTTTAACAATATGTCACGTATATAAAAATGCTTGTAATTTGAATGAAGACTGAAGTGTTTATAAGAATAGTGTGTGGTGAAAAGGAGATGAGAAAGTGACATCAAGGGATGTGTGTAAGCGCACGCTTGGGAGAAATGTAAAGATGCCATCGAAACTATTAGAGAAGAGCTAAGAACATATCCAAAAAAGACACACCATCATTTGCTAGAAGACGCGGCCATATGACAAAGTTTTCGAAATGTGTGCAAAACATGATCCCTGCATCCATTCCACCATGACAACAAATACCGGCACGGAACACAGAGAGATGCGAGACGAAAGTAAGATAAGGCCTGCGTCTAGATCAAATGCAGGGTAGGTAAACAAATTGCAGTTAAGATGAACATTATGGCACTTGCGCGTATGATGGCATTGAACAGATAGGGAAGATATGCTGTTTAGGCTACTAAGCCATGGGGAAGGATGGTAATACCGACGAGTTTGGGTCAAGAGGAATTGGTGATGTCACAACAGTTTCTCAATTTGTTGTACAAGCCCGGGTAGCTGATAAAAAATTGCTTCATTGCGTAATTCTCGCAAAATCTGTTTACTGCGCGGCAGAGCATCAAAACTGCAGTCACTATCTCTCAAGTAGTTGAGAATGTAACGAAAGTGGGTCCCATCACGATCAATGAACACGCTGCCATCAAGTTCTTGTTTGATTTCATGGCGGCCACTAAACATTGCTGCGAGCATTGAATCTTGGACTTGGGTGAGGGTAAATACTGAAGTAGTAAACTCATGTCCACCAACATCAAGCTTGATTCGACCCTGCAAGAAAGAAAAGAGATCAACTTCTGTAGATTGACATTTTCTTTTGAAACAAAAAGGTGTTTAAATGCAACCAAAAATCACAAAACAATGTTAGAAACAAGGTTTTGCATAAAATTTCACATTTTTTCGTCGATAACAGATATTTTACAAATTCTTTCATTGGTAATATCACAAATTATAATTATATAGTTATACATATATGAATTAACACAATATTTCATATATTTAAAAAATATATATAAATAATATAAAAAAATAAAAGTACACATGTATTTGTATCTTATATCCATTTATTTTCTGTGTTTAACTTTCAATTTAACAGGAAGTAAATAAATATTAGATTTACAAAAGAAAATGTTTAATTACTCATGATTGTAAAATGTGCTAAACAGAAGATAATTTTTTTTAATTTGGTATTTAAAAATTAAATCGTTTCTAATACAGCTTATTTCAAAATACACCATGAAATAAATTAAAAGCAAAAATAAGTATATATATTTTTATAAGATTAATAACTCGTATAATTATAAGCTAAAGTCTACATAGTTTCATTTAATTGATACCTTTTTTCCATGAACAATGTGTGTGGCCATTGTACACAGAGCAACACTTATTTTCCAATACTCTGCAGTTCCCTAACAAATTGAAGAACACTCTGCAGTTAATTGGATCCATTTTTATTTTTAACGTCTATCTGAAATTTAAACCGAAACCAATTTCGATTTTGCTATTCATGCATTTATATGAATTACATGAACTATTTGATTAACACACATTTGCTGCTAATGGATGGAAATTTTTTATCTCTTTAGTAAAATCATTTGAGAAGTTGTTCTAAAGTAAAATCAGTAATATCTTACTTTAAAAAATTCTTACTTTATCAAAAAGCATTTATTACTAAATTTCTATAACATCTTTATGTATAATTCTTTTCGTCATGCCATGATGTCATCGACATATCTCAGCCACATGGGTGCTGATCTTAAATTTATTTATACATCTTGCTAGTGACAATGGCAATCTCATAGCCAGGCCTTCTTCATGTTATATTTTAGTCCCATTTTGAAGGTTTTGGTGATTTCTGTGTAGAAGATCAGCATTTCCATTCAGGTGAATTCTTTTAGTGATTGGTCCATAGGACAAACTAACTGAAAACCGGTTGAGATGTCAATTTCACTAATACCCATCGGTTGAAAGGTATGAATCTAGCTCTTCTATAGTCAATTTTATTTGAATATTTTTCAATTGTAACATTTTCATTTTTTGTTATGGGTGAAATAGCAGAGTAGAGTAAACTCTAAAGGATTAGTCTAGGAAAGACAAGATTTCAAACAAAATCTTGAGGCTTGGTGTTGATTTGCACCACTTCTTTGTTATCAGAATGTCCAACAAAGCATGTGTGTGGTGCTGTGTAAGCCTCATGAGATGTTAAACTCATTGTGAGGTAAACAGGAAGGAACAATTTAGGTAGACTACCCAACAGTTTGGCCGTACTCAAAGCATGAGCTGGCAGCTGTGCGAGTGTGAGTGATAGAGATAGAGAGAGAGAGAGAGAGAGAGAGAAAGAGTTTATAAAAATAAAGTGAATAATAAAATAAAGTGTATCAGGAAAATTTCGGCTGAGGTAGATTTTAAAAGTTAATGTTACAATTTAAACATTTCGTTTATTTTTAAATGAGTAAAAGTGGTCTCAATATTTGTCTTGTGAGTAAAATTCTTACCTTCTGCACTTTATAAATATCTTCAATCCGATCGTACTCATCTCGGAGTTGCTGCCAAAGTCTGGAGATTTCTTCCGTTTGCTGTTTACTATCTTCTTCCAGAGCACGTTTACTTTTCTCAATTTTATTTTGTAAGCTTTTCATCTCTGCTTCTCTTTCATCAAGTTCAGCACCACGGGCTACAATCTCAACCTTCAATTGTTTTGTACGCTTCTTGTCTTCTTGGACAATTTGGTAAATTTTGCGAATTTCATCTGCCTTACAGCTCAAACCTTCCTGTAGACGTTCTGTGACATTTTGATAACGTGACTGCAGATCAACAAGACAATCCTCGAGCAAGGATTCTGAAGAATTAAAAAGAAAACAAGATTTATTTGGCAAGAACCGTTATCAAAACATACAAACCGCTTAAATAAAGAGGAATTCATTTAATCTTACATATAAAATAAAGTGAGATGTTTAACTATTTCTTTGACTAGTATAGCTTCATACAGTAAAGCTACACACCGAAAACTGTTTCGTCATTCATTTTCGACCTACATTGGTCCGTAAATTCATATGCACCAGCCCAATTCTGTTGTTGGCATGGGAAACCCCAGATAGTTTCTAAAAAAGAATTAGGGATTTACCTTCATGTGGTCCTTCCTGTAAGTACCAAAGTGAAAGTGGAGGTATGGAATGAACTGGATTCGAACTTGGCACACTCCGGTCCTTAGTCTGTGTAGTTAACCACTTAACGATTGGTCCGTGTGAAGAATGAATAAAAAAAATTTTAAAAATGTAATTCTATTATATTGAGTTCAAAGCAGAAATGAGTGAACTGACTAAATTTATATTTAGTCAGCTCACTCATTTCTGCTTTGATTATTGATGTCAAAGAGAGTTGGAGGAGATAACTCTCTCTCAGTCACATCTACTCTTACCGAAGCACATTTCACCATAAGAAAATATGGAAGAAATCTAATTAGTGTCATATTTTCATATTACATTGTGCATTCACTAACTTCAGATGTATAATTACGCCAAGTTGACAATAATTGACTATTAAACAAAAACTAACAAAACTACTTCTTCCGATTATTTATAATAAAAAACAACCAAATATCTTCATTCGGAAACAGAAACTTACAAACAATGCTCACTGTTCGACTGCTTTATTTAGATAGGTCACACTGTCTTTTATGTATTCACTTTTAAAATAATGTGGTGTTTCGGGTCTGTGTACATAGACAGAAGATGGACATTTTTCCTTCTAGCTGTCTGTGAAAACATCTATTTATGGTTTGTTTAACACCAAATTATTTCCTTTAAATCTGGATTCCTAGTAATATTTTTATTCATGTAAAGTTTTACTTATTTTCCTCCATGTAAAACTTCCCTTAAAACCAATAACAAAAGTATGTTTGTCTTCAACTAGACTACTTAAATACATCATGTGACTTTTTTCCTATTTAGATGACTGCCTCTTGTTCAGAATGAGAGAAAATTGCATAACAATCATTGCACTATTTCTTTTTTTTTTAACTTATTTTTACGTCAATAGTAAATGAAAACATTTCCTTTTTATTTAATTTCATAAGTGGCATCGAAGTCAATCATTCATTTATTGAACAGTAATAGTCGCTTCATCTCATCGTAAGTGTAATATTTACTTTTCCTAATGGTTACATATTATTCATTTTCTTATTTTATTCATAGACAGCAGACTTCAATTTTCATCTTAATATATATTATTAAACAGCATGCGTTTGCATTATAAACAATTCATTAAATTTAAATGCGAATACATGTGCTGAACTACAAAATTTCCAGTCGGTCGACCTCTTTAATACAATAACATAACAAGTGATGCTACTAAAACTAAACCAGCACACAATGCTGCTGATTCTTCTTATACAATCACTGATGAGTTTGCCTAGAAAGCTTCGTTTTTAACTACTTCTTACGCTGGCTGTGATAGATCAGTTGTTTGAGTGTTAGGCTGATGAACAAAAAGGTTCCTGGTTCTATCCCAAGTTTAGGCATCCAATTTTTTTTTCTTTCTTTTTTTATAATAATAAAAAAAGAAATATGATCTTTCTTAATTAGGAAATAATACAAATATCTAAATGTTCATAATAATTTATTAATTTAATAATTAAAAAACACAATAATTAATGCATAGATAGTTAAAAAAAATAAAATTGAATAAAATACTTATATGGGATTTCGGGGTGGGAGCAGGAGTTTCTTGAGTTATTCAATTTTCCCAAGCAACGCCAGTGCATGAGTCCCACTAATTATAGCATAAAATAAAAATCTGTCATTTTTATTCAAGAAAAGTGTTCACTTTTCTCTGAAAAAATATATATATATACACTAGCAAGGTACCCATGTGTCAAATATGATGCACGGCAAAAATGGCACTGGTAAAAATGAATGGCACAAGTGAATAAATAAGAAAAAATGGCACAAAGCAAGAACAATTCGGTAACGGAAAATTAGCATAGTTCAGGAGTGGCGAAGGTAGACTCCCTCACCTCTAGTTTAAAAATCAAAAAAAAAAAAAATCAATATTTTTAAATAAGTATTTACTCTGTTGTTTTCAAGCAAATATAATTGACATCTAAATAAATGTTTTTAAAATTTATTCTGTTTTCAAGCAAATAAAATCGATTTTTCTAAGTATCTTTTGGGAGGGGCTGTTGTAAATTAGAAATTGATGTGTGAGACGAACGGGCATAGGAAAGTTACTAGCTACTATAAGCTACCCCTTTTCTTTTTTTATGTTTGTTCGACTTAGTCTTTCCTCTTCTTTCATTTTTGCTTCTTTCTTTCTTCTGGAAGAGGGAGTCACTAATAAAGTCAGTTGCTCTAAATGGCAGTGGTGCATCGGATTTTTAGATAGAGATGCGATTTGAACGAACGCTAAAAAGTGAATGGCTTGAATAGCCAGCTTCTTCCTTTCTCCGATTCGTTTGGATACACTCTCCTTTTCACTTCCAAAAGCAAGTTAGTTTTCACAGGAAAGTGATAACTTTATATTTTTCAACTAGTGAAAATGGTTCCCGCTTGTTTTAAAGCTAAAATCTAGTAAGCTTATGTCAAATTAACAAAACTCATAAAATCATTGAACTGGTCAACAAAATCAGAGTTCTTCTTCTTGACACCACAGCGTACCTCAACTCTCAGCAACAACAACAACCGCCCATCCAAGCCTCAAGCTGAAATTCCTTTAAGCATGACTGCTTTCTCCCCACTGACAACCTAAGCCCTAAGAAGGCAAACTCGCACACACACAGCTTTGAAACAAGCTTTCCACACTCGTGTATATTTCTTATTCAAGAACTTTAAACCGTCAAAGAACTTTGGTTTTCCAAAGTATATTTTACATCTCTGTTGATATATAAATGTGTTTCATATTTTAACTAATGTTTCCTCGCTTTCATTCACAAAACTCTGTTGTTAAAGTTCACACTTGCTAGCTGGTGACTCATTCATAACATTTCATGTTTTTATTCATCTTTTTCATTCTCCAGTTTTAGCCACATTTATATTAATTGTTAGCGTTGTTTTTGGCACTTTTCAAAGATGCTACCATTGTTTAAATACACTATCCAAAGCCAGGAGCAGTGCCACAAGGCTATGTTTTCACCTCCATGGTTTTAAATTGGGGTTAAGCCAAGGCCGTCATAAAGAGAAGGCTATTTCGCTGAGTTTCGTTTTTCTGCTGACGTCACAGTGGTCGGTACTAAGATAAATAAGACACTTCCAAGAGAACAGTTACACACTACATGTAGACATATGACGGTGGTAATTTCTCTTAAATTATTTCTTCTTTGATTTAGTAATTGTTTGGTATTTAAGAAATGTTTTTCTTTGTGGTTTTGCTCATGTCATTTTCAAGGTGGAATTTTGATAGTGATTTTAAGAAGAAAAATCGTTCAGACTAAAATTTAAGATGGATGACAAACCTGTCTTGATAGGAAAATATTAAATAAAAAACAAATACTTCCTTGTTTCTCCTAAAATGTTTAATATTTTTTATGCAATAAAAGTCTGTATAACATAAAACGTTTTGTTTGTCCTGAAAAAGATTCTAATTTAATTTTGAACATGATAAAATTGAACTTATGTCAATGTGTCAACACCATTTTTAACAATTTGTTAGCAATAAAAGATTATCGACTAGAAATTCCATTAAAACTTTAAAGTGTAGTATCTGTTCTGATACTACAATTCATCTTTTCTGTCCTCGGTCAGTGAATGAGAAATTCTTTTAGACTGAGGCAATTTTAATTTTTGTCCCAATCCAGAGTGTCCTTTTTGGGGGAGCTTTATTTTCCTCACATTAAAAACCAAACTTCTGTCTTCGTGGGGAGGCAAGTAAATAGAAATAGTAAATAAAAATCCATGAAACAACGTAATGTTTATTTACGTTAATGCAGCAATAACACAACTTAACTATTCATTTTGAATTCTTGTTTTTCTAATTTTATTTATATTGAATAAAGTTCACTTTCAGCAAAAAGCGACTCGTCTGCCTTTCATTTATTTTTAAATGGAATTTTTAAAGTTTTCTAATGCTTTTTTCAAAAGGCTCTCATTCATTACTGACAGTCTGACTTTTCAACAGATGTCGCTTGCTATCTACTAGCATGACTTCACTTTCCAGTGCACCAGCCTTAGTTTACGTAGATCACGGTTAAGCCCCCCCCCTCCATATTTTAAAATGAGCATTTAATAACTCGTTAAAAGTGCAGAATAGTTAACAGTCTAGAAATTGTAAAACAAAAAACAGCAACAAATACCAAAGGCAGTAGAATTTAATTATCTACTGACCTGTATACTTTTAACGTGCTGAAACCGTTTTAATTTTTTTATTCAAAATTTTTATTTTGTTCAAAGTGGTCACATAGGGAAAAAACAAATGGCCGATTGTCGCTTAATAGGGGTAGTTCCCAAAAAGTTTTAAATGACTTATCCTACCACTAACTCTAAATCCGAGTTGCAAGCCGGAATTAGAGTTAGTGGTAGGTATGTCATTTTCTTTACAACTTATCAGGAATTAAGCCCCCCCCCCCCCCCCCCAACAGTTAAGCAACAAGCAACTATTTTTTCTCATGTGTCATAAAGACAGCTTACAAATATTTTGGAAATAAAAAAACTTAATTTCAGCACGTTAAAAAATATACAAATCAGTAGATGATTAAATTCTACTGCGTTTGATATAAGGCATTTGTTGTTTTTTTTTTAAATTTTTTACAATTTCTCGACTTAACTATTCTGCATTTTTACTATTTACTCTTGTTTTCAAGCAAATAAAATTGATTTTTCTAAGTGTGTGTGTGTGCGTGACGGGGCTGGGAGAGTAGGCTCCTCCCTATAGTTTTAAATAGAGGTTACACCCCCACCTGATATTGAAGTTGAGATTTTGTTGTTGTTTATTAATTAATGTTCTTCTTTGTTTATGTATAGCTATTTAATTCTAAATAAGAAATGATATTGCCGTAAAAGCACAAGTATCTGAGTAGAAAAAATCCGGTATTATTTATTATTGTTGATTAACACCTTCAGCTAAATCACCCCCCCCCCCCCAAAAAAAAACCAACAAAGAAAAACGAGATTCTACTTTTGTAGGCGATTACGTGTGAACACCCTGATAAACTCAATTAACGTAAAATGATCCCCTATTTACGAGCCATTTTAATGTTTTAGGACAGTTAACCATTTTGTTCTTTTTTTTTTGCTATGGGAGAAAAATCGGTGCGTTTTGCTTTTAAGGCGATTACATGTGGTTTTACAACTTTGCCAGTCAGACTTAGTGGTAAAAAAAAATTAGTTAATGCCCTAAAAAGTTAGAATGACCTGGAAATGATGGATCATTTTGCATTAAATTTATATACGAAACTAATTCCCCACTCTGAAAAAAAAAAAAAAATTATTTTAGAATTTAGAGTGTTCACACGTAATTGCCTGTTTTCCCTTTATGATGTATTCTATTCAAGATTTTGTGATATTTTCTATCTATATTTTTCCCGTGAGCCATTTTTTCCTATTCATCCACTTGTGCCATTTTTAGCTAAATTCGTCAAATTTGTTGAACATAAATATACGCAAATAATACTGAGACTTTTGTGACATGCAATAACGTAATTAATACGAATGACAATTAAGTATAAAGAAATAATTCTTTTTGATAAAATTAAAATTATGTACTGAACTATTTTTTTTATATGGAATTTTCTTTTTGCCATTTTTGTTTTAGCTTTGTTGGTACAAATACATTGTTGGATCCCAAACGATTCAGTTGTCATAGAATGTGTTATGTAGAATTGTACCCACAAAAGCTCTCAGTGTGCTATTCCAAATATAAAATAAAAATGAATTTGTGTTTTTTCCTTTACTGTTTGTTATATTATTCTCATAACTTTGTCTTACAGTTGAAGTTATGAAAATCACAAACTTCAAGAACACAAAAGTTCTGAATGAATCTATGTCAAATTTAAACAAGTTGATTTCCAAAATCATTAAATTTGAGATATCTGCGATTTATGAAAATGGACTGTCTGAAGTTATTTTGCAGACTAAAATATAATATTTCTGAAAACCGGTAAATATCATTTTCCCCAGAACATATAAATATATATACATACATATATATTAAAATATGTGTAATGGAAATAATCTGAAAATCCCTGAAAAACAGAAAATAAATGAGTGAATTTTCAAAGGGGGTTCACAGAAGTCATCAAATAACAAAGAAGGCTGTTAAAAATGTAAATAATTTGGGATTGAGAAACAAAGGAAAAAGCTTTCAGAACTTTCCTCCTCAAAATGAACATAAATTAAAACAAGTTAGTGAAACAACAACCTTTGACCAGTGTTAAGAAATTTAGGGAACCAGAAGGATAAAAAGTATAGAATACGTTGCAAATTTGAATCTGTCAAGAAATCTCCTAGGCAAACTCCTCTTAGTAAAGTAAATATTTTAAAGCGTAAAAATTAGATCAACAAATGAAATGGACTTTTTTACAGATGAAGTTTAGGCAACATTCGGTGGACCTGATGGATTGACCAAAAGATCAAGATCAAAAGGTCATGTGGTTAAAAGAATGCAGCATAGAGGTGGTAATATGAAGATATGCACTGTAATTGTCAACCAAACAATTAATTGATCATTCAGTTGATGAAGTATTTGAACTGAACAATGCAAACTGTTGTTATTTCATGAATTTCTTTGGATGGCACACATCTCAGTTGTTTCAAAGTGAAGTGGGTCTTCATGCACAACAATAGCTCTTCTGATGTATTGTCAGGTTACTCGTGAATTTTTTTAAGTGTAAAAGGTTTACAAGTGATAAGATACTAGAATGCCATCATCAAGCCACAACAGAATCTAATCGAAAATCTATTGTCACTGGTGAAGATGAAATTATATGAAGGTGGCAAACAATATGAGAAGACCAATGGGCAAACCACCATTTCAGAAATTGAACTTTATCATGTTGGGATGTTTTTAGAAATTAACTTCCAAACTAAGCTATCTCTGGTCAGGTTTTTATTTATACCTCTTATTCTCAAATCGATTATTATCACTTCCTCATGTTTTCCTTAGCCTCCCCTGTAAATTGACTGCTACCTCAACTGTTCTACATCTACTAATCAAAAAACTCATCTATTCTTTCAACATGGCCATACCATCAAAGTCTCCTGTTCTGCACACATCTCCCTATACTGTCCAGATTTAATCCTACTTTGAGTAGGTATCCCAAACTGTTTATGCTGTGAAAATGGGTAAAAACAGTGAAATTTTCGTAAAATGGAACTTATGATATCTCAGGTTATATCTATGAAATTAGTATGTAAGTTAACTTCAATCTTTCTTCTTTCTGATGATATCATTTTTTTTTCTTGTATGATAATTAGGGGTTTTTTTTTGCAGGTTGATTTGAATTATGTAACTATTTTAATGACAAATGTGTTTAGTTCCACGTTTTTTTCAACAAAAATATTTTAGTTTTAATGTCTGTGCTGTTCAAAATGTTAAGGAATGATTTTTCAAAGTGGATTACATCTTATAAAAGAAAGGTTATTTTTCAAGTTGGTGGGTGAAGTATTGAATTTTAAGTTAATTTTCATTAAAAATTTCCTAATTGTGAAAACTACAGTGAATAAAATTTTACAGAAATTTAATTTTAAAAATTATGCCTTTGATACCATTAGATAAACCAGGATTTCCCCAATAATAATCAATAGGATTCATATCGATCTTATTTTATACCAATAGCTTAACAATAAAAAGAGACGTGTACATACAGTTTTTATAAATTTTTGATTAAGTTAACAAAAAATAGAAAACATGTGTTTATACATTGCTTCTTCTCCTCCACCTCTCTCGTGCATAAGCCCCTTCTCTTCATTGACTAGCATTATAATATTAGCAAAAACAGTCTTTGCTCTTTCTTTTCTTTCTCTCACCGCTTTCTCTTTTTTTTTTTTTTCTCCCTCTTTCTCTTTATTTTCTCTTTTTCTCTCTCTGTCCTCTCTCTTTTTCTTCTTTCTCTGCTAGTGAGTTTTTATGGCCCAGTGATAAGGCTGCCAGCTTCAGTCACTGGGGTCCCAGTTTAAAATCTCGCAAGGTCTAGCCACACTTTTGAGCCGTAAACAGCAAAACACGTATCCATGGACAATATATATAATATATAAATATATATTTTTTAATGGCGTTGCAATCTATTATTTATAAAATATATACTAGATCTACTTCGGGCCCTTGTCACCAAACATATGTGCGGCTTCTTTCAATCATCTTACTCTCTACCGCTCTTCTGTCTATTTAAAATTTTTTTTTTTTTTAACATAGTTCACCCCAAACAAGGCAGGCCGCCACTGTAGACGTAAGGGGCTACTGAGAAAAAGGGTCAAAGTTGGGGGGGGGGGGGGGTCAACCTAAATTGGGAGCTGTGCAGTGAGATATCTGTTTACATTAGTTTTAAATCTCTGCATGTTAGTACCGTCAGGAAAACGGAGCAGAGAGGGAGTTCCAGTTTGGATGATTCAATAATCAATTTTAGTGAACAAATGAATAATATATTTACTAATTGTACCTCAGATATTCTCATATAGCTGAAGCCATTGCAATTATTTTGCATTTTTTTTTGTTTGGGTTTACAGGTTATCATAAATCATAGCAAAATAAATAAATAAGATATTACAGTTTTAAAACATTTTTTGTTACTCTCGATGATTCCAAATATGGTATTACTTTTATCTAAAACACCATTCCGAAAATGTTAGTGAACTTTCACCTACACATACATTCATTGATAGTCAAATTATATATATAACTAGACAACCCATAACCAGTTAGGTCAGTATTTGTTATATTATTAAAAATTTGGAAATTCCAAACTTTTCACAAATATTTGGAATTTTAAGTTATGTTTTCAAATATATACAAATATTTATGAAACTCTTATGTCATAATAGACCCACTCTCTCTCTCTCTCTCTCTCTCAATTACTTATTTTATTTGTCTCCCCCCACTATTTCTCATATCATTTGCCCTTTATTTACATTATTCACTCTTCCTCTCATCATCTCCAACATTCATGTACAAATAAAAAGTGCGCATGGTGATAAGAAACACGCAAAGATCTACATTTGTTTGTAGTATATATAGATTAATTTGTGCTGAATAGAACCATATGATTTGTATTGAATAACATTTTGTAATACTTTATACTTGGTCAGATAAGAATTAATATGAACACACGTTAAGATTCTATTTTTGTTTATTCACCATATTGGTTTGCATTAACTAAGAGTTCAAGGGAAGTAACTCCTAATCTTGTCACACCCTTCCTGTCAACAAAAAGCATTGTTATTTAAATATAATGAAGTCTCTAAATTTTGTTGGAGTCTTTCTTGTTCTTCTAGACCGGTCTGATGGTGGTGGTAGTAGTTCTTGTATTTGGTCGGATTGTGTCTGCAGTTGTGGCAGTTTTGACACTTTCTCTGAGGTAACAGCTCTGTTGTGATGGTGATGTTGGATCATCTTGTCTGATCCCTTGAGTTGGTAGTTGGAAACTGACCCTTCTCTGTCGTCTGTATAATTCCTGCAAGTGTCTTCTGTTGCATCTTAATAGCTTTCCATTGTTGTGGATTTTGACACATGGCAGCCAGCGACATAAATAGACAAATGCACTGAGCCGCATAGCTACATAGCTACGTGGCGCAATGCATTTGTCTATATATGTCGCTGGCTGTCATGTGTCATTTTCCTGAAGAACAGAGTTTCGCTGTCTATAATTAATTTGGGAAGGCCTTTCATGTTTCTGTTGTAATACAGTTGTTGCTGCTTTTGACACTAATCCGTTCCCAGATTTGGTAGTCCATCTTTAACTTTTTTGTCTTTTCCATTGTTATTTTTACTATTTGAACCATTCATTCAATGAATCCATTTGACCGTGGGTATCTCGTGCTTAATATAATATGCATGAATTCCCACTCCATATTGAAATTGGGGAATTCATTTAATACAAAATACCTGGCACTGTCTGTCTATAGGCGTTAAAAGATTGCTTTGAAGTATAAACTGCAATTTGTGCTTGTGACGTTCTTCATCGTCTTAATGAATGGCATTTTACTGTATTGATCAGCGACGAGTAAAATTTGTTGACTATTAAACATAAAAATGTCAGCTGCAATATTTGGGAATGGTCTGGTTGAGTGTTCTTCGATAATCATTGTCTCTTTAATATTCTTTCTCTGGTCTTCGCTGCACATCTCACATGACTTTACTAGCATTTCTATATCTTTGTTTATTCCTCTCCAATAAACACTATTTCTTGCTTTTAGCTGATATTTTTATATTCCTTGATGTGCATCATAGATTCTTTGAAGAACTGTTTTGCATACGTTTTCACACCTTTAGTGACTAATCTGTTTTATATTGATAGGCACTCTTTCAATAACCGGTAGTTCCTTATAAGTTTAGGTGCATCTTTTACATCCTCTGGTCATCCATTCATTATCACATGCTTTAGCATTTTCAATTCTTCATCTTCTTCTGTAGCTTCTTGTAGGTCTATCTGATTCTGTGCTATTATATAGACAGTATGTATTGTTAAGTTTAATTTCTTCACCTTATGTTGGCTGTATACTTGATAATTAATCTGGGATTCTCATCTCTTTACCTGGCTTGTATATAAACTGAGCATCGTATGGTTGAAGCCTTAAACATTCTTTGCAATCTTGGAGGTGCTTGCACAATGTTTTTGTTTTGTATATTTTCCAACGGCTTGTGATCCAATTCGAAATTCTTTTCCGAAATCTTTCACAACCAAATACCACTGTAAGTAGTTTCCTTTCAATGTTACCATTCTCTTTATTTACAGTGTACTCTTCTTGATCAGATCCATTCTATGTAAATAGTGTTTACATTTTTTTTTAAGCATTTAGCTTTCTATATCTGTTGTGTAGACTGATTTCTGATGAACTTCCTTGTCTCATTTTATATGGACTATGTTTTCTTGTTTTGTCATATGTGTGAGGCAATCATTTTCAAAATGGTATAAGCCATGGCATCTTCTGCATTCTTTATTATAAGCATAGCAGTCTTTTCTTTTCGCGTGGATTCTTCCAGAACTTGTACACTGTTTGGTATTTCTTACCTCATGATACATTCCAGATTTTATTTCACTGGCATCCTTATAACATGGGTTTTCTTTTGTAGTAGCTTCATATGTCTTTAAGCTTTCGATAGCTATCTTCAGTGAGAGATTTGGCTTCAATTATTTCTTCATTCTGTTGGAGAGAAGTAAACTCTAGACATTCAACTCATTTGTTTGGTTTTTTTAATCATCTGTGTTTCAAAAATTTTCTTTTTGTTCGGTTGTAAGCAAGCATTTTTATTACCTCTTCGCCCCTTTGGTCCTGTGTTCAATAAAATGTAGTTGTGCTTTAATTTTTCCTCCACATTATTGATAACGAAGTACGACGACATAGTCAACCCATTTGGGGAACGTTTCATGTTTATTTTCGTTTGTTCAATCTAGTGTTGGTAACAATATTTGAAACCTCCATTTTTTTTTTAGAGGGAGAAGTTTTTCATGTATTTATCGCGATGTACTCACTTTTGTGATGCTTTTCTATTCAATTTTCTTCTTCCTGAGGTCGTTATTAAGCTTGTCACTCACCACTGCAATCATGTAATAGTTTATACTTGGTCAAATAAGAATTCATACGAACACACATTATGATTCTATGTTTGTTTATTCACCATATTGGTTTGAACTAGCTAAGAGTTCAAGGGAAGTAACTCTTAATCTTGTCACATTTGTAAGAAATTCATAAAACAAAAAACTTTTAATTTTATTTATGTATAAATGATTTTCATGATTTTATTTGTGGATGTTAGAGCTAACAAATAACTAAACTTACTATTAGTAATTCTGTACGTTATTTACCTTTCATTTCCTCCCTATGTTATAAACATTTTTGTGAAGAATTAGATTTGTTTTCTTTCATTGACCCAATTTGAAATACTGTCTTTTCACCATGAAGAAATAATATATATGTTCGTATGTACCTTTTTACACAGACATTTTGCCCCTTGTGAAAATGTTATATTAATTATTATACATACAATTATACAACTTTCACATGTATTTACACATCTCAAAAGTCTTGCTCATTCTGAAAGTCTGAAAAGCTTTTGAGTGCTAAGAGATGTCTGTTGAACATTGTGTAAATTAGAGGCAAGTGTGTGATTGGTGAAGGTTTTTCAAGCAATGTACAGAAATGCTCCTCAAAGTTGTGTTAGAATTAGCAGCACATTTAGTGACAGCTTTAATATTAAAGTGGGAGTAGATTAGGTTGTTGTACTGAGTCCGTTGCATTTTATTTGTTTCTTAAAATCGTTGTCCAGGGAGTTGTTCAGAAGAGATACTGTTGTATTCTGAGGAATTTAGTGCTTGCCTATGAAATAACGGAAGGTCTATTTATTCAGTTAGAGACTTGGGGGTAGCTATGGAAAGTAAAGGTCTGAGATTGAATGTTACCAAGATCAAAGTGATGATCAGTGGTAAGATTCACTGCTCAGTTTGTGGAATGGGGGTCAGGGGCAATTCAATTTTTAATGGTACTTGTAAGCACTGAGTACACAAAAAGTGCAGTGGAATTATAGGTAGGTTGAGAGGTGATAACCAGTTTGTGTGCAAAAATTGTAAGACAATGGAGATGGATGAGAACTCAGATGTGGAGAAAGTATATCTGGATGGCAAAGCTATTGAGGAGCTTTGTTAACTTGGAGATACCATTGGAGCAAAGGGTGAAGCAAATGCTACTAGTGTGATTGCAATATTTAGGAATGGATTGAGTATTGATTTATTCCTCTCCAGGAGTTAGGCACAAGGCCAGTTTTTATCTTACTCCCACAAGTAAGATGTGACCCAAGGTCGGTTCGGGAAAGTGGGGTTTAAAAATTGCCTGGGCAGCCCCGTCGGCATTCCTCGGTAGGGGCGCCTCAGGCAGTAAGCAATAAACTTACTCCTCCCCAAAGAGGGGAGGCGAAGCCTGGGAGGGTGGACCTCCTAGAACTGCACAGGACAGACCCATAGACCGGCGTAAATCAAGCCCCAAAGGCCAAGACAATACCAGTCTATGGGGTGCAGTATCCATCAGAACAGATACTACACTTTGATCTTAGTCAAAAGGCCAATTTAGTACTTTTTATTTACTCCGCTACAGGAGTTAGGCACAAGGCCAGTTTTATCTTACTCCCACAAGTAAGATGTGACCCAAGCTCGGGTCGGGAAAGTGGGGTTTGAAAAGCCAGCGTCCGAGAAGGTGAGCACTCTGGCCATTAAAAATTGCCTGAGCAGCCCCGTCGGCATTCTACGGTAGAGGCGTCTCAGGCAGTAAGCAATAAACTTACTCCTCCCCAAAGAGGGGAGGCGAAGCCTGGGAGGGTGGACTTCCTACAACTGCACAGGACAGACCCATAGACCGGCGGAATCAAGCCCCGAAGGCCAAGACAATACCAGTCTATGGGGTGCAGTATCCATCGGAACAGATACTACACTTTGATCTTAGCCAAAAGGCCAATTTAGTACACTCAGGGCATTTCTATCATTGCTAATCAGCAGAATGTGACTATTTTCGATCAAGGGGAGAATCTATCAGGCACGTGTACAGTGTGATGATGTATAGAAGTGAAACATGGCTAGTGAAGGTTGAGAACATGTATTGCATGAATAGAAATGATATGAGAATGATACGATGGATTTGTAATGTGAGTCTTGAAGACAGCCTTAGATCTGATGATCTCAGAGGAAGTTTAAATCTGAATACTATAGGGAGATGTGTGAAAAACAGGAGACTTCTTTGGTATGGTCACATTGAAAGATGACAGTTCTTGGGTTCGTAGTTGTAGAACAGATAGCATGATCAGTTCACAGGGGAAGACCAAGGAAAACACGGGAGGAAGTGATAAGGATGGATTTGAGGAAAAGAAGGATAAATAAAGACCTTGCCAAAGATAAGGTACTTTGGCTGTCAATTTTTAAAAGTCATCCAACACATGTCAGCTTGTAAAACAGATGTTAAGCTGAATATTATAATTATGAGAAACTAGTGAATGCAGTTCCCAGACTTTATATCAAATTGACCACAGCTGTGAACTTTGCTGGTGTGTTCTCTGACTCCCTAAAAATAACGTCAGGAGTGCACCTGTTCATAATCGTCTTTAATGAGCTGACGAAAACCTGCAGAAACGGTGCTCTGTGGAGGTCCTGTATGTAGATGATATTTTTATCAATGTACCTAGCATGACAGAAGAGACTACAGGTGGAAATCAGCATTTGAAAGGAGCAGCTTCAAAATTAATAAGACGAAGATGAAACATATGATCTGTCCAACAAGGTAAATACTCATACAGTGTCTGTAAGCTGGGAAACTGGTTCACACTTCATCAAATGTAGGTCATGCAACAAGTGGGTCACAAAATCTGCTCCAACTTGTTAGTACTACATGTAGCAGATGCCGCTAACTTCATTTGTTGTGCCTGTTGAAATCCACTTTCTATGGAAACACAAGTTGTGGCAGGTGTTGAACGAATCAATAAATTCACCTACCTTGGCAACACAACCGATTCCAGTGGCCGAACTGACACAACTATAAGACAGCGTATATTTGCTGCATGAACAGTTTTCAAACAACTGTCGACAATTTTACAAAACATGGGGATCCCATCGCATGCAAGAGAGGAAGCATACAATGCACATGTTCGGCTTCTTGTATGGCTGCAAGACATATTCGATAAAGAAATGTCAAAACAGCATGATCCTGACTGCAGCGCATAGGATGGAGAAAATTGACAGTCTCACTCTAAAGGCTTCGATGAGAGAATATGTCACACAATATCTTAACTGATACGTCCAGGTCGCTGACTGTCAGTCATTCAAAATGCTTCAAAATGTGTCATACATCAATGTAGCATTGCAAGTTGATTTTTTGTTTTTAACTAAATGTTATTTTATCAACTTGGGTGAATAGAGCTCAAAACCGTTTGAATTATGAAAATACCATCAGTGGTTCAAAAGTTATAAGAATTTAAAGTACTGAAATTTGTGTTTTTCATTTGAATTCTTTTAATAATCCTTAAAAAAAAATTTTTTTAAATAAAAAAAAAAAAATAGGCCAAAATATGGACCTCATCATTTCAAGAAATTTGGTAATTTTTCCACCATTTATTTATTTTTTAAGCTATTCTTATGACACTTGGTACTCTTATGTAAAATGATGTGCTCTTTCTGATTATGGAGTCAGATTTATGTATCTCTTTACATTAAGCCATGAATTATAAATTAAATGTGTAAATTTGAAAATTTTTAAAACTAGCATAGTGTATCATACAGATTGTGAGTCTATTCATGAATGTATTATGATTCACTTAGTTGAAAACACCAGAAGATAATTTATAATGTCATCCATTAAAATAGATCATAGATGACCCGTAATTCGAAGGGTCACAGGTTATCACATATGGAACAGGAATCTCATTTAAAGAAATATTTTTCAAAAGTCAGACAAAATTCTATTAAACATGGAAAGTGGGCACAATTTTTGTTAATGGAAATCACTCCAGACAAGGTATGAAGCCACTCAAAAACTAGTCAACAATAAGTGTTAGATGGATAGATTGCGATCCAAAAACAGCAATTCTCCCTCCTTTGTCAGAAACATCGCTGATGGAGGACAAAATAAGATTTAAAATAATTTAATGAATAAAAATTTAAACCATTACATCATATGAATCCTCGACACGAGTGCAAAGTTATTTATGTTTTCAGAATATTGTTAATATTTCTTCAAAAAGAGAAAAAGAAAAGAGAAAAGAAAAGGAAAGTGAGAACGAGAGAGACAAAAGGAAAGTGAGAAAAGAGAGAAAAAAAACGAAAGTGAGAAAAGAGAAAGAAAAGAAGGAGGCAAGTATTCATTTGTAGCTCTTTCTGCTGCTGCTATTACTACTTTAACAAATAGCTGTCAGTCATGGGTGTCAAGAAAGGGGAGACAGGTTGTTTACAAATTTAGTATTTCAGTTAGGCGCGTTTGCATTTTTATTCAGAATTCGACAGAAAATACATTTTAAAGAAAAATCCGCACAATTACAAATTATCAAATATTTACATATTATACATAAAAATATTTCCAAAACTATCATCTAGATGAAACTTAATGATCTACGTCGATATATCTTATCAATTTCGAAATATTCTTAGTTAAGTTTGATCGGTCATATCTTCAGTTCTAGTGGTCATAAAAACCCACATCACATGGCAGTCAAACTATTCATCTAGTTTTAAATAGTCTGTGAAATCTCAAGAATATCCAATCAAATCTAACGCTGCGGGTTTTTAATCAAAATGTAACATATGAAATATAAAAATGAAAGAAAAATTTCCCTTTCTGGTTCTTCAGCTTTTAGCATTTTTCATTTTTAACTTGGAGTATAAAATATTTAATGTACGAGGGGCATTCAATAAGTAATGCCCCTGACCCACTTCCAGTTGTCTGATCTAGATGAAATTTTGCATGTGTAATGATTTATAATTTATATCTGTATGGGTTATGTTGCAAAAAACAGCTCTGAACTAATTGTGGTTTCTGATTTACAGGTGTTTGAACTGAGTCAGGTGTGAAATGGAGCCAGTTAAGTGTCGCGCAGTGATCCGTTTTTTTGTATTTGAAAGGACGCACACCAAAGGAGACTTTTGATGAAATGAAAGAAACTTATGGTGATGATGCCCCATCATATGCCCTTGTAAAATGCTGGCATCGTGAATTCAAACATGGCCGGAAGTCTGTGGAAACAGCTCCCAGACCTGGTCGTCCATCTTCTGCCATTGATGAGGCATCTGTCCGTCAAGTTGAGGCTGCTATTTTGGAAGATCGACGCATTACTATTCACCAAATAGCCCAAGAGGTCAAGATTAGTACAGGGTCTGTGGAAACTATCATTCATGACCATTTGCATATGCATAAGGTGTCTGCCAGATGGATTCCCAGGTTTCTCACCTTTCCAGAAGCAAGAATGTGTTGAGTGCTCGAGGATAAACTTGGAGATGTGCCAAGAAGATGAGTCAAAGTTTTTCAAAAGACTGATTACACAGGATGAAACTTGAGTCCATCACTATGATCCAGAGACCAAAGCCCAGTCAATGCAGTGGAAGCACTTGGACTCACCACCTCCAAAGAAGGCAAGGGTGCAGCCCTCTGCTGGCAAGGTCATGCTCACAGTCTTCTGGGACCAGGACGGAGTAGTGATGACAGATTTCCTGGGAAAGGGTACCACAATTACAGGAGCCTATTACGCTTCACTTTTGATGAAATTAAGGGAAGCTATCAAAATCAAGGGGTTGAACAAGATCAGCAAAGGTATCCTCCTCCTGCAGGACAACGCTCTGGTCCACAACTCGCATGTCGTTAGATCAGAAGCACGAGTGTGTGGCTATGAAATCCTGCCCCATCCCCCTTACTCTCCTGACCTAGCACCCTCTGACTTTCATCTCTTCCCAGCCATGAAGTTGTTTTTGAAAGGAAAGCGTTTCCCAGATGATGCACCCTTGATTTCTGAAGTTATGACGTAGTTGGAGGACCAACCTGGGGTGTTCTACAAAAACCGTGTCCAGAGCTGAATCAAACGATGGGAGAAATGCATAACTCGGGGTGGTTCCTATGTAGAGAAAGACTAATAACTGTGTCAAGTTTCATTAATCTACTGCTATGGAAATGGGTTAGGGGCATTACTTATTGAACGCCTCTCGTATATCAACATTGTAACATTTATTTTATTCTCTTTCCATCCATATAATTGTTTTAAAAATTGTCCCACTAATAAGAGAGATATGACTTGTTAAAGCAGATTAGGTGTGAAAAGACGTTGTTGGCTTGTAATGCTACATCAATGTCAATGGCCTAAGGCCGCATGGTAGGCCATTTAAGACATGGAGAGGATCAGTTGATGATGAACTGCCTCATAGTGAGCAGTACAAGTGAAATGGCAGCATAGAGGAAAAGTTGGAAGTCATTCATAAAACGTCTAACCTCAGTATGAGACATAAGACGAAACATTAAAATGTGGATTTTCTCACAAAAAAAATGTATATGTTCCATTTTTATTATATTGCAATTAAGAACAGAATTCTTCATGTCATCAGATCATGTATAACATCAAAGCAACAAAAAAAAAGAATAACTTAGTCGAGTTTATTCAATTTTCTTTACTTTGATGTTATTATACTTTGATGATTGCATACAAAAGAAAGACGAAATTCATGACATCCAATCATAAAAATATTATTTGAAGTAAATTATCAATAACAATGTTCTATCTATCAAATGAATGAACAAAAATATAAATATGAAGACTATTTTAAATACCAAGTTTTTATTCTTGTCATAATAAAAACAATGTCATTCTAGTATAGCCAAGTGCATTGAACAAGGACACACAACCATTGTCAATAAAAAATATAACGACCTGTCACAGTTACAGCTTCAAATCTAACATGCACACAAACAGAATAAGAAATTACAAATATGTGAATGTATCTTAGAAAATAAATATTTAGAAATAAACTTATTTTTTTTAATTATTTAATTTGAACAAGATATTATTTTAAAGAATTAATAAGAGTTTGAAAATTTATAATTTATTTTCTAAATCTTTCAAAACATTAATTTTTGTTTGTTTTTGTTTTTTAATTATTTGGGCAAATTGTTATCATTCCACTGCGTGACTTCTTTATTAAATCTTAATTACAGGGTTTGGGATTGAACTCGCAATCAATGGCGTTTAAAAACATTTATACAGAAACATTTTATCAAGTTAAGCTCCAGACATTAAAGTTGTTTTGTTTTAAAGCAACTTCTTTTAGCACTGAATAAAAAGATTACTTACCAAATTGACACTGAAGGTCATCAGGTTCACCGTCTTCATCCAATCTATTGGAAATGGGAGGTGGAGAACTAGCAGCACTAGCCATGGCACCATTAGCCACTGCCGCTGTTGCCTCTCTTTGTAAAGTTTCAAAATTATTTCCTATACGCCCCACACCAGCAACCTGCTGCTGGGGACCCCTCACCTGGATCCCTGGCAGGGGGGGCCTTTGATTAGGACCGCCATCACAAAAATGTACACCAGCTTCTCCAGAGTTCTGTAGATAATCACCACAGATGAAACATACTTCGATGTTCTCATCTACATGTCTCTGGTTTCTCTGATTATGTACAATATTTCGATGACCTCTTTGATTACGTCTGTCCACACTTCCTTGAACAACCCCTCGTTGATTGCCTCTTCTGTAATTAGGGAACCAGTGAGTACGCTGCACATAACTAGCTGTATGCGCATTGCGTCCTGGAGGAACTCGAGGCCGTTGTGCCTCTTGAATGGGGATCCTCCGCAAAATCTGTTGGTCAAATCGACCACGAGAACTGTGATAGCCCATTAAAGCTTGGCGGCTTCCATGGTTCACAAAATGTCCATATCTGGCACCCTGATTGTACATGGCTACTCTCAGTTGATCTGAAAACAAAAGAAAAAATAAGCTTGAATGCAAACATTTTTTTTAATTATATATTTAAGACATGAAAGATTATAAACTAACTGCAATCTATTTATTTGTACATGACATTTTGTTGTTTTAGATTCCTTTAACAATGATAGACTTACATTTAAGTTGTCACATTAAACATTTTCAGCTATAATATCTTTTACTTGTGCACTAGTTACGAACCTAAGTTTTATCGACAAAATAAAAGTATAACAAAGGAGAGATCAAAAAGTGATACTAATTTCTATTAACTAAAATTATCAATAGCAAAGTTTGACAATACTCATCTAAAACATGTTTCTCTTGAAACTGATTTAGATATTTTACAAAATAAGAAACAACAGTGTTTTGTAATGTAGTAGAGTGATTTTAGCTTCAAAAAAATTTAACAATTTTGTCTAATGTATAGAAAATGTATAATGTGCCAGCCACAACATTATACATTTTCTCCCCATGGAGATATTCCCCGCAGGTTCCTCCATCTGAAAAATGTGTTGATACTTCCAGATATGGTGAGCCATCACAAAATAAAATAATACTACTACTAATAAAAATGAAACTCTTGATGAACAGTCAGTTTAACAATTTCATACAATCATTCCTGTTTATTTCTGAGGTTAGATCTCGACTGGGTAAGCTTAAGTGTTTGAAAGGGGAAATGCCGAGTTTTAAAATATTTTTAAAGCAGGATGATGATTTGGGGTCATCACAGAAAATGGGAAAGCTTTTTATATGGTTGTAGTTCAATTTGATGTTTCATACAACAGATTAATCGGCTTCTTATTTTGGGGGATATATTGGTAAAAATCCATGTTGTGTGGTGTTTTTCCTGCATGTCTGCATTCTAAAGTTTTTTAGCTGAAGGTGGTGTGGGTCACATTTTCAGGAAAACAGTGCTATGAGTTAGTTTGACAAGTTTATATTGTCTTTCACCGTCTGGCTTTTGAGGAGAGAAAACATGGTTAGTAAATATTCTCAAACATTGAAAAAACTGGTGCCAAACACTTTGATTGGTTCGAAGCTGCATAGGTGCTTTTAGCAGCCATGGTAAATTAGGCAGGTTTATTTGTTACTTTTGAAAAGCAACACAACAAAAGCTGCAGTTTAGGTAGCAAAAATTAGATTTTTAAAGATAATTGAGCATTTAGTTTGAAAGATCGTATGCAAAGATATTTAATTTCCATAGGATTTTGCTGGCAAACCAACTTCTAGATTTAACAATTTCAATAATACAGATAAAATTGATATTTTTTATTAGATAAAATGGAAAATATATTCAAACCAAAATTCTAAATATGAATCACACTAGCAAAATATGCCTTTTTTTTAATTATTGTATTCAATAAATGATAAGTGCAAATATTGTAAAATAATAGGGGGAAAAAATGTAATCATTTACTAAGTCTTTTTCATTTCTTTGATTATAATTAATTTAAAAATAGATAAAACATTAGTATTATATGACCGCTTATCCTTGATAATATTGCTTGAAAGGACCGTAGCACTTTGTCGGCATGGATTTGTAGGTAAGCATTTCTTAGATCCAGAAGAGAATACATTGACCCCTTGTTGATTTCACTCTCAGTTTCTCGAACAACACCGTTTTCAATATCGATCTCTATAGCTAAGCCTTTTGAGTGCTAAAACACATTCTGACAACTTCTATTAAGCTCGTTTTTATAGATGGCCAAGCACACCGGTCAAATGTGGTAAATATGCATAAATACTCTAGTTCCAGTGTGCCCTTTTTCTTTATCACATCCAGGTTCTGCAGTTACGGACTCCTTTTATGGCAACGATAAGGTACTATTTCCACCACTCAATCCAGGTTCGGGCTCATGTCTGCCATATATACTTTCTTCATATCTGAGTTCTCATCCATTTCTATTGTCTTATATTTCTTGTACACAAACTGGTTATCATCTCTCTAACTACCTATCATTCCACTGCACTTCTTTCTGAAGCCTTTCCAACTCTCAACCACTGATAAATACTTTGGTCTTAGTAACATCTGCTCACCGACCTTACTTTCCATAGCATTTCTCCAAGTCTCCAACTTAACATGTAAACCTACCACAAGCAAGCACTAAATCATCAGCATAAAGCATATTTTCCGAACAACCCATACAAAACTCCCTGGACAACGTTTCTAAGAGACAAATGAAAAGCAACAGACTCAGTACACATCCCTGACGTATTCCCATTAAAGCTGTCACCAGTAAATGTGCTGTTAATTCTAACATGACTTTCAGTATTTCTGTACATTGCTCCACCAACCATTTGCTGGCCTCTAATTTATGCAAAGCCTACCAGATAACATCTCTTGGCACCGTCAAAAGCTTTCTCCAAATCCACAAAAGCAAAATACAGGTACCGTTTCTTACCAAGATACTTCTCTTGCATTTGTTTCAGGATAAATATAGCATCAGTGGTAATTCAACCAGACATAAAACCAAACAGCATTTCATCTAGGTTTAGCTGCTCAATTATTCTCTCACCCACTTTCGGGATCTATGTGTAATTACCTCTATCAAGAACAACAACTTCTTTTATGATCTGATTTGTCAAATCTGTTTGCTTCATCCGCAGCCTTCAACATTTCTGTAACAACATCTGAGGGTCATTCAGTTTTACACTTCTTCAACTTACTCACAGCTTCCCATGCAATTTCTTTCTCAATTTTTATGGCTGGAAAAGATACTGCTTCTGAAACTTTGAGATTTTCTCGATCCCACGAAAACTCAATATTCAACAATCTTTCAAGCATCCATCTTTCTCTGGAAAACATAATACTTGTTTGCCACTCAGTTTAAAATGACTAGCTTGGGTCGCTCTTGTTCTGACAGGTCGAGGGTACAGGTCTGACAGCTTGTCTGGCTGCTGTTTCCGACTGGTAGTACAGAAGCGCTAAGAACATCTGCTCTATCAACAGTTGTAAAATATCGGGATAACTGTAGTGCCATATCGCGCATGGAAAGAGACTCTGCAGTTATCTCCGGTGGGCTTTCCCTTATTGATTCGGCTAATAGTCTACTTGTGTGCACTTTGTTTTTGACATTCAAAAAACACCCACATTGCCCAAACCATCTCTATCTAAACAAAAAAAAACAAAAAAAATAAGTCTCTCCTTCACAAATATCCGAGGACTTAAAACTAACTTTGACAATGTAGAATCTTTCCTCCACGTTAAATCCTTGGATATCCTAGCACTCTGAAATTAACCTTAACTCCTCAATATCTAATAATTTTAATATGCCAGAGTACATCCCATTCTGCCATAAAGACTCCGAAGATCAGGCCTACATGTTTAACCTTACAACAAAACATCAGTTACCTATATTTTCTCTACCGCTCTCCATCGACTTAAGACTGTAGCCTAATTGACTACATCTCCGGTGGTATCAACATAGCACTTTCCTTGGATCAGAGCGCACAAATCCATGTATTTTATGGCTTTTAATGTCCACCCGTGATTAGCTAGGTTTCTCAAGCTCCACAGACCCAGCTGGTAATAGATATGAACATGCATGAGTGCGTTCACTGCACTGGCCGCGATCGTCCCACTCCTTGTGCTTGTCCAAAGCTGCTGTTCGATTCAGTCAGTGCTGCAACAAAGGAATTCTCCTTCAAAACAAAAAACACAACTCCAGTTTAAAAACAATTAACAGAGGCTTATTTTTCTTTTGGAGGTTAAAATGGTACTTGTTTTCTTAGGTTGAATGACAGACTTGCAAAATGAGATCTCTTATCCTGACCACATAAAATATAAGTCCCATCAATACAATCCTTTGGCTAAGAGCCACAAGGGCTCACCTTGCCTGGAGAAGCACGCCAGCCCAACTGACTGCAAGCCCTTCAAAAAACAAACCGCCATCTCAAACGTCCAACTCCAGCCCAGAGGACCGGCTCTGACTCCTCCACTTCCCCTCTCCTGGAATAGTTCCACTCCTGACCGGAAATCTTTGATTCTTATTTTTCTCAGTGGTCACCATTCGACCACTCAAGGACTGGCTACTTGAGATATCCACTAGAGATAATATCTAGACAGTGTCCACTCAAAGGAGTTTATCTGGAGCCAATCTAGCAAGATTACTTTTCTCAAGTATGCCGGTCTCAGCACGATTCCCTGTTTAAAATTATATAAGTGCCTCATTAAACAAAAGACAATTTCTGTGTGGTCCAGCTCACATTCAGAGACATTTTCAATTTCTTCTGTGCCCCCCCCTACTTTCCTTTGGCCGAGCACCTATCACCTGCAACGTCTGCCATTCTCATGCACCACTAAAATATGCAACCTAGTGCAGGTTTACAATAGTAGATATCCCAAACTTAATTTTTATTTTAAATATACCAAAAAACTTTGTAAGTATGCATATATAGTATTGCAAGATATAAAAAAAATACCAAATTTATTTTGGTATCTCAATTAGTACCCGAGTTATGGTCATTCAAAGTTAGTCGGAGATTGCGTTTTATGGGATACTGGATACAAGGCCAACTTAAGCAGTGTATAACTGAAGATAAAAGCTTCAAATAAGTGAAAAATATTTATAGATATAATAAAAAGAAAAATAATACAGATGGAATTAATAATTCTTAGATATATTGGTGAAAATCACATGCCATCACAAAAATTGTGCAGAAACGATACATAAGAGCAACTTTGACTGTTCATATATATTTTATTTTAGCAGCTAACACATTGAAACTTATTATGATTCATGACATCATACAGATTAAGCTAAAAAAAAATTTTCATCCATAAAACCCTCTTATTTCTAACATGTAAACACAGTCCAAAGCCCAATTTGGCAGTTGGGGGAAAAAATGGGTCAAATGTATACTTTACCAAACTTTTTGTAAAAAGTTACCCATTAAAGATAGAAGCTTAAAATTTTAATACTTGACTAATTTTAGTATGAAGAATTCAAACAAAAACAAAAAATAGTTGTTTTCTTTCTCATATTGGAAGATTTTGTGGAGTGATCCAACTTTTGACATGTAAAAAAGATTGATTGACATCTAAACCTTGAAATTGGCTATATAAAAGAAATCAGTCAGTTTTTAAACAAAGGCTTATGATAAAGCATTAAATTAAATTTTCAAATAATTTATTTTAAATACTTAATTTTAAATGTATATTGATAAAATATATTTATTGAATAATATAATGGAAGATTTTACTGGTAATTTCATTCATCTTATGTAGCTTTAATTTGGTTATACACTTCTGTTACAGGCAATATATGAAGGATATGTCATATTCTTCCATTACTTGGTTGAAGATACTGAGAAGATCCTTTATGACGTCATAAGGGGTGACGTCATTCATTAAAATAGATCACAGACGGCCCGTGACCCGAAGAATTACAGATTATCAAATATAGAACAGAACCTCATTTAATGAAATATTTTTCAAAATAAAAGTCAGATAAAATTCTTTTAAGCATGAAAAATTAGCACAAATTGTAAATATTTATTCAGAAAGAAAGTGAGAGCACAGAGAGAGAGAAACAAAAAGGAAAAAGAGAGGATAGAGAGGGGAAAAAAGAAAGAGAGGGGACACAGAGAGAGAGAAAATAGAAAGGGAGGGAGAGAGAGAGAGAGAGGGAGAGAGAGAAGAAACAAGAAAGAGCGAGGACACAGAGAGAAACAAGAAAGAAAGAGAGCAGAGAGGAAAAAAGCAAAGGAAAAGAAAGCAAGGGAGAGAGAGAAAATAAAAAGAAAGTGGGGTAGAGAGAAAACAAAGCGTAAACATCCCTCTTTTGCTACTATTATCATAATGGTCACGCAGGAGAGGGAGAAGAAGGCATTTTAAACACACATTGTTTTCTACTTTTTTTGTTAACTTAATCGAAAATGAAAAAAAAAACTGTAAACATGTCTCTTTTCATTGGGAAGCCGTTCACGATGTAAAATAAAACCGATATGGATCCTATTGATTATTATTGGGTAAACCATGCTTTATACAATTGTATAAAAGGCATCATTTCTAAAATTAAATTTCTGTAAAATTTTATTCACTGAAGTTTTTAACTTGGAAATTTTTAATGAAAAGTAACTTAAAATTCACCCACCAAATTGAAGGTATAACCTTTCTTTTATAAGATGGAAAGATTTTTCAAAGTGGATTAATTAACAGTATGAACGGCACAGAAATTAAAAAATAAGACTAAAAATTTGTTGCTGAAAAAAAATAAACAAATTAAATGCATTTGTCATTAAAATAGTTACATAATTCAAATCAACCTGCAAAAAAAAAAAAATAAATAAAATAATCATCATACAAAAAAATGATATCATTAGAAAGAAGAAAGATTATTTACATACAAATTTCATAAATATAACCTGAAAAATAGCCGAGCTATCATTTTACGAAAATTTAACTGTTTTTATCCATTTTCGCAGCATAACCAGGCCAGGTTGGCATTGCTAGTAATTGCACACACAGCCTCTCGATTGCTCATTCCTTTACACAAACCATCACCTTCCTGACCCACCTCCCAGATTGTGAGGACCAGCAAGTCTCACTTCTCGAACTATTCCTGACAACACTGCCAGAGGCTTGTGTGACAGATCTCCATAGCCCACCTGGGAATGCTGATCACTTCGTAATAATAACTTTCCGACCCCAAACAGAACTGCCGTTACTCAAAATGACAAGATGTGCTGATTAGGAATCTCTCAGAGATCTCATCTGAGATGAACCTTAGAGTGAAACTTTTTCTCTCTCTCTGCTGGGTAACTGAGTAGCTCACTTAAAAGCATTTGTCCCCATGCGGAAACTCCATGGCAAGCCTCACTTGTGCAATCACGTCAGAGATGGGTGTATTTGCTAATGACACGATGCTCTATTCCTGGTATGAGGGCAAATTAAATGCCCACACAAGCAAGGCAATGGCTGAATCACACGGAACCACAACTTTGGCTGTTCATGTAAGTTTCATTTCAACAGCTAATGCATTGAATCTTAATATGATTCACAGCACATTAGAGATTAGGCTAGATTTTTCTTTTGATAGTAAATCAATAAAAATACTCAGATTTGGACCATGTAAAACAGACAGAAACACAATTTGATAATAGAGTAAAAATGGATAAAAAAAATAAGTAAAAAGTATACGTTACTGAAATTGCTGTAAAACAGTATCCATTGGAGGTACAATCTTGAAACTTTGCCACTTTACTAAGTTTAAAAAACGTGTATTGTCTCTGTATTATCAAAAGTTTTTATCATAGATATATTTTAACTTAGGTGAATTTATAGTTTTTAACTCACTAAAAAAGATCGGCCAACAACAAAATTTAGAAATTTGTTATACAAAAAGAATCACAAGCAATACATCATTTCAACATGAAAAGAGAGCATACTATTATCCAATACATTTTTCATAAATTATTGTTTGTTTGATTCACCTAAGGCAATTCAAGTACCAGCATTAAAAGTTTTGAAATTATCTTAAAATATTATTTATAAAATAAAAATGTTTATACAATTCTCATAACATAATCAGTATTGATAATGCATAATTTTCCAAACAGTTCTCAGCTATGTTTTACATTCCCCCACCCCCCTTTTTACATATATTTTATTGGTTTCATGTTCTTGTTAATATAAGTTTATTTTATTATTAAGACTGTATATGTATTATCGTATGATGAAGAAATAAGCATTTTCTTCATCTTTTGTAAAAACAAATTGTATATGTAATAAACATAAGAAATTTTGTAAAAAATTATCAAAATTGTTTCTCCAAACATTTTGTTCATAAAGTATTTGATTTTGTAAAATGTTGAATTTGCTTTCTGATTGTATTATCTCATTATATTTTCTGTAATCAAGTAGTCAATATCAACAAACTGACTCATGATTTTTGAAATATCAAAAATGTGTCTAATTCATGGTGAAAAAAGTGATTTTTATGAATTTAATTCGTTTATATTTTTGTACGTTTTACGTTTAATTTGATAGAAATAAATCAATTATTGTATGCTGCTTCCTAATAATATGTATAGTTGCTAATTACTGGACATTACTAAGAAATTTCTATCTAAAACTTTTCTCAGTAATTATTATTTAGTAGTAATTTTGGTCTGCCCCAGTCGCATGTTTACCAGGTCTGTATTATGGATCACAAGTCATTTCTTTTTCAAGGAAATACTTATTGTAAAGCTTTAAGCTTAAAAAATTTGAAATGAGTAGAAATATTTTTATCGGAACATCTATGCAAATTTAATTGTCCCCCTACAGTTCTTCTGATTACTGATTTGTAGTGAGAAGTTTTTTTATAGACTTCTGCTTATAATAAACACATCTGGAACATTCAAAATCCTACCATCACTTGAAATTGGCATTACATTAAAATCCCATCTATATACAAATGTTGACTCCATCTGTGCAACATCATCTGACAAAGGCCATCAGAAATAATCATTTCTGCCTTTGGTTTGAGTTAAAAATGTGATTACTGCACTGCATGAAGATAATAACTTTGTCAATGTAAAAGTTGGTGTCATAATATACAGCAACCCATTTTGTACTTGGCACTGGTAAGTAAAAATATCCTGAGATGGTTCTTCATCAGAACTTATGAAATTATTTAAATGTTTAGCAGATTTACCGAGTGACATTTCTTCCTTCTTTCATTGATTTAAAGGTGGAGATGAATTGATTGGCTTTATTCTATTCAAGTAGTCACTGAGAGAGGCTTCCAGCTGAACTTGATTTCCACTGGTGTTGATCTTGAAACCTAAGACAACCTTGAGATATCTCAATTGGTCTTTTTAGCGCTTCCAAGCCACTTCCCGAAACCAGTTGTATCTCTTTAACAGACTTTACAGGACCACACTGCTTGATAACAGATTGATTGATGATTCTCCGTTTCCCAGCAGCAGCTTGACACTCTTTTTCCTTCTTTTGCCTTTCATTTTGTATAATCTTTTCTTGGATGCAGAGTTTAACAAGAACTTCTTGTTGGGTGTGTCTTTGTCGAATATGTTTTGCATATTTTCTTGAGATGCTAAGAATAGATCGGTTCTCAGTTGATGATATTCCTCCAAACCAAGTTGCTGTCTGGTTGTGCTTGAGCATATTTGAGGTTGATCGATCATATAGCGATGCATGTCGTTTTATTTGCATACTAAAATCTAAATCTCCAAAGGCATGTTCAACTGACAGATTTGTTAGAGGACAACTCTTCAAAGCAGCTCTTGTCTCCTGATCCATATCTGTCCAAAAAGTCATGCAACTGGTGCTTACTGACAATGATAAACTTTCTGAGTATTTTATGCTACCATTTAATTTACTTTTCTATCTACCTGTATGAGTTTCAAGTGTCAATACTGATTGTAACATTTATTATCTATGAATTTGCTATCGTCACTTTTAATCTATCGTTAGTCATCTTTTAAGATGGCGCTCAATTTTTTGTAAGCTGGTTGCTGATTTCAGGCTTAAAAGATTTTTTTTTAAAGCTTACCCTAATCCAACTGGAAACCACCCTGGACTTTTAGGTTTAGTGGTACCGTAAGCCTATTTTATTGTTTTCAAAGAAAATAAAAAATGTTATTTATTGATTAAATAATTTCATAACAAAGAAATCAAATTCTGTTTTAGACGATTAGATGATTTGAATCCACACTAGAGCAAAGGTTTTTAGTCTTCAGAATATTGTAAATATGTATTCAAAAAGGAAAAGAGAGAAGAGAAAAATAAAAGAACGAAAAAGAATAGAGAGATAGAGGACGAAAAAGAATAGAGAGAGAGAACGAAAAAGAATAGAGAGAGAGAGAGAGAACGAAAAAGAATAGAGAGAGAGAGAGAGAGAGAGAACGAAAAAGAATAGAGAGAGAGAGAGAACGAAAAAGAATAGAGAGAGAGGGAACGAAAAAGAAGAGAGAGAGAGAACGAAAAAGAATAGAGAGAGAGAGAACGAAAAAGAATAGAGAGAGAGAGAACGAAAAAGAATAGAGAGAGAGAGAACGAAAAAGAATAGAGAGAGAGGGGGAACGAAAAAGAATAGAGAGAGAGAGAGGGAACGAAAAAGAATAGAGAGAGAGAGAGAGAGGGAACGAAAAAGAAGAGAGAGAGAGAACGAAAAAGAATAGAGAGAGAGAGAACGAAAAAGAATAGAGAGAGAGGGGGAACGAAAAAGAATAGAGAGAGAGGGGGAACGAAAAAGAATAGAGAGAGAGAGAGAGGGAACGAAAAAGAATAGAGAGAGAGAGAGAGGGAACGAAAAAGAAGAGAGAGAGAGAGAGAACGAAAAAGAATAGAGAAGGAGAGAGAGGGAACGAAAAAGAATAGAGAGAGAGAGAGAGAGAGAGAGAGAGAGAGGGAACGAAAAAGAATAGAGAGAGAGAGAGAGGGAGAGAGAGAGAGAGAGAGGGAACGAAAAAGAATAGAGAGAGAGAGAGAGAGGGAACGAAAAAAAATAGAGAGAGAGGGAACGAAAAAGAATAGAGACAGAGAGAACGAAAAAGAATAGAGAGAGAGAACGAAAAAGAATAGAGAGAGAGAGAGAACGAAAAAGAATATATATAGAGAGAGAGAACTAAAAAAAATATAGAGAGAGAGAACTGAAAAAAATAGAGAGAGAGGGAGAACTAAAAAAAATAGAGAGAGAGGGAGAACTAAAAAAAATAGAGAGAGAGGGAGAACGAAAAAGAATAGAGAGAGAGAACGAAAAATAATAGAGAGAGAACGAAAAAGAACAGAGAGAGAGAACGAAAATGAATAGAAAGAGAGAGAGAACGAAAAAGAATAGAGAGAGAGAGAGAGAACGAAAAAGAATAGAGAGAGAGAGAGAATTAAAAAGAATAGAGAGAGAGAGAACTAAAAAAATAGAGAGAGAGGGAGAACGAAAATGAATAGAGAGAGAGAACGAAAAAGAATAGAGAGAGAGAACGAAAAAGAATAGAGAGAGAGGGGACGAAAAAGAATAGAGAGAGAGAACGAAAAAGAATAGAGAGAGAGAGAACGAAAAAGAATAGAGAGAGAGAGAACGAAAAAGAATAGAGAGAGAGAGAGATGGGGGACGAAAAAGAATAGAGAGAGAGAGAGATGGGGGACGAAAAAGAATAGGGAGAGAGAGGGGGAACGAAAAAGAATAGAGAGAGAGGGAACGAAAAAGAAGAGAGAGAGAGAGGGAACGAAAAAGAAGAGAGAGAGAGAGGGAACGAAAAAGAAGAGAGAGAGAGAGGGAACGAAAAAGAAGAGAGAAAAAGAATAGAGAGAAAAAGAATAAAGAGAAGCGATTTTAACAGTGCCTGTTGCCTGTTGTGATTGCTTGAAGTCATAAATCTTAAATATGGAAAGGAACCTCTACTTTCATGCTGTGGGGCGACGTGATTTATTAGCGTAGTAATATGACACTTACATATTAAAAAATGGGACATTTTTCTATAAAAAGATGCAATTTTCGGAATTTTTAAAATTGATTTGTTTTCAGCATATTTAATTAATTGACATTTTCAACTTTGATTTTCTTTAAGACAGACAACTCAGAACCATTTATTAAGCCCACCACATTGACGAGTGACCCTTTTTCTGTAAGATAGGACTATTTTTATATGTATAGATATGCGCAACGTATCGCCCGGCTAATTTGAAAAACAACTTTTTTTCGCATAAAAAATAAATCGCTTGTCACCAAAAATAGTGACCTAATTTGAAATCGCTTAAAAAAACAAACAAAAAAAAAACAAAGTATCAATGGCACAAGAAAAAAAAATTACACATTTATAAAGAGAAAAGCTTAGATTTTGTTTACATTCAAATTTTTATCAAAATAACTTTTAAAAAATAAATGAGATATCGCAAGTTGAAATTCAGGCTAATTTCACTATATTTGCCTTTTTCGCACAGAAAACTAACCCAGTGTGTGATACCTATTAGCAACAAGAATTAAAGGGAAATATTGTTCTTTCTTTTTTTCATTCATATCAAATATTACATTCCTTCCAGTGTTTATGTATAGACACAATTAACCCCCCCCCCCCGCAAAAAAAAAGAAAGAACTAAAAGAATTTGTCACCTCTACATAAGTACGTTGTTTCAAGGATGATATTTTATATTTATGAAATCATACAAACGTTTAGATGTTCATTATTATTTATGAATTTAATACTTACAGAACATTACAATTAATAAGTATATCTAAGTAAAAATATTTAGCTGGGCTTCATAGATGAGAGCATAAGTTTCTTGGATTCTTCAATTTTCCAAAGTAACGTCCGTCGATGGATCTCGTTAATCTATATATATATACATATATAAAATAGAGTTGGTTTTTCCCCTCCAAAATCAGTTAGAGTAGACAATAAAAATAATGCATCAAACGCATCGAAACACATCACTTCATTCGACTACTACCTTCGACCATGTTTTCAGAAATCTAAACTTATTTTTAAAACCTAAATAAAAAACATTAGTCCCCCTCTGGAAGCCTCTCCCAACTAAGTAAACCAAAGAGAGGATAGCAAATTATATTCCCGCTAAGAATTAAGTCCTCCCATAAAATAATATGTCGGCTATGAGCGCCAGTGATTTCACTGGCGCTCATAGCCGACATATTATTTTGTAAAGAACAAGTCATGTCCCATAGAATAATGACTCATCTAATCATTAATGGAGCTGTCCGGAGAGAAGCCAACATCCAGGGGGAATGTTAATTTAGCTACCCTATATAGCTAGATTTTCTCAAAACTTTCAGTTGAGGGTCTTTGATTATAGCTAAAGGGGGGGGGGGGTAGAAAGTAGTGATAGCTTCCCCCATAAAACTCCAGACCCCTTTGCTTCTTCCAGCTCCTTGAGGAAAGTTGTGAGGTCTTCTATAGACCCCCCCAACCTCCTTAAAGTCTATTAGCTTGCTAAGATCACCAAGTTGTGACTTTTTGCCCACTCACTAACTTCTCATAAGTTTTGCCCTGTTAAAAAAAAAATTTTTCTTTTACTTTCTATGTCTTTTGGGGGCAGATGATGGGGGGGGTATCTATTTTCATGGAGGGGAGGAGTGGCTTTTGCTGTATAGAATTGTAGTGACAGCGCGGAAGGAAACAGTCGTCACACGCAGGCGCAAATCCACGCCTATTAAATTACGGAAAGCGATATCCACATCACGAGAGGGTTGCATTATGCAAATTAGATGCGGTTAGCGGCAAAGAAGGGTAAATAAAACGAGGGTTTTTTTGATCGACGGCGTTAGTTTTGTGGTGACATAAGAAAGCGTTGAGTATATTTTTTGTCTTGTTGATTTTTTACAATTTTGGATTACCTTGTTGTTATTGTTATTACTGTTGAACTTTGTTTTTTTGTGGAGTTGCATTTATTTTACCACGTTTTTTTTCGTTTTTTTCTCTCGTTATCAGTTTTGATAACCCTTTATGGCGACAGTTACTAGTAGCCTGATGCCTTCTGACAAAATGGAGTTTACCGAGGAGCTAAAGAAGGGGTCAACTGAGGGTTCAGAATGGACAAGCCTCCGAAAGTTGTGATAAACGTTGCTGATTTTGTGGAAAAGGCGAAAAAGTGCCTACATTTAGTAACCGATACTGGGTTACTAGTTGACATCCCGAAGTTGGAGGAAATAAAAAAGCGGCGCATCATCATGTTTGTTGTTAAGACGAAAACAATTAGAGCATCAACTGACCTCATATACAAGTTGTTGGCGACGGCAGGCTATAGGCCACAACGTATAATCCGGTGCAGAGGTTTTAATACGTGGAACACATTGTTTCCAAATGAAGACATCTGTCTGAAATTGTCTCAGACTGAAATCATTACGACCAAGTATATACTCAGAATGGAATACATGGGAAAACGAAGGACTGCAGTGTCGATATTCAACGTACCATTCCATGTGGACGGAGAGCACTTAGGCACTTTCCTTTTAAAATATAGGGACATCACGTCTGTAACCTGGGATGAATACCCAGGGATATGGACTTTCGAAACTCTGTTGGACAAGGCAGCATTCGAGAAAATTCCATATTACATCGAAATTGGACAAGAAAAACTCCCTATAATTGTGGTTGGAAGAAGGCCTGTTTGTTGGGCATGTGAGGAAGTCGGGCACCTCACTTTTGAATGTCCACTACGGAAGCCCACTATGACCTAGACCCCTATTACAAAAACAAGAGTTGGCCAACACTTAGGAGTGCCGTTGATCCAAAGGCCTCTCAAAATGCAAGCCCTCAGCCCTCCCCTAAAACAAAAAAGTAAACCACATCCATTCCCTTTCTGACAAAGCCACGTTCAACTCCGAAACCAATGCGCCGACCGATCACCGCTCCCTTGAAAGAGAGGGAATACAAACTTATTCCCTTAAGACCCATAAGAAAAGACAAGCCTGTCTCCTCTCCTAAGCCTTCCCCGTTAGTCTCTCCACAACACCCTGCCAAAAGTACTCCTCCTGCCTCCCCTGCAAAATCTGAAAAGCTCCCTCCCGCCTCACCCCTGCTACAAAACAAATCCAGTACCCCGTCCCACTCTCCAATCAAAGAAGACATGCCACCTCCACCTCCTCCCCTACCTCAAACTCAAAAAAGACAAAGGAGTCCCTCCATAGATAGATGTCGCAAAAAATCTGCTTACTTTCCTGGTAAAGACTTATGTGTGGTGAGTAAACTCCAAGAGAATACAGTGAAGCACCACCTACTGTCCGATTTGAAAAAAGCTGCTCACATTTACAGAGGTGGGTGACAAATCGGTAAAAGATCTCCTTAACTTCCCTAACGTGATAAAAGTCCTCACGATTATCAGAAAGAAAGAAGAAGGCAAAGGACTTTGGCAAATGCTAAGGGAGGCAAACGAACATTTTTCTCTTTCACCTCCCATGGCTATTTTTAAATCGGACGAATTAAAAGGTTTAAGGATAAATTGTGTTGGGAGGGTCCCTGTTCGTTTATACCCTTCCCTATACAGGATAGCAAAACTAACTTACTCCTTGGATGTTGACAGGCAAATCAATATTCAGATGGGTACATATTCGTTTTAGAGAGCTGTCGGCATCCTAAACTCTTCGATGTTCGTTTCTGGAACCCAACCCTGAGAACTCTCAATGGCTCTCTATCTAGCAAGCATGAATGCCCGAGGGCTGAGGGACGACTCTCGTAAATTTCGAGTTGCCACAGACCTTCAGCACCTTGGAGTGAATATATGTTGTATTCAGGAAACCCACTTAATTCCAGGTGACCATTTGGGTGCGCTGGCTAGGGGTTTTCACGTCTACTCAGCATACTTCGATTCTCACTCAAGGGGTGTTTCCTGGCTAGTAAAATAAGTCTTTAGATGCATCGTGTGACCCTTGTTTCATGGATCCGGAAGGAAGGCTGTGCATTCTGGATGTTACCATAAAAGATAAAGCATTTCGACTCATTGGGGTTTATGCGCCCAATCACTATTTTGAGATTGGTCCCTTCTTTCGACGGATCAAACAGTTCATGAATACAAACTGGACAGTCATCTTAGCGGGAGACTGGAACGCAGTCCTGGATCCCGATATAGATCGTAATCGGGCTAGGGGAAGCAACAATGATCGGGATGCTAAGGTATTCCGGAATTTTTTTCAATAAGTTTGATCTTATCGATAAATTCCGGAATGAAAAGGCCAATGATAAGAGTATGGACTTTAACAGTTAGGCGCGGTTCTGGTTCAGTACAACTTTCAAGTTATATTGACCGGTTCTTAATTAGGAGAGTCGACGTAAATTTATTAGAATGTCCAAGTTTTCATAATATAGTTTACTCGGATCATAAGACTTGTTCGGGTCCGTGTAAACTTAGATAGACCTAGCCTAGATTGGCTGGGTACTGGAAGCTCAACACTTCGTTGTTCGATGTGAAGAGCTACCAGGAACAGCTATTACTAACCTTACAGCAGGAATTGATAGGGGCTGTAATTGGGAATAGGAAGTGGGTTCACTTTAAGAAAGTAATTAGGTGCTTTACTGCTGATTTTAGCCGACGACTCAATCTAACAACTAGGGCAGTTAAAGTGGCACTAGATGCTAGATTAGATCGGGCGGTGGAGGATAGTGCCAAAGTTACTATAATTAAGGCGAAGCGTTTTTTATTTCAATTAAAAAGTTCGGTCAAATATATTACGTTGGACTGAAAAACAAAGATAGCTGACAGTGGATCGCCGACCGTCTACGAAGTCTGATGACTTTTTTTTTGTTCTTTTCTCCTTTCAATTAGGTCGAAAGTAAATGTTAAAGCATTTGGAAGGGTTATTTGTTGACTATTCGTTTCTTTTTTCATCTCAAAAGACGAAAAACTCATTAAACAAACTTCGGTGATGTTCGCTTATGCTATCTTGAAAATGGAACTGCAATGCGATCGGATTTGGACGAATTATTAAAATGCATCAAAACGCCTAAAATCGTTTAAAACAAAAAAATAGGCAGGTAGGTAGAAAAGTAACTTTATTGCCTTTGGTAACAGTTATTTGTTGATTATTTGTTTTTTTTCTTACCCCTTTTTTCTGTTGATTATTCTTGACAATCGCCCCGATTTTTCGTTTATTCCTTTCATTATGAGGAATTCATTTTTATTCTTATACAAAATCAAATCTCAATATTGGTATATATCAAATAACACCATAGTAATCATCTTGTTGTTTTTCTTCAAATTACCAAAATGTGAAAAGAAAAGTGTTTCTTTGTTTTTCTGTAGATACGGTTATAGCTAGATTAATAGCTGCCCGAAGTGCGGGTGAGTTTTGCTAGTTTAAAATAAAACAAAATTGGATCAGATAACCCCCACCCTTTTCTCGCCATTCAGCGCTAAGTGGCAAAGAAGTGGGTGTGGCCAAGAAGTGGGTGCTCAATTTACGTTAAAATTATATAGGAAAGTGATACCCCCCCCTCTCTAAAACCTAAAATAATACAATTTTTTTTTTCTTTGCGGATATTTTTTAAGGCTGTTTACATGTAATTTGCCAAAAAAGATAATCTTATTTTTTTAGGGGGAAACTACGGTGGGTGTGGTTCTATAAAATTACCAAAACGGTAACATTTTATCTATATGTCGCCATTTTTCTTATATTTTGAGTTTTTCAGAAAGTTATTTCCCTTGCCTAAGCTTGATATCTACGGATACGTAAGATCGTTTTTTTCTTCTTTTTCTTATAATTTAATAAATACTGGATGAATTTACGTAATTTTTTCTGTACAATCTTATTTTCAGCTAATACGTAAGTACATAAAGTTTACACATTTCTTTAAATATTTTAATGCCATTGCGAAACTATAGAAACACTTTCTTTTATACTAACAAAATAGCGATGGTCATAAAGTGGGTGATCAGTTTATATAGGAAACTGAACCCCCCTCTAAAATCTAAAATATTTGAAAATAAAAATAATAAAACTCCGGGAATTCTCTAGCGACTTGATAGATATACACAGAAAAAAAACAAAACAAAAAAACGGTGCTTCCGTATTTCAGGACCGAACAAAAAAATTTTCTATCTTCAATTTTGAAGAGTCAAATGACAGGGGGAGATAATTCAAAGTGTTCTCACAGGATTTATTTCATCATTATGCATTTTAATTAACTTAAAGTAAAGTAAAATAATATATATGTAAAAGGATTATTTAGGAACCAAACAATCACAACGCTTCATGGTATTCGGTACCAATAAAAAGTTCAAATATTTATTGAAATAAATTCCGTACCTGAAATTAATCTGTGCGCTTGCATGCTTGGCATCATCTCTGGTTAAATATAAAATATCTTCAAGTTCAGAGCGTTAAAATCTATTTCTAGATCAATCCTGGGGAGGACACTTTGAATTATCCCCCCCTGACATTTGACTCTTCAAAAGCACCCAAAAAAATTGGTCTGTAAAAACATATGAACATAAAGTGGTGGTGGAATGTACAAATAACAAACAAGCGCTATTATTTTTGTGAAACAAAAACAAACAAACAAAAGCTCGATTTGATTATTTGTAAAAAAAATACTAAATTCATTCGAGTATTTAAACACAAAGGCGCTTTTACCTAAGACATCTAGAGATTTGCGTACGTGACGTAGCCGTGACGACTATGAGCGGAGAAAGCCGAATTGTTTAATTATTTCTTACAAGACGACGGTTTCTTTCTCTTCTTTTTAATAAAATGATTCATTTCCAACTGTAATTCGTCTAACACTTTTCATTTTGAACGTGTGGATAACAGACGACATTTTTATTCAATTAGAAAAATTAATTTTATTCATATTTAATACCTTTTGCGTGTAAATTTTGGGATACTTTTGCTTTTATTTATTTATTTATTACTGATGCTCGTATTTTTATTTATTTTTTGATAATTTTGCTATTGATGAGCCTTTCATTTTTGCATTCCACAATTTCATATTCTGTAGAAGGTTGTATATCTTTTTGCAAAAAAAAAAAAAAAAAAAAAGAATGGGCCTTCTATGTTAGTGTTTAGGTTTAGGAAAAGTACAAGTTCAGGTTTAGAAAAAGTATAAATTTAGCCTCATCCGTGCATTTACGAAAAAATAGACTAAACTACGGTTGAAAAAAAAAGACAGACTAAGATAAGGTCATAACAAAAATGAAAACAATTATAAGATAGCAGTTTGCGTAAAAACTACAGAAACCACACGCGCAACAAAAAAACAAAAAAAACGTTCGCAGACCAGTTTGCGTTACATAAATTGCAAAAAAAATACACAAACTAAATTTATTTACAGTTATCAATATAAGCTAAACAGTTTCTTTCGTTACATTTCTTTTTTTGCAAAAAATATAAACAGAAAATACACAAACTAACTTGGTTTACTTATAAACAAGAACGACAAATTCCTGGAAAAAAATACAAGCTAAACATAAGTTCCTTTCATTACATTTTTTCTTGAAAAAACAAAAAACAAACACGAAAACCAATAATTTTGCATTCAGTTAGTTCGGCAAAGTTCGTTATGGTTATTCGGAAAAGTAACTCAGCCCTGATTTATACGTTTAGCTTTTGTAAGTATGGATGTCCGAAAAAACAATAATCTCGATAAAAATCTAAAATCTAGGACAATGACTTTTAAAGTTTACAATTATTTCATTATGTTAACAGGTAAATAAAATAAATTTAAAAAGTCTTGGAATTATTTTTTTGGCATACAATTTTTTTATTTATATTACAAAATTAAATAAAATTAACGTCATGGAATTTTTTCATTACAGACATATTTCTTGAAGAAAATTTGTATATGTCTAAATATGATTTTTTTTAATTTATTAATACTAAAAAATGAGGAATAAAATTAATGTCATGGGATTTTTAAATAATTTGTTTCATCCAAAATTTATGTATTTTTCTGTGTTTAGTAAACACAGAAAAATACATAAATTATTTGTAAACACTGTTTACAAATAATTTATTTCTTTAAACTTCATAATACAAACGTAATCTCGCAGTAATTTAGCGCCACGCACGTGAACGTCATTATAACCGAGATTATTGTCTTGTCGGACATCCATACTTATAAAATCTAAACGTATAAATTAGGGCTGAGTTACTTTTCCGAATAACCGTTCGTTAACGTTCTCGGAAGCGTTCGGTGAAACTCGTCATTGATGATGTAAGGACTTATATTTTCTTGGATGACCATTAGGTAGTTGTACCAAAACAAACATTTCAATTATAAGAAAAAGATTGGTAATTCGGAAGTTTAGTCCGGTCCTCAAAACAGCATTTGTACGTTTAGCTTTTGTAAGTATGGATGTTCGAAAAAAGCAATAATCTCGATAAAAATCTAATGACGCTCTGCGCTAAATCTACATCAAGTTCTTGCGAGATTACGTCCACGTGTCCAATTTGTTCGTGTTTTTGATTTTCCAGAATAGAACGTCCATATGTCGTCATTTTCATTGTGCTTTCGAGTTATGGGTAAAATTTGGTACAGTTTCCGAAAATACGACCACAAATTTACTGACGTGACGTAGCAACGAATGCTACGAAAACGAACGGAAATTGGCGAATATTACCGAAGCCCCCTATATGTTTATTACGTAAACATTAAAAAAATTGGCACTTCTTTAGTTTAGCTGTGAACCAAAACTTATTTGTTTTCAATTTTGAAAACAGGGGCAGACAATCAACCGGAAGTAATATAGAATTATAAGTTTTTATCTAAAATAATCAATAAAGTGAACAATAATAACAGCGAACAGTGTTTCTTTTATTTAATAATGTAAAATTTTAAAAAATGAATAGTCAGTGATTTTTGGGTATAATTTAAGACTTTATAAAAACGAAGAGTTTGTCTGATACTTTTATCAAACAAACAGTCAACATCGCAGATTGAGGTCATTAAGATACATTTTTGGATAAAAAAATTCCAAGTTTGAATGTAACTCTTCAAAATTGATTTGATTCACAGCTAAACTACAGAAGTGCCAAAAAATTACTAGACTTTATAATTTATTTAATTTAATTTTTACTAATTAATAATAAAACTGTCGTTCCCCAGACAAAATATTGGAATCTTTGCAGTTTTCTGATTTTTTTTTCCAACCTCATATTAGTAAGAACACCTAAATAAATTGTTTTGGACTAATTTCCCAACTTTATTTCTATAAAATAATTTAAAGTAAATTTGAAATTAGTCCCAAACAATTTATTTGGGTTTACTTATTCATTTGTGAGATAGGAAAACTGCAGACGATTCCTTGTCCGCCATTTTGGCTGGGAAACAACACTTTAACCAAAGAAATCGTATGTAAAAAAAAATCCGGGCATTTTTAACAAGAGGCAACAAAACAAAAATGGAATGAAAAAACAACAACAAAAATAGGCAACAAATAAATGTTACGAAAGGCAAGATAAGTTACTCTTCTAGTTCTACCTACCTGGATTAGTTTATTTGTGTTGTAACTTATTTTAAAGCGTTTTTTTTTTGTTCAACGATAAACAACATGGCTGTTCATGAGCTATGTATGGAGACCCTTGATAATCGGTGAAAAATCGAAAAATAAACAAAATAGTGTAAAAAACACATTCAATAAATGTCACTAATCGTGGGAAAATGTAATGTTTAATTTTCGTTTTTTCGGCAGTTATCAAGACAAATTTCAGTCATTTTCCCCCGTTCTTAGTGAACAGGTGGACACCAGGTTTGGTTTGAACAAAAAACGCTTAAAAATAACTTACAACACAAAAAACTAAATATCTTTAAAAAATTATAAAATAAACTTATACAGGTAAGTAGAAGAGTAATTTTAATTTATAATCTTGCCTTTGGTAACATTTATTTGTTGCATTTTTTTTTAAATATAACTTTCCTTAATTTCAATTATTTAAATCGAGAGCAGACTTAGTAATGTGGAGAAAATCCACCAACGTGAATTCTATTTTGAAAATTAACAAAATAAAAATATTGTATTCAGGGAGGGGGGTACAATAAAAATGACAATTCGGTGGTAATTTTTGATAATTAAAATGAGTGTGGTTGATGGGTTCATTTGAGTCACGTGAGACAAATGCTGGTGGAGGTGGAGGATACAAAAAGTGCTGCCGACCTAGATTTTTACCGAGATTATTGCCTTTTCGAACATCCATACTTACAAAGGCTAAACGTACAAATGATGTTTTGAGGACCGGACTCAACTTCCGAATTACCAGAAGATTCATAACATCCGCCCTAAAATATAATGGGGAACACCGTTTTCCTCTTATCAAATTCATAAGAAATCCGCTCGATACTATTTCCAAACAACTTATGGTGCTTCTGCTGTTTCACAGTGACATTAACATAGTTAAAGAAATGTATAAACTTTGTTATGTACTTACGTATTAGCTGAAAATATTGTGCTGGAAAAATACGACAATACATCCAGTATTTATTAAATAATAAGAAAAAGAAGAAGAAAAAAAAACGATTTTACGTATCGTTAACATTTTGTAACCAAGGCAAGACAAGGGAGATAATTCATTTTTTTAAAGATTGAAAAATACAAGATTGCAACTACCGATAAGAATCGGTTTTTACTTTTAATTTAATAAATACTGAATGAATTTGCGTAATTTTTGGTGTAAAGTTTTCTATTAAGCTACCACGTAAGTACATAATAATATTTATACATTTCTTTAGCTAATTTTTTTTAAACATGTCACTGTGAAACAGCAGAAGCACTCAACTGATTAATGCATACCCCTATTTTGGTATTTTTAACAAAAGCTAACAGAACGAAAAAGGGGTAAAAACAAAAAAAAAAACAACAAATAAATGTCACGAAAGGCAAGATAAGTTATTCTTCTACTAACCTGGATTAGTTTATTTGTGTTTTAACTTATTTTAAAGATTTTTTTTGTTCAAAACTAACCTGGTCTTCACTTGTTCAGTTAGAACGAAAAAAAATGACTGAAATTAGTTTCGATAATCGCTCAAAAAACGGAAATCAAGCAAAATACTGGTAGAACATTAAATTTTCCCACGATTGGTGACATTTATTAGATGTTGCGTTTCTAACAGTATTTTGTTTATTTTTCGATTTTTCCCCGATTACCAAGGGTTACCTTGTAGGGCTGATGAACAGCCATTTTTGGCGTTCGTTCTAATTAAACAGGTGGATACTAGGTTTGTTTTGAACCAAAAACTCTTTAAAATAAGTTACAACACAAATAAACTTATCGAGATTAGTAGAAGAATAACTTATTTTGGCTTTCGTAACAATTATTTGCCTATTTGTTTTTATTTTTTCACCCCTTTTTCGTTGTTAGCTGTCGTTAAAAATGCCCCACCATTTTATTTAACGATTTTATTGACAAATGTGTTGGTTTTTTGTTTTTGTTTTTCATTTATATAACACGTATGTCAACAAAAACATGAAATATGGTTTTATGCAACAATAAGTTGCTTTGAATTTCTACCCAGCTGTATTTGTTTTAGTATTCCCCTCTTTAAGTGATTGCTAAATTAATGTATTTTTAAAGATCCCTACCGAAAAAAGAACCTCGCCAAGCAAATCCAGTAAGTGACATTTTAAGTATAATTTTCAAAACATCGCGACGATCACAGCGGAAGAGGAAGAAGTAGTATGGAAACAGGTCGAAATGTCAGCTCAGTTTTGATTCTTCCTTTCACATGCCACAAGAGACAACTATAGAATTTCAATTACATGAGTCATTTCGTGCATTATTTGAACTTTTACTTAAGATACTTGTTGGACTGTCCGTAAATTAACAAGAGTGATTAAAGAGATGAATGAATGAAAGGGGGGGAACGAAAAAGAGACCTTGAAGCATTTAGTACATACCAAGTGGTGGCTGTAGTCGTAACAATAGTCCACCAATAAAAAGTCCTGTCCGGTAGGATTCCTTACACAATGTTGGCCACAACGACAATATGGTGGTTGATCTGATGTGGATCCCCGTGTGCGATATTTAGTAGTAAGAATTGTTGCAGTTTGGCACGACTCCACCAGCTGATTGGAATGATTGAACTTGATGGCGATGATGAGAAAGTCTTTTTTTTTCTGACCAATTTAAACAGAATTCTTCTTGTTCTTCGGAGTGTATTCTATCCGGTTGTTGGGAGTATTATTTACCAATAAGAAGAACACTCTGCTTTTTTCATACAGAAAGTATTATCGCCACGGTGATGATGGAGGAAAGTCTTCTTCATCGTTTTTATAATGATCTGGCCATGTGCAACGACAATGTCACCAATTGACGTAAGAAAAGAAATGGGTCGACAATGTCAATCTTATTGTTAGGCTTTGTCTTTTCGCCCATCAATTGCTACTACTACTAGTAGTAGTGGTAATAGTCGTTTTTAATAGTAAAGTTAATCGCGAATGTTTTGTTATTTTGAAGCATTAAATTTTTTTTTTAATTAATTTCCTTACCGATATTGATTATTGAAAACAAAAACAACAATTTTTTTTATGACAAGCTAAAATTGAAGCTTCAAATCTCTTATCGATTGACTATAGAATTGTTGAGAATCGATTCTTCATTGAGAAACATTGTTGACGTTGTCATCCGTCTTTCCTCCTAATATTTCGAACAGTGATTTTCTTTGGAAATAAAATAACAAGTATGTTCTTAATCTGTTTTCCTGGCGCCTGAACGTCTGTGCGTCGTGACAATATCATTAATTGTCGTGGCTGTGTGTACTCAGAAAATAACGTGTTCTTAGATCACAACAGCTAAATCATTCCGATGTCGTCGTGAGTCAAACACAAAGAATTGTACTACGTTTGAAATCGTTTTCTTTGCACTTTTTTTTTATAAAATCAGTGATAAACAATTTTTCTTTTTTTTCATGATATATACCAATACTTAGATGATAAATCCTTATTTCACCAATTAATTTGCCTTGTTTCTATGTCGAGCAGAACGCGATGTCTTTCTCTTCCCATAGATTGTTTATTTCTCCTGTTCTCCACCTAGCTAGCAGCAGCAGCAGCATGACGTCTTCAGGTAAAAGACGCCGTCATTGTTCGTGACTTTCCGGAAGTTTAAATCTTACGATGATTCTTTAATGTTTATATTTATGAACTTTGAAATTTACTATAAAATACATTATTCTTATATAAACTTCAAAAATCGTCCCTTTTTTGATTTAAATGAATATTTAACTCGATTCTCGCTACGTTCCGAAACCGAACAGTTTTTGTTTTTTTTCGTAACGTTGCACTTTTGAAAGTAAAAAATATCAGCAAAAACCTTAACAAACCTGCGAACATGCTGATACATTATTAGGATAAAACAATAAATCTGATACATGTTTACTCTCACTCCTCCCCCACCTCAAAAAATCAGATTCTATTTTTTTTTTGGGGGGGGGGGGGGCGATTACATGTAAAGAGCCTGAAAAGATATTGGCAAAGAAGGAATTAGAAAAAAATTGGTACTTTTTCAGATTAGGACCCGAGCTAACTCTGACCCAACCCTAACGACGCCAAGTCGATTTTAGCTCAGGTTCTAATCTGGAGAAGCACCAAAAAATTAAATCTTTTAGATTTTTAGAGTGGGGAATCACTTTCCTAGCATCCACTTCATGGCTGTGTAGCGGTAATGGAGACGTGTTTCAATTTTTTTTTTAAGCATATGAGATGAGGAGATGTGAATTCACTAAGTGTATATGGGGAGGGGGGGACTTTTCTTGTGCTTAATTTTGTTTATTTTTTATTTTTGGGGGGGAGGTTATTTGGATATTTAAAGGAAGTTTTTTCGTTCTTTTTATTTTTTCAAGTTATTTAACGCAAACATGTGTGTATTTTTCTTTGCATAGAAGAGGATAATGGGTTTTCTTTTTCTTTCTTTTTTCCTTTTAGGTTAATGAAAGGAAGTTTTTTGTGTGAAAATGTTTTTTAGTATTTTTTTTTTCATTTAGATTAATGAAAGGAATTGGGTGGGGGGGGGGGCAATGCATGGCAAGTAAATTAAGGTGGGTGTAGCAGTTACCTCCTCCTTTCAAAACATAACTACACCGGTTTGCCGGTAGGTGGCGCTTTATCACCAACAGGTGGCGCTGTAAAGCGACACCAGAGTTATCTGCCCTTCGGACTATAAAACCCGGAGCCAAACGGAAAATCTCTCTCTCCTTCACCGACCAGCATCGGAGAACAACGCTGGCCCCAGCGCTCCGTTTCATTCGCCTTTTGGCCTCGACAGGACGACGCTGACACTAGCGTTCCGTTTCACTCTTTTCTTCTGGTCAATTGGCCTTGGCAGAACGACGCTAATACACTAGCGTTTCGTCTCACGCTTTTCTCTTCAATCGGCCTAACAACTACCAACACACGTGGTCAAACAACGGTAAGAGTTTCTCAACTCGTTTTCTTTGTGTTACGGCTTTCAAAGACTTTTCCTACGCCGGACTCATTTCTTCTTATACCTTTTCAAGAACTGTTTTTCCATCAACACACATGCATACATCACACACTTCATCATTCCACGTACACACACGTTCAATAAACTTTATTTGAACTACTTCATTTTTGTTTATTAATTATTACTCTGTCTTTGCATGCAACAATTGCTTGATTTACTGAACACGTTTATAGTCCGGGTACACGACCGCTCGATCCTAACAATTGGTGACCTGACGTGCAAGCTTTGTTGTATCTGACGGAGTAATTAATTTCGTACTAGAACAAAAAAAACAAAACATTTCTCGTTTTTTCTTCCGTGGTGAAACGAATTACGCACCCATCTTTTTCCTTTTTTTTTCTACCCACGTGGTAGAAATATACAAACAAACAAAAGAAAAGAAGCCGCCATCTTTATTTTTTTTTTCCTGGCCACGCGGAAATACCCAAACAAGAAAAACAAAAACATTTCTCGGCTTCCCCGAGTATAAAACAAATTACAATTTCATTTTTTCTTCTCTTACTTTACCCACGTGTCGGAAAATTATATACAAAGAAAAAGACAAACTTTTGCCAATCCTTTTTTTCTTTTTCAACGAACAAAAGGACCTTACAAGACGCCACTTCCTTTGTTTTGAACACGTGGAGATAAAAAGAAAACAAAAGAAAACAAACGCTCACGCTGCCCATCTTTTTCATAACCACGTGTTGACAAAAAAACAAACAAACAAAAAAAAATTCAAAAATGCTGCCATCTTTTTTCCGGACCACGTGTTGATAAAAAAATTCAAAAAATGCCGCCACTCTTTGCCATGACCACGTGTTGATAAAAAAATTTAAAAAAAAACGCCATTTTTATCTCTCGGACCACGCGGAAATGAAAATTCAAAAAAAAAAAAAAAAAAATACGAATTTTTTTTTTTTTTTCTCTTTCTTTTCGACAACAAAGAAAAGAGAAGCCGCCATTCTTTCTCTATGTGGAAACTAACATTCAAAAACTAAAACGAAAACAAAAAACGTCATTCCTCGTGTGAAACAAATTACGACTCCATTTTTTTTTCTTTTTCCTTTCTACCCACGTGTTGGTAATATACATATAAAGGAAAAGAAAACGACCAACACACGATGACAAACACGACCAACATCACCCTTCAAGGCCTACCAACAATCTTCAACACAACTTGAACAACCACATTTTTCCCGGATATTCATCAAGCACCAAACATTTCCGGACATCACTGACGACACTATGGAAGAAATCACACCAGTTTAAAATGAGTACAACTGCACAAGCACCACTAAATACTCAACAACTGGACGTTCGTTGATCAACTGGGGACACATCAACTCGAACGACGCGCACCAACACCAGTACAGACCCACTTGTACCTGGACCTGCTAACTCACTTGCAGACATTTGTGCATCTGATTTTGACCATAGTGTACCACCAATCTCAACAACTAGATGTTTGTTCATCAGCTCCACAACACGGACTAATTAACATGAACAACATCAACAACTGCACAGACTCACTTGTGCTCATTCATCAACTGCACAGACTCACTTGTGCTCATTCATCAACTGCACAGACTCAATTGTGCTCATTCATCAACTGCACAGACTCACTTGTGCTCATTCATCAATCAATTGCACAGACCCACTTGTGCTTATTCATCAACACTGCACAGACTCACTTGTGCTCACTCATCAACACTGCACAGATTCACTTGTGCTCACTCATCAACAACTGCACAGACTCACTTGTGCTCACTCATCAACAACTGCACAGATTCACTTGTGCTCACTCATCAACACTGCACAGACTCACTTGTGCTCGCTCATCAACACCGCACAGACCCACTTGTGCTCGCTCATCAACACCGCACAGACCCACTTGTGCTCACTCATCAACAACCGCGCAGACCCAAGCACCAAACATTCCCGGACAACACTGACAATTCAACGTTTGTTCATCAGCTCTGCATCACGCAGACTAATCAACATGAACAACGCCACCAACAAGTGCAAATTCGCTTGCACTCACCATTTTTCGACCGCAGACTCACTTGCGCTCAAACTTGATGCAGACCCAATTGCATGCAAACAACACGCAGATCCACATGCGTTACAAACACTCAATTCCGCAGACGCACTTGCGATCAATCATTCAATACAGATACAGAAATAAGTAGCGTGCACACTACTTTTTAAATCTTCAACAGCAAAACAGACATACCCACAAAGAATGCTTCTCATCTACAACTGTATATATTGAATAATATTTTCAATATTTTTCAATCTGGGGGGGAGTCCTTGTAGCAGTTACCTCCTCCTTTCAAAACATAACTACACCGGTTTGCCGGTAGGTGGCGCTTTATCACCAACAGGTGGCGCTGTAAAGCGACACCAGAGTTATCTGCCCTTCGGACTATAAAACCCGGAGCCAAACGGAAAATCTCTCTCTCCTTCACCGACCAGCATCGGAGAACAACGCTGGCCCCAGCGCTCCGTTTCATTCGCCTTTTGGCCTCGACAGGACGACGCTGACACTAGCGTTCCGTTTCACTCTTTTCTTCTGGTCAATTGGCCTTGGCAGAACGACGCTAATACACTAGCGTTTCGTCTCACGCTTTTCTCTTCAATCGGCCTAACAACTACCAACACACGTGGTCAAACAACGGTAAGAGTTTCTCAACTCGTTTTCTTTGTGTTACGGCTTTCAAAGACTTTTCCTACGCCGGACTCATTTCTTCTTATACCTTTTCAAGAACTGTTTTTCCATCAACACACATGCATACATCACACACTTCATCATTCCACGTACACACACGTTCAATAAACTTTATTTGAACTACTTCATTTTTGTTTATTAATTATTACTCTGTCTTTGCATGCAACAATTGCTTGATTTACTGAACACGTTTATAGTCCGGGTACACGACCGCTCGATCCTAACATGGGTGTGTTAACGAGCTTCGGTCGTTCGCCAGTTCTGTTTCATGGGCAAACGAGTGCGCTCTGGGTTCATTTGGGCATCTTTTCTGATGGCGCTCAAAGATGGCGATTTGTGGAAAAGGCATGGCCAGAGCGAAATTCCCCTTTTTTATTTGGGTTGGGAGGATCCTTCCATAGAAAGTCTTTATCCTTGCAAAAACTTATACACCTTCTACAGAAGGCAGAATAGTTGCATGTAAAAACGCATGGTTCATTTTTAAATAGTAATGAAAAAATAAATTTGTCGTATGTATTAACGCAATAAAAGTCGGAACTGCTTCGGCTTTCTCCATTCGTAGTCGGAACTGCTTACGTCACATCTGCCTATTAGCACCAACATTAAATATTGTTTCCAAATTCTTATTTCCCTCCAAGATATAAAAAAAATTTGGTTACACGTCTCCATTTATCACCTAACTAGCCCGGAAGTGCCTGCTCATTTTGCGTTAAATTTGTATAGGAAAATGATCACCCACTCTAAAATCTAAATAATATATTTTTTTTCATTCCTTCTTTGCGAATATTATTTTCAGGCTGTTTACTGTTGTAATCGCCCCAAAAAGTAAAATCTGAAGGGCTGGGGGGTAAACTACGATGAATATGGTAGTAAAAAAAATACCAATTTACGTTATTAATTTTTAAAAGATATTTTTCAAAGATAAAACTGAACAAAATAATAAATAAAACTTTGGTTAACACTTAAGAAATCGTAAACAACAACAACAACAACAAACCAATGTAGTAGAATTTCATTATCTACCGACCTGTATACTTTTAACTCACTGAAACTGTTTATAAGTTTGTTTGTTTTTTTATTTCAGAATTTGTTTTCAAAGTTCGTTTGCATGTAGCTTTAAAAAAAATGTTTAACCACGTTAAGCCAAGCTTCAAGATACTGCAACTTCAAAATTTCGGAAAAACAGCTTATAAGTACGGTATAATATAAAACATAACATTTTATTAAACTAAAGTATAAAAAAATAAAAATTTTGAAATTTTGAGTTATGTCATTTTCCGGGAAAAAAAATTTGAGTTATCTCCCTTGGCGACCCATAGATAAAATGTGGCGACCGATAGATAAAATCATGTTTTTTGTTTTTAAATTTAATATATACTGGATGAATTTGTGTAATTTTTGGTGTACAGTCTTCTTTTCAGCTACCACTTAAGTACATAACAAACTTTATACATTTCTTTAACTATTTATTTTGAAGAGATGCCTAACATGTCAGAGCGAAACTAAAGAAGCACTAAAACTTTAAAACAGTTTCAGAAAGTTAAAAGTATGCAGGTCGGAAGAGAATTAAATTTTAATGCATTTGGTAAAGTTATTAGTTGTAATTTTTTTAAATAGCATGGGTAGATTACCAAAAGTCATATGATAGTGTGCCCCACTTGTGGTTACGATGGTGTCTTGAGTGATACAAGATCCATCGAGTAGTCAAGCAAACCATGGCTGCTCATATACAAATGTGGAAAACAACCATATCACTATGCTACAACAATGCAAAGATCACAATCCCTGATGTCAAGATCTGAAGAAGAATCTTCCAAAAAGACAAATTATCTCTTTTACTTTTTTGCATGGCGATAGATCTGCGCAGTAAGCTATTGAATAACTGTTAGAGTGCCTACAACTTAAGCCATGGTCGCCAACAAGACCCAACCAAAAGATTCAACCATCTGCTCCTCATGGATGACCTCAAGCTGCATGTTAGTTCAGACACTGACTTACGTCAACTTTTGCAGGTTGTACATGCCTTCTCCACTGATATTAGAATGAAGTTTGGCCTAGACAAATGGACCAAATGCTCCCTCAGATCTATGCAGAGAGCATACAGCTTGATGAAGAGACTGACATCAAAGACCTAGAAGAACGGACAATATAAATACCTTGGCATTGAAGAAAATGATTCAATTCAACACACCAAAATGAGAGAAGAGATCGACAGATAATATGTACACTGTGAAAGAAAAAAATATGCAAAACACATAAACTGCCATTAACCAACTTGCCATGCCAGTGTTAACATAAAGCTTTGGCATTATAGACTGGCCACAACAAAAAATCAACAGGCTAGACACAAAAACAAGAAAAACGTTTAATACGGTAAAGAATAATGTAGAGAAACCAGTGCCTCTGAGATTAACCATCAACATAGTCAGCATTGTGAATACTGGCCAATCTGATGAGTGTCCAGAACTCAAGCTTTATGATGATACATCAACATCAAGAAACAAGAGCCATCAAACAACCTCCATCACACACCTAAGCAAAGATTTTGGACAAGGCTGTCCCAAAAATGAAACAGAACTTTAAAAACTACCTGCCGAATATTCCTGGTGAACCAAGTGCAAGAGAGATCAAAACAATTGCACTTAAAGGAACGGTTAAAATCCTAAAACAATCTCTTGGTTAAAGTCTCTGCAATAGAGTTTGAATGTCTAGCATCTGGTAGTATGCCCCATCCTCAGCAAAAACAAAGAGAAAAGAAAATTGAAAAAAAATGAGTCAAAGATGCTGAAAAGTACAAGGTATGTATTCTAGCTTTGTTTGAAACACATATCCGAGATGAAGAATGCATGTATGAAATAAAATAAGATGAGAATACTGTTATAATAAGCATATAGTAGCAAAGAAAAAAAAGAGACAAACACATAATGAATTTTAAACAGATTGCAATATTCAATCATTTATTTTTCTGATCAGAGTAGAAGAAAATGGTCGTCTGCTCAAGAAAAGAAATGTTGTTATGATAATTTTTGGTTTGGTCTTGTCGCAACTTAGTGATAGCAGTATCAATAGTTGTGATAAACAATTCTCGTCTGATGAGGTAAAGAAATATTTTAATAATAGTTTGTTTGGCTACGTCACAATTTGGTGATAGCAGTAGAAATAGTTATGTATTGTGGTCATGCAACGTTATTCAATCATTTGTTCCTGATGATCGTAATAGTAGTAAATTGTTGTTTGCGCAGATTACGAGATGTTCATACAACAATAAAAGCAGCAGAAAACAACAAAAAAACGATTTCTGTAAAATACTTGATTTTGATTAGTTATATATTTAATTTAATTCTGATTGGTTACCAAAATCGAACTTCAACCAATCAGAAAAGGTCATTCTGGGAGCCGAGCACCTGTTAGGTATTGGCTAAATAAACAAGAACCCAAGACAGCCAGTAAAGAGACTCAACTTGCTGTGCAAACCTTTGTCTGTCATAACACGGTGTTATCAACTGCTAGGCTAGGTTCTCGGCAGACAGAAACACACGGGCACTCAATGCATCAAGAAACGTATCAACAAAACAAAACTAAGCCATAATAAAGATAATAGTTCAAAATATGTACATAGGAAGTAATAACTTTGAAGAGACAAAGCAAATTTTAAAGACCTATAATGAACTTTTCTATCCTCCTGTTTTTCATTTATAGAATAAACTATGCAGCAATGACTGGATTGCTAAAGTCCAACGGTTGAATGTGCCAGCAGAGAAGACCACCACTGGCAGACCCAAGTTGTCTTGGGAGGACGTGGCCAAACGTTATAGGAAAGCCATGGGTATGAATGCCATCAGGCTTCACCAAAGACAAGAATAGAGGGGAAGACTTAGATCGAGATTGGACAATCAGACCCCACTCTCATGATGATGATGATGATGATGATCTATGCCTGTCTATAAGTAGTTGTGTTCTGTATATCTTTTTATTATTCCATGATAAATGCCAGTATACTGAAGTCATATGCCCTTAATAGGGTTAAGATGAAAATTCATATCCACTAAATGTACAAAAGCAAAGAAATTCCCAAATTTTTACACTTTTATTGTCATTAAGGGTATGCGAGCACAACAGGGCTATGTATTTTACTGGTAGGAATTTTTCTTCAGCGCACCTCACACACTTCATCCACTCATGCATAGAGATTTATACTGTAGTGATGTGATAATGAAATGGTTTGGTTGATATGTAGTCATACCCTTAATTAATGACAATAAAAGTGTAAAAATTTGAGAATTTCCTTGCTTTTGTACATTTAGTGTATATGAATTTTCATCTTAACCCTATTAAGTGCATATGATTTCAGTATACTGCCATTTATCATGGAATGTCACTACTTTTGTAAAGGCTATGCTTCAATACAATGGTCATTTTTAAGGTTTTTTGGAATTTTCTGGAAAACTAAGATATATGGTAAACTGAAATTAAAATACCATCAACTAGACCCTATAACCTCTATCTCTGCCAAAAATCAGCTGAATCCATCAAATAGTTGATGAGATACAGGGTGGCACATACATACGTACGTACACACAGATAACATGATTTCATGACTGAACTTTCTGGATCTCTGGGTTGCCTTGACTAATGATGCTGAAATTCTACACGCTTATAGAACCTATCAAATAAAAAATTTGTACAAAGTTTTAACTAATTTGGTTTATTGGTTTTTGAGTTATGATTGATCAAAGAAATGAGATTTCCAGCATAGGCCATTCTTGACGTCTATTAAGGGATAGAGCGCTCTCGTGCCTCCCTTGATTTATTGAATAAAACCTAAGTAATTTTTTATTACATTTATGCAATATTTACTTTCATTACAATTTATTTTACGAAAAATACTGGATTAAATTCTGCAACTGCAAATATTCCTCAGTTCGAGTATCGCAGGAAGCATTGGTATGCAACATTTTCAAATTTCCTAATTGTTTATTAACTTCATTGACATTAGTATACTATATGAGAAACCTAAAAACGAAGGTCTTCCAGATATATGCCGATAAAGATCAAAAGAAACACTGGACGAATATGTGGAGATTGTAAGGCGGTCACTGCTGACAAATATAAAGAAAAAGTAATATGTGATGCCTTCATAGATGGATTGCGATGGGTGATGCCTTTGTAGATAGACTGGGAAGAGGCGATAGGTGATGCCTACATAGATTGACTGGAAAGAAGTGATAGGTTATGCTTTCGTAGATGGACTGGGAAAAAGTGATAGGTGATACCTACATAGACGAACTGGGACGAAGTGATAGGTGATGCCTATGTAGATGGACTAGGAAGAGGTAATAGATTATGCCTTCATAGATGGATTGGAAAGAGGTGATAGATGATGCCTCTGAAGATGAACTGGGAAAAGATGATATGTGATGCCTTTGTAGATCAACTGGGACAAAGTGATATGTGATGTCTTTGTAAGTAGACTTGGAAGAGGAGATAGATGATGTCCTCGTAAATGGATTGGGAAGAGGTGATAGGTGATGCCTTCGTAGATGGACTGGGATAAAGGTGATAGGTGATGCCTTCGTAGGTAGACTGGGAAGGGGTGATAGGTGATGCCTATGTAGATAAATTGGGAAGAGGTGATAGGTTATGCCTTCATAGGTAGACTGGAAAGAGGTAATAGGTGATGCCTTCGTAGATGGACTGGGAAGAGGTTAGGTGATGCCTACATAGATGGACTGGGAAGAGGTGATAGGTGATGCCTTCGTAGATGGACTGGGAAGAGGTTAGGTGATGCCTTCGTAGATTGACTGGAAAGAGGTTAGGTGATGCCTACATAGATGGACTGGGAAGAGGTGATAGGTGATGCCTTCGTAGATGGACTGGGAAGAGGTGATAGGTGATGCCTTCTTATATGAACTGGAAAGAGAGGATAGATGATGTTTTTGTAGATGGATTGAGAAGAGTTAATGAGTGATTCCTTCGTAGATGGATTGGGAAGAGGTGATAGGTAATGCCTTTCTAGATGAACTAGCAAGAGGTGATAGGTGATACCTTCTTAAATGGATTGGGAGCAGGTGACATGTGATGCATTTGTAGATGGACTGAAATAAACTAATAATCACCAACGACTATTTAGGAATGTAACTCTTGACCTCTTCACCACTGTAGGCGAAGCTAGAACTCTCAAACAAGCACAGAAAAGTTCAATGTAATACTCTATTGTTTGAACTATTATTTTTTTCCTATGAGGATAACACTAATCACCATACTGAAAACTCAACAACTTCTGCTGTTTTTAAAGTCCATAAATGCTTCTTCTGTGGAAACAATATTCATTCTTGTTGAAACTGCCCACTTTGGAATACAAGTTATTGGAAACTTTACAAAATCTGCCATTTTGTGAAAGTATATCGATATTGATACATAAAAAGTGAAGCATTGTTTAAAGTTTGTTTGTTGCAGCTACGTTTATAAATACATAGAAGAAAGAGAGGTTATTATCTGGTAAATGTGAACAAGCAAAAAATACTCTAATAAACTATCTGTATTATGTTTCTGAATTTTTGAGATGAGGATTGATAATTTGGATTATTCGGAATACTGTTCTCATCTTGAGTGTTATTCTCACAACGTTTCGGTCGATGTAACCTCTGAATATTTCTGTCGAACTCGGGAATCTGCATAGAATTTTGAACGCAATTCCTAGTATCGCCTGCACTGAGGATTGAACCATGAACCTTCAGAAGACCTAGAACTGAATTTTCACTTAGTACTTTATCCGTTACGCCACGGGTCCTTGTGGCCAATTCTAGTATGAATTTTGGGGGTCTTAAACCTATTCTTGTATTTTAGATGTGCAGTCTTACTTAGATCAGTACTTATTACTACACATTACTATACATTACTATATATATATTTTGTTTTACTACATATTACTATACATTACTATATATATATTTTGTTTTACTACATATTACTATACATTACTATATATATATTTTGTTTTACTACATATTACTATACATTACTATATATATATTTTGTTTTACTACATATTACTATACATTACTATATATATATATTTTGTTTTACTACATATTACTATATATTACTATATATATATTTTGTTTTACTACATATTACTATATTTGTATTTTTTTCATAGTATCCTTATCTATTATTTATAATTAATGGTTCCCATATTGTATAAAATTCTATACTAGGTCCGTTGAGTGGGTCATTGTCACCCAACATATGTGCTGCTTCTTTGAGTCGTCTTACTCTCCACTAATCTTCTCTGTCTATAATTTTTACTTCGTCCGATAAGGGTAGATGGTTTCCATTTTCTCTCCATATGTGGTCAGTCATACACGAATTTTCAATATCTCCATGTATTACGGCTTCCGGTGTTCTTTCTAGCCTTACTTTTTGTGGATGACATGTCTCACCTTTGTATATTTTTCCACACTTACATGGAATTGCATACACACAGTTCTTAGTCATAACTTTTTCTGCAGGAGGTTTGACTTGCACAAGATGCTTTTGGAGAGTTGAGTCGTTCCTGAATACTATCCTGATGTCATATGGATTAAATATTCTTTGAGTTTTTTTCTGACAAGCCCTTCATATATGGTATACAAACTGTGGTGAGTGTTCGGGTGGTGTCCTTTGGTGCTTGTTCCAGATTTCTTGGAGCTGATGTCATGCTCTCTGGATAGTTGTTTCGGTGGAGGGTTTCTCTTAAACTGTTCATCTCCTCTTGATGTGTATTGTTACTACATATTGCCTTTGCTCGATGTTGTAGGCAACGGACGATTCCTTTCTTTAGATTATATGGATTGTGGGAGTTGAAATTTAGATATTGTCCAGTGAAAGTTGGCTTTCAATATACAGATGATCTAAATCCCTGATCATTGCGAATTATCAGCACATCTAGGAAGGATAATTTGTTATGTTCCTTTTCCATAGTAAATTCTATAGATGGATGGAGAGAGTTCACATGGTTCAGTAATGTTTGAACATCTTCTTGGTGAAGCCAGAGTATGAATATGTCATCCACATATCGTAGCCACATTGCTGACTTTAGTGGTGTTGATCCTAGCGCCATTTCCTCAAAGTATTTCATGTATAAATTGGTCAGTATTGGAGACAATGGTGATCCCATAACTAGACCTTCTTCCTGCCGATATATATCAGATCCTATCACAAAGTATGTGGTTTCTACAGGGAAGGTCAACATCTCCATTAGATTATCAATTGGGATACACGTGTGTTCCTCCAGTGAAGTGTCTGAAATCAACTTATCCCATACCACAGTCAGATTCTTGTCAGTGGGTACTTTTCGTTACATTCATAACCCAGAGAAGTGGAGCTAAGAGTCGTGTTCATGTGGATCATGCATAGATTACTGGAGTTGGGCTTTTATTAATACTAGTAGACTTCTTTTCAGGCTGGCCTGAAGTAATCCATGTGCAAGACAAGAAAAATTCTATAATAAAACAGATTCTAAGGGTTATATTTTTCAGAAACGGCATACCAAAAACCCTGATATTCGACAATGCCCCATAGTTTTGTGATGTTTATGGTGCAAACCGATAGCAGTCAATTTCATGAAGCAATACAAAGAATTCATTGCAACACTTCTTCATAGTGACCACCAACGAGCAACATAAAAGGAAAATGGTGAACCATTGAGGAATTAGTAAATACGCTGGTACAAAATGTACTGTACTATAGACCTGTAATCCACTTACCATCATGTCCTAATAGTTGATAGATAATCTTTGAAGATGGCATTCCATTTGGAGTAACAAACCGTGTTCACTGCTTCCAACTAAATACATTTATCACTAGCAATTTGCTCTCCCACACATTTGCCTACAAAATAACTATTCGCAGTAGGAATCAGGAAGAGCATGATGAGAACCATAATACTGTTATTAGTCGGTTAGAATGGAAACACCTACACAGTTTAATGCTAAGATTAAGCAAGCATGTTGCTAACGTCCGTACTTTATTTAATCATCAATTCCCAAACACTCTTGGATACTGAACGGAACTATGCACACAGAAAGGAAGGCCTAGCCCTGGTTTTCGCAGTGGAGAGATTACATCAGTATTTGTTTAGGAACACATTTACGATGTTCACTGATCATAAACCGTTGTTGGGTCTATTTGCGGAGAACAGCTATGGTGGCTGCCTGGGTCCAGCATTGGGCCCTGTTCTTGACTACCTATAATTACAAGTTAGAATATCGAGCTGGATCCCTCAATGGGAATGCAGATTGTCTGAGTCATCTGCTACTGGAAGCTCAAAAGTCCACTAATGAAGTATATATGATGGACCTTGCGGAAGCTCCAGTCAAAGTTTTTTTTTAACATACTTCACCCCAAACAAGGCAAGTTGCCACTGTAGACGTAGGGGGCTACTGAGAATTAGTGTGAAAGTTTTGGGGGTCATCCAAAATTGGGAGCTGAGCAGCAAGATGCTTGTTCAAATTAGTTTTAAATTTCTGCATGTCGGTACAGTCGGGGAAACAGGGAGCAGGGAAGAAGTTCCAAAGGCCTGCAGCATGAGGAAAGAAGCTATTGGAGTAGAAGGCTTCTTGGCATCTGGGGACCTCCACAGTGAATGGATGCGATTTAGCTGTTTGTCGGGTTGGTCGAGTATATTTACATTAAGGGGGCACAAGAGCAGCAAGTTCATCAGAACACATTACATTGAAGTACTTGTAAAACAAGCACAAGGATGAAACATTGCGGCGATTGGACAGGGGCTAGAGCTTGGTTGATAGTGAAGAACTTATTAGATTAGCAACTTTTTGGGACCTTGTCTAAGAGGGAGAGACTAGTGGATGATGCACCAGCCCAGATGTGACAACATGGGCAGATGGTGGCTTTGTAGAGATATAGGATACTGTCAGGTGTGAGAAGTTTTCTAGCACGGTAGAGGGAGCCCACTTTCTTTGCAGCAGCCTTGGCAATGTATTTGATGTATTTGTTCCAATTCATGTTACCTGTGAATGTTAGGCTGAAGAGTTTGAACGTTGGACTCTCAGATAGGGTGTTATTTGCCATGGCAATCGGTGGTTCAAGAGGTTTCTTGTGGCTGTTGAAGGAAAGGAGCTTTGTTTTAAAAGCATTAAATGTTACCTTCTATTTATGACCTATTCTGGAGGTCATTTTCTAAGAATTCAGCCATTGCCTCAGATATGTGCGCGTCCGTTTTGCCCACATGACGAGATTAGAGCATGGTGTCGTCAGCAAATATACCCATCTCAGACACAATATCATCAGGGAGGTCGTTTATGAAAATCAGATACAATAAAAGTCCAAGGATCAATCCCTGGGGTACACCTGCATTTATGTCATGTTGTTTGGATGAACGGCCATCGAGGACAACCTGGATGTTTCTTTTGGTTAGGAAGGATCTAATTATATTAAATATTCGTCCAGTAATACTATATAGATTAATTTTTATGAGAAGACCTTTATGCCAGATCTTCTCAAAGACTTTGCATATATCAACCCCTACTGCTCTAACTTCACCTGCCTTGTCCAGTGTATGGTATATGCATTCCGAGATTACTGTTAGTATACCCGCAGTAAACCGTGCTTGCCTAAATCCATACTGATGGTTAGACAGAAGTATCGCTAGATTGATTAAAGATTCAAAGATTTTAGCGAAGAGCAGGAGTAGACTGATGGGCGATAATTCTGAGGGTCAGTTCTATCTCCATAATTCTGGAAGACTGGTACCACAGAGGCAATTTTCCAGCTATCAGGGAAGCAAGATTCGGCAAGACATTTGTTGTAGAGTTTGGAGAATACAGGGGCCAGTTCAACAGAGCATTTCTTTATTACTATTACTGGTATAAGATCAGGCCCACATGCTTTGGAGGTGTCAAGGTTTTTTATGATGTCCTGGACATGAGATGGGGTGATGACCAGATCATCAAGTGTGGCTTCAGTCTGCAATTGGAATTTGGGAGGGAGTGGTTTGCCGAGTCCAAAGTAGAGTTTAAGGCGAAACACTGGGCTAGTAGTTCAGCCTTGTCAGTTGCCGTGCAAACAACATCATTGTGGTTGGATTGCAGGGAAATTGTTGATTGCCCATTGGTCACCACACTATTGAAGATTTTCCAGAAATCACGAGTACCTAGTTTTTGCGACTGAATGCGTTTTCTAGTCATCTCTGTATACCTTCTCTTTGCTTCACCTATCACAGGCTTACAATTTTTTCTTGATACTATAAATTTCTGTCCATTCGTAGTTGACTTATGGTAGTTGAATTGTTGGAATGGTTGCTGCCTCTGAGCAATAACAGCTGCACATTTCGAGGTTAACCATTGTGGAGAGTGGAGCTTGCTGTAGATTTTTTGCATGGAGACATATGCTTAACTGCCTGCTTTGACCCATTCGGTTACCTCATTTGCATACTAATCAGCAGGGAGAGAAAAAGTTTCACTCCATGGAGCGTCTCTGATGTGATCTCTGATGAAATCAAAATCAGCCTGCTTGTAGGTCGGGAGGTGGGTCGGGAAAGTGACAGTCTGTGAAATGGAGTGTGCTATGGAGAAACTATATGTGGAGTTACCAGCTGTGTCTGTATAGCTGGAGAATCCAAGCCAGTTATGGTGATGTGCATTAAAATCCACTAATACATGTATTTGGCCACTCGAGTCAAGTGAGAGTGCTGTATCTATGCTTTCAAAGACAGGGTTAAGCAGGGTACAGTTCTGGGTCGAAGGAGAGCGGTATAAGAAATGATGGTGACAAGTGGACAGTAGAGTGGCAATGAACCACAGGACCTCCCATGCTGACAACTCCGGTTAGCTGCTATTATAGCACGCTAAGAACAGAGATAAGACCTCAATTCAAGAAGGAAGTTGAGAGGTGGATTGACTAAGGAATTTTAATACCATGGTTAAGGAAGGTTGAAGGAATTCTGCTACTCATGGCAGTGGTTCAACCGACCAAGAAGAAAGTCAGGTTAGTATTGGACTTCTGGGAGTTGAACAAGTATGTGGCCTACCACACCAAAGATAGAATCGACATATGTGAAGTAGTCATGAGAGAGTGGAGGAGAAGGGAGCGAGCAACCAAAATTGTGGACTTAAAATCAGCCTACTTTCAAATTCATGTAGACAAGAAGCTATGGCAGTATCAATTGGTCGAATTGTCTTATGGTTAATCCGGCCCTGGTAGGTAAGTGTTTCTAACGTCAAGTATATAGAAATATATTGCAGTAATGTTTGTAAAATTCACAAAGAGTCCAGCATAAATATATGTGTTGCAGATCTTTCTATACAAATATTCATTTAAACAACAGCAAAAAAAGTCTGGCTTTCGTAAGTCGTAATACATTGCTGGCTACCATTCATAAAATAACAAAGCTTTGCAGAGTTCTTTTTTACTTTGTTATCCACTCTACAATTTGAAACATTAAATTTGTAAAGATTTTACCTTGTTATTAAAACAGTTTTTACTGTAATAGTAGCTAAATAGGGCCCAAAATTAAGGAACACGAGTTTAACTGATTAAAAATATTTATTTGAATGAACATAGTCATCACAAAATATATTGTAAGATATTCATCAATGTGAAAAATAAAAATAAACATAAATAAACTTCTATAAGTATTTCTAAATAAACCAATAATGATTTCAGTTGAATTCAGATTAATTACAGATAATGTACGTGCTTACCTCTTTTTTTGTTTCAAATAGGATGATGTCAAGGTTGACAGTTCCTCTGGTTAATTAGTACCAGAAAAAGGCAGTGCGGAAGCTAAATGTCCATTTCCTGGATTAATACGGGCCAAACAACCAATAGGGAATAACTTGTACACATTTACGTCGGGGTTTCTTAGGAACTGTGGGTTTCCACTCATCTTCCATTTCCTCCTCAGGTGAACTGTCTGACTCTGAATTTCTTTCGTCATCACGTATCAGACTCTTTGAGCTGCTCTCTGAACATATTGATCTGTCAGAATCATCTCACAGTAGGTCATTCCATCCACCAGGACCTACTGTGGGCTGAGTATCTCATTACTTGACCCCGGCCAAATTTTGTGATGCACTGACTCTGTGGTGTCTTTACTCACACACAATCTCTGACCAGGTGATGACTGCTTTCAGAACCTGATGATGGTGGCATGATGTCAACCCCCTTCAGCTGAACTGCATAGTGGTAAATTCCATGGCTGGTGTGGTCAAATGCAAATCATCATCTTTTGGGGTCAGTTTGTGCCAGTAAGAACAGTGCATTCTAGTCACAATTCTTTTTACAGTATGGTGACATCGTTCTGTTTGGTCATTCCATATGCATACATGCAACAAAATCTCAGGTTTAAACCCCACTCATGTGCACTCTCTGCTGCTGTGAGGCTGTATCATTATCTGTAAGCATTATGGCCGGGAGTGTTCTTGGACAAAGGGTTAAACCCATGTGGGATGCCCTGACCAAACGTTGTGGGAGAGATGCCTTTATAGCGGCATGTCATTCCCACTGTTCAAAGTGGCCCGACTACATGTGTATATAATTAACAGAATAAAACAAACAAAGGGAAGAAAGAAAACATTATTATTATATCGGAAATTATATTAGAAAGAAAGCGAAGGAATAATAAAGCTACACACAAGAATGGTATTTTGTAAAATCAACAATTACAGTAACACATTTATATTAAACAAAACAATTTATTTGACTAAAACATTTTGTAAAGCTACCAGTTACATTTTTAAGGAGTGAAAAGTTCCATTTGTACGAATGTGTACGAGTGAAATGTTCGGTTTGTTTAAGTTCATATTTGTACGAATGCGTATATGCGAGCGTGTTTGATGTATTTTTGTGGCAATTGTAACGTGTGTTGTGTACTTGAAAGAATAGTTCGTTATCCATGGTAGAAATTAAAAGAGATTACCTACTTTTTGACTTTTGCCTCCCCCACCTCCTCGGTCAAGCTGGTGGGGGGGGGCGGGGGGGTCGACGATCTCTTCTGCGTGCATTCGGCCGGAAAGCGGAAGAGAAAAAGAACGAAAAGAGAGTGTGTGATTTGTTTTATAGAGAGTCAAATCACGCGTGGTCAAGCTGACCTGTTGGTCCCTGATTGGCCGGAATCTTCGGTCAACGTGCTTTCACGAGGTGACCTCTTCTTCTCTATCTCAGAGATGAAGAAGGATTGAGCAAACAGAAAAAGAAAAGAAGTCGCAACAAATATCCCTTGGCCAGTAGTAGCGTCTGCAACAGCATCTCTCGTGGTGGGCCATGCTCAAAGAAGACTGTTTCCAATTGACAAATCATACTTGCAGTCCTGTCTTGCCAACTGCTCCCAAAAGAGAAAAATGCCATGTGCCACACTCTGTTAGCATCATAAAATGGCAGGCACTGTGATGCATGATCTTCATCCCTAACCTCTGTGAATTGCTCTGAACCTCCAGTCTTTGATTTTCTCAGTAGACTCGGTATTCCTGTAGCAGTCATAAATAATAACATTTATTTTCTTTCTTGGAGAACTGTCCTTGTTAGGCGATTTGGTCACACATTGACAAATCAGTTTGCAGGGCACATTAATTCCATAAAGCACCATTTCAGACCCCTTTGGGAATCGCATCAGTCACCAGAGAGGTTTTCTGGAAGCAATGAGGAAAGACGCTCCCTTTCTCTCTACTGCCTTGATCCACTGTCTTCTCCCCAAGATATACTGCTCGTAGACTTTCGGCAGTCAATTAAATGTTCTTACTTTCTTAACTTGGACACTATCCTAACTTTGCCAACCTATACCCAACGGTATAGATAACTTGAATAAATAACCTTTCGTTGTTGTTCATAAAAAGGTTTTGTTTTTATTTCGTGTGACGTTTTCGTTGTTATAAATAATATTATAATAGTTGATCGTAACAGTTTATACTAAGACTAGCCTCTATAAATAGTGACTAAACGTGGAACAACACAGACCTTATGATAAACGAAATGTCAAAAAACACAACAACAACAAAAAAAATTTCTGTAAGTTATTCAACAAATAACAAAAAGTGCGAAACTCGGAGTCAAACACCAGCAAAAAGCCAAACACAAAACAACCGCTAAAAAAATACGGACGCTTGCACTTGCAAATAAAAACAACAAACAAGCTTACTTTCGACCCGTTTCACTCAAAAATAATTTTAGTGACTGAAGTAGTAAATAACCAAGGTAAAACATAAAACCCATCTTTTTTTTATATAACAAAAAAAAAGTAAAATATTTTCTTACCGAAGAAAACATTGAAATTTTTGTTTTCTAAAAAAACAAACTTTTACACTAAGGAAGGATTTGTTGAAAGAAAAAAAACTCAGAAACTCTGTTACATGACATTATGAAAGAAGAAAGAAAAACTTTTTAAATTAAAACTATTTTTCAGTCATTTTAATCGATCAGACTATTCGGCACCACTACTTTCTCCACTCTTCAAAATAGCAGCTGGCAGATTTTTTGTCAACAGTAGACTTCAACAAGTCAATTTAATTGACAAAGAAAAGATATATCAGTTTTTGCTCTAAAAAGCAAGACAAAACAAATTATTTACGAATATATGTTTAAAAACATATAAATAGTGACTAAACGTGGAACAACACAGACCTTATGATAAACGAAATGTCAAAAACACAACAACAAAAATTTCTGCAAAAACGTGAATGCTCTAATGCATTCACGTTTTTGCAGAATTTTTTTTCTTTTCCTTACACAAACACAAAAACGCAACACACATCTCTTTTCTCGAGAGAGATAGATGATGGAGAGGCTTCCAATGATTACCCAGTCAACGGTGATGTTAAACAGGGCTGTGTCCTGGTCCCAACACTCTTCTGTGTTTTCAGCGATGCTGACTGATGCATTCAATGCAGAAGACCCCAGAGTATGCATCAATTACCGGACAGACAGGAAGTTGTTCAACCGAAAACGACTTGGTGCTGTCACCAGGGTTAAGACCACCATCATATGAGACCTTCTGTTTGCTGATGATTTTGCCATCAATGTCAACACAGAGCCAAACATGCAACACATTGTTAATCGTTTTCTAAAGAGTGTGACAACTTTTATCTGACTATCAGCATAAAACAGACCAAGGTAATGTACCAGCCTGTGCCGGAGAAAAAATATGTTGAGCCACAGACCTCAATTCATGGAACCAACGTAAAAGCTGTGAACAAGTTCACTTACTTAGGCCTTGGCCTTTTGGCTGGGATCACAGTGTAGTATCTGTTCCGATGGATACTACACTCTACAGACCGGTATCGTTTTGGCCTTTGGGGCTTGACTCCGCCAGTCTGTATGTTTGTCCTGTGCAGTTCTAGGAGGTCCACCCTCCCAGGCTTTGTCTCCCCTCTTTGGGATGGAGTAAGTTTATCGCTTACTGCCTGAAGCGCCCCTACCGGGGAATGCCAACAGGGCTGCCCAGGCATTTTCTGTAGGCCAGAGTGCTCACCTTCTTGGGCACTGGCTTTTCAAATCCCACTTTCCCGACCAGCAATATCACGTGAGGATTAACCCTGGTAAATGTGTAATCGGTGTTTCGTCCGTAGTCTTCTTGGACCACATTATCAGCCCTGAAGGTATATCTCCTTTACTTGAAAAGTTGAAGACTCTATAAGACCTTGAACCACCTACTTCACTTTGTTAACTAAGGCAATTCCTCAGTCTGCTTAATTACTACAGACATTTTATCCCACACTGTGCGGATCTCTTGTCTCTTCTTTCCGACTTATTACGTAAAAGGAAGAAAAAAAATGAGCAGATTTCGCTAAATGATATTCAGTTGAAAGCTTTCAATGTAGTGAAGCAAAAACTAGAGAAGACATCCTTAATTGCATATCCTGTGTCCGATGCCCAGTTTTCACTGGTCGTTGATGCATCGGGCAGAGTTGTAAGTGCAGTGTTGTAACAGCAGCAATTACAACCTCTCGCATATTTTTTCGCAACAGCTGTAACCTGCTGAACAATGTTACAGCATGTTTGGCCATGAACTCCTGGCGATGTATCTTGCAGTGAAACACTATCAGCATTCACTCGAAGGTTGTCAATTTGTGATCTACACTGATCACCGTTCGCTGACGTTCTAAGCCAGACAAATAGTCTCTTCACGAAACTCGCCACTTGGATTTTGTTATGCAATTAACCAACGATATCCGACATATCTCAGGTGAACAGAATGCTGTGGCAGACACCTGTCTCGATTTCCTATCAATTCTTTGTACTCACTTTTGGATATCGACCTACAACAAATAACCTTAGATCAGCCATGTCTTGACACTTTAGATCTGTCAACTTCGGACACACAGATCATCTGTGACATCTCAATAGATTCACCTCGTCCGTTTGTTCCAATGACTCATGGTCGGGTTGGTTTTGAAACCATTCACAATCTGGCACACTTTGGACTCAAAGTCACAATGAAGCTGATTTGTGCTAGATTTTTCTGGCCGAATATGAGGTGTGACATCACTGCCTAGACATATTCCTGCATATCCTGTCCAAGGTGCACAATCATATCCATGCACCTTTTGGAACATTCAGTACCTCAGACGCTCGATTCAGGCATGTTCGTATTGATCTCATTAGACCATAGCTGGTCAGTTAGGGATTTACTGATCTCCTGACCTGTATAGATCAATTCACACTGTGGTCTGAAGCCATTCTCCTAAACGACATTTCAGCTGAACCCATAGCGTAAACCCTTATATCAGGCTGAATGTTGCGTTATGGAGTTCTCACAACTTTTACCACCGACCGTTGTCAACAGTTTGAATCCCACCTATTCCTGGAATTTTCCATGATTTTAAGAATAAAATGTGTCCATACAACCAGCTATAATCCAGCTTCTAACGGGATGATAGAACGCTTCCATCACCAATTGAAAGTCGCATTGCATGCTTATCCAGACCAACAGTGATGGAGCGAGTACATACCTAGCGTCCTTCTTGGCTGTCGTACAGCTATCAAAGAGGACCTCGGATACTTTTGAGTCGAACTCGTTTATGGAATACCTATATACATTTCATAGAATAGGCACAAATATTTTTCCCAAAACTACTTTTCACAAAAAAGCCAAAACCATTTAAAAAAAAAAAAAATTTTCACAGAAAAGCAAAAACATTTTTTCAATTAAAAAAGAATTCTGTAAACTGAATTCACATTATATTTTATTTTTATTTTTGTTCTTTTGAACTGCTACATTTAACAGAAGACCTTTTTCTTTTTTGGCTTTCCGCCTAAGCAGGTGGTGATGTAGCAGTCATAAATAATGACATTTATTTTATCTCTCGGAAAGCTGTTCCTGTTAGGAGATTTGGTCATACACTAACCAATCAGCTTACAGGGCGCATTAATTTCATCCAAACCCTAAAGGACTACTTCAGACCCCTTTGGGAATCGCATCAGTCACCAGAGAGTTACTTAAAAGCAATGAGGAAAGACACCCCCTTTCTCTCTCATGCCTTGATCCATTGGATTCCCGAGCACTGACTATCTTTGCCCAAAAATATACTGCTCATAGACTTTTAGCACTTAACTGAACTTTCTTCACTTAGACGCTGTCCTAACTTAGCCAACCTATACTCAACGGTATAGGTAACTTGAAGAAATAACTTTTCATTGTTGTTCATAAAAAAGTTTTGTTTTCCTTTCGTGTGACGTTTCCACTGTTATAAATAATATTATAAGAGTTGATCTTGACAGTCTATGCTAAGACCAGCCTTTATATTCCTCGCATGCCTGTATATCGCTGGTAACCTCTCCTGGCAAATTTGGCGGTATGCTGTACTCCCGGATGTCCACTGTAGAAAGAACATGATTTAATCTAACTCAACTATGTGGATAGCACCGTAAGGGGCTCAGCTTCCTTTTTCATTGCGTCAAACCATAGCTGTGGTACTCATGTTATGAATCGATGCAACCAACATCACATCCACAGACTGTAGTGTTACTAATCCGTCCAGTCAAATCACCAAATGATTGGTGTGCCCCAATAGTCGCCGTCCAAAAAGCTAACGGTAAAGTTAGGTTATGCGTCGACTTTACCAAGCTAAACGAGAGCGTGAAACGGGAAAAATTTCCTTTACCCACCACAGACCAATTACTGGCCGAGCTCGATGGAGCCACAGTGTTTAGCAAGCTCGACTGCGACAACGGTTTCTACCAAATCGTCCTACACGAAAAATCGCAGGTCCTTACCACATTTATAACACCTTATGGGAGGTACTGTTTCAAACGACTTCCATTCTGGATAAGTTCTGGGCCAGAAATCTTTCATAGGGAGATGACACACATTTTGTCCGGAATACCAGGAGTCATCTGTGATATAGATGACGTCCTAATAAGTGGAAGAAACCAGCAGGAGCACGACCAGCGACTAAAAGCAGTACTGCAGAAAATGAAGGCTGCAGGAGCTACACTCAACGATAAATGTGTATTTTCTGTCAGAAACATAAAGTTTCTGTGTCACATTATATCAAAAGATGGAATACAAATAGATCCCGAAAAAGTAGCAGCAATTATGGACTTGCCCAGACCTGAGAATGTGTCTGAATTACGACGCTTACTGGGCATGGCAAACCAGGTCGGCAAATTTGCTAGGAATCTAGCCGAAACCACCAAACCACTCCGAGAGCTTCTTAGGAAAGAGTCAGAATGGATCTGGGATGAGCCTCAGAAAGTAGCATTCCAGACCCTGAAGAAGCAACTGAGTTCTGCACCAGTACTGACTCATTACAATTCCAACAAGCCGACAAGGGTATCAGCAGATTCATCTAGCTATGGCCTAGGCGGTGTACTACTGCAGAAGCAAGAAAATGACTGGAGACCGGTATTTTATGCTTCACGATCTCTGACAGAAACAGAGCAGAGATATGCACAGGTTGAGAAGGAGGCACTAGCAGTCACTTGGTGTTGTGAAAAATTTGCGGACTACTTGGTCGGAATGCCAAAATTTACAGTCGAAACAGACCACAAACCACTGTTGGCACTGTTGAAGTCAAAGCAACTCGACAAATTGACTCCAAGAATTCAACGTTTCCACATGAGGTTAATGAGATTCTCCTATGAGATAATATACACAGCGGGAAAAGACCTCACAACAGCAGACGCTTTGTCCCGAGCACCTGGGAGTAGTCCCGTTATACAGGATATCCAGCAGGAGACAGAGACCGACTCATTTATCCGCTCAGTCATAGGAAATATCTCGGCGAGCGATAAACGATTCGAGGATATCCGACTAAAACAAAATACTGACCAGGTCTGCAGTCAGGTAATCAAATATTATGAGATGGACCACTGGCCCGAAAGAGCAAGGCGGAACCCTGAACTAAAACAGTACTGGTTTGTCAACCAGGACCTAACAGTTTACCAGGGACTTCTAATGTACCAGAGCCGACTTGTCATTCCTAATGTACTTCAAAAAGACATACTAGAGCGTCTACATGAGGGACACCAAGGTATTGTCAAATGCCGAGCACTAGCTCGCGAAAGTGTGTGGTGGCCTGGCCTCTCTAAACAAATTGCAGACAAAGTTGGGAAATGCGGTATCTGTAAAAAAGAACGAAAATATCCACCAGAACTACTACAACCCGCCAAATTACCTGCATATCCATGGCAGAAAAATAGGAATGGATCTGTTCGAATTCATGGGACACCGATATCTTCTGATTGTCGATTATTTTTATTCCAGGTGGATTGAAATAGCCCATTTACGGACAACCACCTCAGCCAGCGTAATAGAGCATTGCAAATCAATATTCGCTAGGCATGGGATCCCAGAGACAATCATACCTGACAACGGTCCCCAATTCAGTTCTAGTGAATTCAGGAACTTTTCAAATGTTTTTGACTTCCTGCACCTCACAAGTAGCCCCCGTCATCCGCAAGGAAACAGAGAAGCTGAACGTGCAGTCCAGACAATAAAAAACTTATTGAAGAAAGCAAGTGACCCATACATAGCACTGCTAAATTATCGCAGCACTCCTCTGCAACACGGCAAGAGTCCTGCAGAGCTGTTAATGAATAGAAAACTAAGAACACGGATTCCTACCATTCCTCAAAGAAATTCATTTGATCAACAAAACATCGAGGAACATAGAAGGGCAGACACCCGGCTCAAAGCCAGACAAAAGCAAAACTATGACAAACGTCATCGGGCTAAAGATCGTCCTGCCTTTGAAAAAGGATAACCAGTCTGGGTCAAGATACCTAAGACCATTACAGCTGTAGTAAGTAAAACTCTGTCACCAAGGTCAGTCCTAGTTAAGACAGATTCAGGACTACACCGACGCAACAAAAGTAATCTGCACCTAAGGAACGGAGAAACCAGCTTCTCTCAGGTGGCTACCCCACAGGAAGCAAACACCTTACCATGTTCCCCTCGATATGGATATGTATAGCTGTGATGATGACTCAACAGATCTTCCCAGTAACCAAATAAACATCCCACTAGAGAGTTCCAGAAGTCTTGACCAAGGGAAATATACAAGAAGCGGTCGACAAGTTCGACCACCTAAAAGACTGTCCTTGTAAAGAACTTTACAACCGAAAGGGGGATGTAGTGTTACTGCACCGACGATTCACTGGTAAGGGGACGAGTTACGGCCCCTGGCGATGACTCAGTCAGAATGTATTTTGACCGCCAATAAACCTTGTTACTTATCCGTCTGCATGCATCTACTGCACCTGGCAACGTCATACGGCTTCTCCTGTACTTGGCGACATCCTCCTGCATCTGCCGACACCCTCCTGTCTCTGCTGCACTTGGCAACGTCCTCCTGCCTTTTCTGTACTTGACAGCATCCTCCTGAATCATCCGACGATATCCCCCTGCCTTTACTCCAACAGTCATGAGTTTTATCAGATATTAAATGACACAATACTAAATTCCTGGTTCACAGAATAATGGTCTCCTTTACATGAAGTGTTACAATTAATATGAACCAGTTCTTAAATTTTTGTCTGTCGATTCAATGGGAAAGAAAATGGTGAAAGTCTTATTTGAGGATCGTTTGTGAAAAGCTGAAAAAGATCCACCATTTTGTTGGGTTGATATCAAGAAAGGGATATGAGTAGAAGGAGATGAGTTTGTGGGCGTAGCTTACGCCAGCATTTCAACGTTTTAGGGTGGATGTAAACAAAGCAAACTGCGACAAAGCCCTAACCTACCCTTTCTTTAATTGATTATTGATCAATTAAAAAAAAACATTGTATTGAAGAGTTCCTCATGTCGAGGTCAGCAATTTGCAGTGGGGGCGGCAGCACGATGGACGATTAGACCATCGTCCATCTGTGCTGTTGTTACTACAAATTGGTGACCCTGACGTGATGTGACACAACAAGTGGGTGGATGCATCTCTGTGCAACTCAAGCAGAGAAAAATTGCCCATGCCTGACTCACTGCAGCTTTTGAATAAAAAAACACAGCTAAAATGAGCGACAACTTACCAAGTCATTGACTTAATACTGTCTGTTAAAAGTCAGGCTCAGCAAGCATCAACATCACCCTTCAAGGACAACCATCACTCTCCAGCAACGATGCCACGACCAAACTTTCCCAGATATTTATCCAGTACGATAAGTGTCTGGAAATCCGATGAACAAAGTCATCATCTACAACAACACACCCCTAAAGTCCAACCCTTCATCAATAGTAGTAGTAGTAGAGGCAATGGCAACGTTGTAGTACCAGAGCTGCCTGGCTAACAGGGCTCTGGTGAAAATCCAGGAGAAGTTGGAATCAGGAGATCTTGTCCTCTGCTCATCTCTGCCTCTGTGGCTAGCAAGCAAAGACAGGTCTGGTGCAGAACTGCAAATCAATTGAGTGAAAGTGACAATGTTGCTTTTGTACCATTCCTTTGTGTGTTCTGGGTCAAATCTTCCCCGACTTCGCATGCAATCGCTGAGCCTTGCTGCTCTCGGTGTCGGGGGTAAAACCTGCAATTCTGCGGGTTAATGAATAGCTTCGACCACAAGGAGGACTTCATGCAGACCAGACAATCCCGAGGCACGATCTTCATGAGCTCTATGCAGAATTCCAACTCACTTAACAACAACAACAACAACAACAACAGCAACAATCACTGACAACACTGTGGAAGAAGTCTCACCAATTTAAAAATGAGTACAGCTGCATATGGGCTAATTTATTACTAAATGACTGGACCTGGTTGATTAACTCCACAACAAGAGTTTCATCAGTTTGAATGATACGCTTTGAATGATACAGTGCAGACCCATGTGCACTTATCTCTTCAGATTTGAAGATTCACTTGTAAAAATTGCACTCTAACGGCTGTGCAGACGTGATTTCGACTATATTGCACCACTGATCCAGACAATTGGGCATTTGTTGATCAACTCCACAACAAGAAGACTTATCAATTCGAACAATGCAATTAACTATGGTGCATATTCACTTGCACCATGCAGACTGACTTGCACTCATCTCTTCGAATTTGCAGACACACTTGCAAATGACAGTGAAGATTCACTTGCACTCATCACTTTCAACAGTGCAGTCTCACTTTCACTACTGACTTTAACATCAGCAGACACTCACTTGCATCACTAATTTCATCTATGGTGCAGAGACACTTGTACCCATCACTTTGACCGTCTTTGTCAATACACTTTAAACACCTGTTTATCCATTTTTTTAGCAACTCAAACCGGCAACATTTCTAATTCATGCAATCAATTATTTAAGGAGAGGATCTTGTTGTCACCATCTCCTATTTATGATTCGGCTCTTCTAACAAAACTGAATGGTTCATCTTTGATCATCTCAGCCTGTATGATAGAAACTGATATAGTTTCATTCTTTCTGCATACAAGTGTAATTTCGCTCACACTTTACGCCCATGTTTTTCGCTCACAAAAAAATATCCATACCAATCAAATCTCACCAAAGCATATCAGTGACAGCTTGAGATTCATCCCCACCCTCGTTGTTCAATGGAACACTGTCTCAACTAGCGACTACTTTCTACAAAAACCTTTGCCAGTCGAACCTGTGTCATTTTACCACCACCACGAGGCTGTCTTCAGCCAACTCAGTGTTACTTCAAAATGGCGACGACAATAAACCAAACTTTATCTACAATGGCGACATAAGCAGTTTCTCGGTTTGTATGCCTCTCTATGATGATGCTGCTGATGATGAATTCTTATTTACAAATTCTTTCCACTGAATCATAAACCTTTTTTCAATCATGAGCTCTATCTTAACGTGCATATTTATTTCTTTGAAATAAATATGCACGTTTATATTTTGTTGCACACTCCAGTTTGTTTTTTCTTCCCTTTTGTTCTTGTCATGTTCATCATACATCTCATTTATTTTTATTTCTTGTTAATGGGGGTTGTGGTACACCGAACAACTAGGCCATCGTCCATCTGTGCTGCTGCTGTTCCTGCTACAGATGCATTAGACCTTTTTTGGCACCATTAGCACATCTTAGCAGCACAGACATCTGCGTTTGCTGTAAATATGTCCATCAACGGTTATACCTTCTCCTGATTCTGCTGCATCACAGCTATCAGAGTAACCAATCCCTTAGGAGGTCCTAGTTTCTCTTCTAAGTATAGCAAGAGCCAACCGTTGTCCATCCATGCACGGAGCTCCTAATCATATTCTGGTTGAATTTCTACAGCTACCCGATATTTGAACACTCCATTGTGCAGTTCTTCAGTTGCATGGTCATCTGACCATTTCCACGCCGCAATCCACTCTTGCTTCTGATTGTCAAAGGCAATGTGTAGTGATAGCGCAGAAGGAAAAAGTTGTCACACGCAGGCGTGAACCCACGCCCATTAAATTACGAGAAGCAATATCCGCATAACGAGAGGGTTGCATTATACAAATTAGGTGCGGTTAGCAGCGAAGAAGGGTAAATAAAAGAAGGGTTTTTTGATCGACGGTGTTAGTTTGATGGTGAACATCGCGTTGTTCACATGTGTGTCAATAGAGAACAAAAGAAAGGAAAGGAAAGAAAACCTGCTACAGATGCAGTGGCAGGGGCCACATAGCGAGAGACTGCCGAAGACGTGAAACACGTTGCTACCAATGCGGCAAGGTTGAACACTGGGCACAGAACTGTTCGGGTAACTAGCCAGGAGACGAGACATCAACACCAGCCTTCTCCCCCACAAGGATGTAAACACGGTGCTCCCAGAGGTTATCGTCCATGTTGATAGAAAGCGGTGTTTGGAGTTAGCGGTGTTCAAGACAATAATAGATGCCAGCCGATGCCAATCCTGAAAGATGGCAAAGGTGGACATCGTGATGACTGTTGGAGGTGCGTCCCGTGCAAGCTGCGGCAGTGGAGTGGTCATCATTGCCACAGATGAAAGCAATTCTGTTGGGGTCGATGTTCTGGTGGTGCGTGGTAGACCACTGGGGTTTGATCTGTTATTGGGGATCGATGCGATTAAGGCGTTGGGAGGTGTCACTGTCAGGCCTACAGGAGCGGTTCAGAAAAGTTCAGAAAAGTTGCTATGTGTGCGGCTATCGCCATCAATGAACCTGACTTTACTGCTACTTTCGACAGTCGAAGACGATCATGGGTCACAGCGTGGAAGTGGGCAGATAACCGCGCACCTGAAGAGCTGCATAATGGAGTGTCTGAATATCGTGTGGCTGCAGAAATTTGACCAGAATATGATCAAAAGCTCCGCACATGGATGGACAAGAGTTGGCTCATGCCATACCCGGAAGAAAGGCTAGAACCTCCCAAGGAGTTGATTACGTTGATGGCCATGTTACAGCAAAGGTGCGCCCAGTGATAGACTATCGCGAACTTAACGATCATGTGGACATATTCACGACAAACGTAAATGTTTGTGCTGCTAAGATGCGCGAATAGCGCCAGAAAGGAGCTAACACATCTCTGCTGGACCCCAGGAGAGCGTACCTCCAAGTACGAATCAACGAGATGCTGTGACTGTACCAGACTGTAAAGATCGATGGAAAGAGGTACTGTCTGACGCGTCTAGGATTTGGATTAGATGTCAGCATGGTGCTATCGCAGGAGGAAGCCATGGACAGCGCAACATCGGTTTACATCGATTATATCATGGTCGACGAAGATGCCATGCCCGCGTCTCGTATCAGGGAACATTTGGCTCGGTTTGGACTGGAATGTAAGGACCCAGAGCAGTTGGAGGACGGCACACGCGTGCTGGGATTAATAATCTGGAGGGAGCGCGGTGTCTTGCGCTGGAAGTGAGAAAACACGATTCAAGAAGTTCACACAACAAAATGTGTTCTCTTTGTGTGGAAGGCTTGTTGGGCACCTCCCGGTGTGTGTGTTATAACTGTGGTAGTAAGACTGAACGTTACCTACACGTAGTTCAGCCACGAATGTAAAATGTGCCCAGGTGGAAAACCGATGAAAGGAAATTGTTAGGAATAACTAAAGAAAAACGGAATTATGTCCCTTGGATCATTAACGAGTTATCGCCCCTTATCAAGTGGCTTACTGGAGTGAAAAGTAAACATTAACCACGGAGTCAGACTGGCAAATTACATCTCGCGTTACAGCGACTAAATAACTCATTTCATTCTAATTACACTTTTAATAAATCTGTTAAACCTTTCTGTTGAAAAGTCATCCATTTTGTTTTACGAGTTATTAATTATTATAACCTAAATTACATGCTTTATAACAGAAATCAACCCATACTTCATACAATGAATACACATCCTATCACAAATTATAAACATATATATAAACAACCAAGACAAAATTAACAGTACATAACAAGTATTTATTTATTTAAAAGAGGCTGGTTTTGTTATTCTGAGAAAGTCGATCAGAATTAAAAGTTGATTTGTAGCAATTATGAAGGCTTATAGCCTTTATGAAAATGAAAATAGGAAAGTTCGTTTTCCTGACACCAAAATTATAATTGTGTCGAAAACCAAATGTTATAATTGTTAAACTTATTTTTATGCGTTGCTCTTTTGTGAAGAGACAGTAGCTAGTTCAAATATATCAATTAAAAAGGCTTATAGCCTTTATGAAAATCAAAATAGTAAAGTTTTTTTTCTTATGAAACTCGAGGAAAACAAATGAGAAGTCCAAATATAAACCAAATGAAAGTTGATTTAGGACGAATTAATATAGAATTTCTTTTTTTGTATTTTTTGTTTTTTGTTGTCCTTATGTCGAAACACGTACCTTTTTGTTGTTTTGACGACGGAGAGGAGGATATTTTATAGAATTTTGGATTCTGTGGTCCGTTTTTAGGGTCCTGAGATATACGTAATCTTGACGTTGGAGAGGCCATTTGATTGACTGGTCGGTCGATATCAATTTTGTTGGACCGGGGTTTTCCTTAGGTGTTCGGTAGACAGCCGTATTAAATGTCGCTGTACTTCTTACGCGTTAATTTTCAAATTCCCATTCCTTTTTTTTTCATTTGTGTGTGGGGATAAATTGTTTGAATATGATGGCTGGGTGAGCGGTCAATTTTCAGAGGCGTCCTTTCTTCACGGGTCCGGGACATTCTCCTATGCGGGGATAAATTGTCTGAATATGACGGCTGTGTGAGCAGTCGATTCTCAGAGGCGTCCGCTCTGAATAAATTGTCTGAATATGATGGCTGGGTGAGCGGTCAATTTTCAGAGGCGTCCTTTCTTCACCGGTCCGGGACGTTCTCCTGTGCGGGGATAAATTGTCTGAATATGACGGCTGTGTGAGCGGTCGATTCTCAGAGGCGTACGCTCTGGATAAATTGTCTGAATATGATGGTTGGGTGAGCGGTCAATTTTCAGAGGCGTCCTTTCTTCACCGGTCCGGGACGTTCTCCTATGCGGGGATAAATTGTTTGAATATGACGGCTGTGTGAGCGGTCGATTCTCAGAGGCGTTCGCTCTGGATAAATTGTCTGAATATGACGGCTGGGTGAGCGGTCAATTTTCAGAGGCGTCCTTCCTTCACCGGTCCGTTCTCCTGTGCAGGCGTCCACTCTGGATAAATTGTCTGAATATGACAGCTGGGTGAGCGGTCAATTTTCAGAGGCGTCCTTTCTTCACCGGTCCGGGACGTTCTCCTGTGCGGGCGTCCGCTCTTAACTCTGCTCGAAGCTCAACTCCCCTCCGGGCCGAGGCCCATCTCCTCAGAGACGTCCTCTCTTGATGCTGACAGAAGCTCGACTCCTCGTGTTTTTCCTCTCGCTTCGATTTTCCCGCTCTGTGCACAACAACAGTACTCTCTCATCTGATTGGTTGAGTCTTTTGCCCACGCCAATGTGTGGGCTGACTCCGTTTGCCAAGAATCCTGTTGACCCATTTTTGACAAACGTTGCCGTCTGCACCCCCTTTCTGTATTGGTAGGGGAACATGTGCCGACAAGTCCCCTGCTCCCCTTTTTATGCTTTATGGGGCAAAATATGTAGATATAACATGTGCATGGCTTCGTGTGGCTTGCGGAGTGATTAAGAGGAGAGCCAGTTCGATCAAAAATGCTGGGATGACAAAGTGACTGACTCTCTCCTCCGGAATATGATGTGCGAGACTATTGATGCAGTAAGACAGAGTGATCCAGCTTGTGGAGAATGGTGCGTGAACGGCCGGGAAGTGAATGTGTGGGTCGATGCCAGCTCACTAACAACTGGGGTGGCATTGGAAAGACACGGGACAGTGTTGGAGGACACTTGTTAGCTGCGACCTGAGAACGATGCCCAGCATATTAATTTAGCCGAACTGGACACCGTGTTGAAGGGCATCAACTTGGCTTTGCAGTGGCAGAGCAAGGTACTGCACATAAAGACCGACTCTGCGTGTGTGTACCACTGGGTATCGGACACTCTAACTGAGAAAGCACCAAGGCAGCCAGTGAGATGCTAATTAGGAGACGGTTGAGCACACTCAAGGAGCTGGTAATGGAGTACAAGCTCTAGATGGATGTACCATTGGTTGCATTGATTCTAAACGTGGCCGACCAACTGACATGCGTACCACAGTGGTGGTTTGACTCAATGAAAAGAGAAAAGGGGCCAAAGCCCCTGATCGATGCTGTACACGTAGATGAACTATATCACCAGAAGAGTTTATCCCGCAATGGCGAAAGCAACAGTTAAGCTGGCTATACAAACGTGCGTGGAATGCCAATGATCCAGCGCCGATTCACTGGGAGAAGGGAAAACTGGAGGTGAGCAGCAACTGGCAGAGGTTGGTGATGGACATTACACATTACGGTGGTTATCATTTCCTAACTATCACAGATTGTGGCCCGTCGTGGTTTTCTGTGTGGAGGCAGTTGGCACGACAGGACTCGGCAAGCGTAATTGTTCAATTGAAAGTTGTCTTTTTTAAGCGTGGCCCACCGTGGGAACTACTCACGGATAATGACACATCCTTTCGCAGCAAGGAATTCAGGATTTTCGCAGATGAGTGGGGCGTGAACCTGAGATTCCGTTGCGCATATGCTCCAGCCGGGAATGGAATAGCAGAGCGGTGCCACCGTACCGTAAAACGGATTGCGGCTAGAATGTGCTGCTCCATACAAGAGGCTGTCAACTGGCACAACGTGACTGCAAAAGACGATGACTCATATTTGCCCACACCAGCCAATGCGATCTACCGTTACGAAGTGAGGGTAAAAGGGGTTAATGTGGTGCCACCATCAGCAGGTCCTGAACACGGTCTTCACCAGATTGGGGACTATGTGTGGATGAAGTCACTGGAGAATCGCTGCACCACAAGATTTGGCCACGGTCGAGTAACAGAACTAATCAGTCCACAGTCTATCGTGGTGAATGAAATGCCCAGACATGTGAAGGACCTGCACCCCTGCTACAGTGTCCTCTTGCTGGAGGAAGATTCTGACAGCGCAGCATCTTCAGAGAGTCTGATAACTGACGACAGCACAGAGTCGGATGATTCACCCGAGACGGAAATAGAAGCCCGCGCCCCCGAGGAAGCCCACTTTTGCGGGAAGCGATATCCGCATCACGAGAGGGTTGCATTATGTAAATTAGGTGCGGTTAGCGGTGAAGAAGGGTAAATAAAAGGAGGGTTTTTTGATCGACGGTGTTAGTTTTGTGGTGAACATCGCGTTGTTCACATACGTGTCAAGAGAGAACAAAAGAAAGGAAAGGAAAGAAAAGAAAAGAACGGTATTTTCAAGGAACGAAGGAACAATTCGGTGTCATTTTATCACACTCGGCGGTTCTTTGATACGATAGAGGCGCGTTCACAATGATTAAGTCAGGTTCACTGATGAAGATGGCTGCACACATAGAAAATTTCCTGTCGACCCAATAATGATGCCTCCCAATGCCTTTTTTATTTTTTTAAAACCTAAATAACAATTTCTACCTTAAATCCTTTCTAGATAATGTAAAGAATTTCATTAGCAAGTTAACAAACATTTACTTTTTTTCAGTAATTAGACAATCCTATTAAAATTGAATGATTGTTGCATATTTTTATTTTCAATATTTTATTTATTATTATTTTCAATGGTTTATTTTTATTTTACAAACAAATGAAAAGTAACTTTTCTCAAGGCAAACTAGTGTTATAAAAGAAGCACATAAACCAATGATGTCATTCAAAGTACACATAAAATCGTGATAAAAGCACATTGTGTCGGCCATCTTTGTTATCATTTGTACTGTAGTTCACAATTTGTCTCGTTACATTCCGCTTTCTTGTGTTTGTGCTCTTGCCCGAGAGGAACAATTTGTATATTTAAAGAAGTTGTCTTTATCTTCGCTTGACGCACTTAAGTGAACAAACTGACGTGAACACTGTAGTTTAAGTTGTTTTGTTTTGTCTGTCAAGTCAGCTGTTATAAATTGTGAAACTTTTCTCTCTTTCTTTCTTTTTTTTTTTTTTTTTTAAAATAATCCTCATGGACGATCAAGACATTCTCACCACCCTCAAGATTCTAATCATTGGAGAAAGTGGAGTGGGCAAATCAAGGTAAGTATTTCATCTGAATCAAAAAGTTTAGTGACGGAACAAATAATATTTAATAATATCTAAAAAAAACAAAAATACGCAAATACGTTATTTTAAATGAGTAAATATTTGAATGTAATCAAAAAAACAAACCAGCAACTACGAATATTGTTATTGATTGTAAAACAAACAAACAACCAAAACAATCAATTTACCCTTTTGTACTAAAAAAGGGAGCGGAAGAAACCGCATTTTCTAAATTGTTTTCATTCGAAGAATTTTATTGAGACTTACATAATATTCAATTTAAGTATTTGTGTTATTCCTCCTTCGCGATCGCTAAAAAATAATTTATTTCAGTAACTTTATTTTAAGCCCACGTTTATTAAGTCATCGTCGTTTCTCTAACCTTCCTTTGATAAGTTCTAGTTCTTTTGGGCAGATAAGCATTCTACTAATACAACAGTATTGGCCGAGTTCTGGGGAGAGAGAGAGACGATAGGAAAACTGGTGTTTCAGTTAAAATTATATCCGTTTCTTCGAAGAATCGAGACCATGTTCTTTTTTTTTTTTATTATTAAAAATTACTAAGTAGTAACCGCCTAGACGTATCAAGCAGGGCGACCCGTAGTCAGCATGCCGCTATTCCGAATTCACAACAGCAAGCCGCAATCAATAGACTGTCTCTCCTGCACCAAACGTCATGATTTAAAAAAAAATCAATCTTTTTTTCATGTAAAATTGTATAAGTAAAACTTGTTGGAAAAGTTTTGTATTTTTATTTTAAATAATTTTTTCTAGAAAAATAAGTAATCAAATAGGTGGTTTGATATGTTTTTTCTTTTCCGTAAAATATAAAATGTTTTTGTTTTGGTACTGGTGCAGTTTGGGACCCAAGCTAACTCTGACCCTAACCGTAACAATAATCCTAACCCTAACAACACCAAGGCGATTTTAGCTTGGATCCTAATATGCACCAGCACCTTTACTTTTTTTTTTTTTTTTTAATTATTTTAGAAAAATAAGTAATCAAATATTTTATTTGGGACATTTATAACGACAGCTAACAGAACGAAAAAGGGGTGAAAAAAACAACAAATACGCAACAAATAAATGTTACGAAAGGCAAGATAAGTTACTCTTCTGGATAAGTTTATCTGTATTTTAATTTATTTTAAAACGTTCTTTTAGTTCGATTTAAAAGTAGTGTCGAGGTGTCACGTGATCAAATGCGGTCATTTGTTGTTTTCAATTCTAACATGGCGTCTCGACACTACTTTTAAATCGAACTAAAAAAACGCTTTAAAATAAGTTAAAGCACAAATGAACTTATCCAGATAGGTAGAAGAGTAACTTATCTTGCCTTTCGTAGCATTTATTTGTTGCCTATTTGTTTTTGTTCACCCCTTTTTCGTTCTGTTAGCTGTCGTTATAAATGTCCGTTATTTGATTTTTGGGGGAGGAAAATATAAACAATTTTTTTTTTTTTTTTTTTTTTTTTACACATTGAAATATCAGTTTTTCTACCAGTCATAGTGCTGTCGGATCGCATATATTTAAAAAAAAAAAAAAATCCATTTTTACTTCATATATAATTTTCATTTGAAAAAATTATTACAGCAAGTTTCACATAAAAAAGATTTTGACTTTTAAAAAATTATGACCGTTTGGTGCAGGAGAGACAGTCTATTGATTGCGACTTGCTGTTGTGAATTCGGAATAGCGGCATGCTGACTACGGGTCGCCCCTTCTGATACGTTACCGCCTATTTTTAGAAAAACTAATGGCACTAATTGTTAATTGAACAAAAAAATCTAATTTGATAAGTTTTAAAGCATGCAACTAACATTTTTTTCTGATGTTGAAATGTTCTATAAGATTAAAAAAAAACATTTGTAGATGAGATTCTACTTTTACTTAGGCCATTACCTGTGAACACCCTGAAAAACTTGGCGAAATAAAATAACAATTTTTTGGAATTTAGAGTGGGGGTTCAGTTTCGCATATACATTTAACGTAAAATGATCCCCTAGTTTCTGGTTATTACCGAACCGTTTTAGGGCAGAAACCAACACTTTTTTTTTGCTAAGGGAGATAAGTTCTGTGCAGCTAGTTCGACAAAACCTTGTATCTTCCCACTTTTTTAAACGTCTATATTAAAAACAAACAAACATTCATTCCACTTCATAGACGCACCACATATTTCAAATTTTAACTTCTATGTTCAAATCAAATCAGTTATCTTGAGAAAGTCTTTGAACAATAAAGACGAAACGTTCATGAACATATAAACAATTTTCGGTTTTCCTTTTTTTCTTTTCTTTTTTTTTTTTTTTTTTTTTTTACTACGTTGGGTTATTAATTCAATCTTTGTAAATAAACTATCAAATTGACATCCTAATATGTTATCATACCGGCGTGGGCGGAAGAACACAAAGCTGTGGCAAATTCACTTCAACAACAAAACGCTCAAACTAGCCATAAAAATCGACTCCCACAAGCTGTCTAGCAAAAAGGCCCTAAAAACGGCAAAAATATTTATCACGTGATTTGGCGTCTGCCAAAACTAGGGTTAACCAAAATAAAAGCAGTAGCCATGACAAAATCAGCCTCTTTTTCCCTACGACCAGCGATTAAGATGGTCCTGTCAACAGACTCTTAAAGCACTGAGGCAAGAAGCTGCCTGCGTCTGTCTTACTGTCACTCCACGCTGTCTCCCCCTTCCTCGTCATCGGACGCAGGACAAATAGTAAGCTTAAACCCTTTCTTTTCTCTTTTTTAAGTACCGTCGAACAGACACACACACACAAGTTCCTATCATTCTTACACTGCAAAAAAGGGGTTGAGAGACGGCTCATTTTCTCTATTTACGCACACACTCAAACACGTGTGTTTTCCAAGAACAAACCTTTAAATGAGACATTTTATACAAACAGTAAAAGGGACATTTCTGTACACAAACTCAGACTTTCATTGAGGAATTTATACAAATTAAATGAACCATGTTAAATAAATTGTTATGTTTATATGAATGTTTGAGTGCTGGCTTCTCACTTTTTATCCTTTTGTGTTGGTTACTGGCGTATTTTGCTCGTTCTTTCATGTTTAGCAAGAATAGAATTCGTTAGTACCCCCACAAAACAAATGCACCAGTTGACACTGCCTGCCTCATGGTCAAGTGGTTAGAATTGCTCACTATCCACAAAATGGTGGTGGGTTCGATCCTGGCTCAGGGCAGGTGCTAGTCTAGCTTCACTAAAGAGCTGTGATACAGCAAAATTGTCTGTCCCTGAATGACTATATATATAAACTCCAGCATATTTCTGGCTATATTTAAGCAATCAGCTAACTAGCTAAGTAACTAGTTTTGAATAAGCTTAAATAGTTAAATAATGGTTATCATTTCACCTAAATATGGGTTTGAAATGCTAAAGATTAATTATGTTCTATATTAGCATTATAAGTTTTTTTAAATTTTTTTTTAACTAAATGTTATTTTATCAATGTGGGTGAATAGAGCCGTGTAAAAGAAGCTCAAAACCGTTTTGATTATGAAAATACCATCAGTGGTTCAAAAGTTATAAGAATTTAAAGTTCTGAAATTTGTTTTTCATTGGGCATTTTTCTTAATCCTTTTCAAAAAGTGGACCAAAATATAGACCTCATCATTTCAAGAAATTCGGAAATTTTCTCCACCATTTATTTATTTTGAAGCTATTCTCATGAAACTTGGTGCTCTTATGTAAAATGATGTGCTCTTTCTGATTATGCAATCATTTTTTATGTATCTCTTTATCTCAAGCCATGAATTATAATTTAAAACGTGTAAATGTCAAAGTTTAAAAAACTGACACATTGTATCATACAGACTATGAGGTATTTCAATAAGGCTTTACTTTCTTTTTAAGTCACTACATAGTGTCTGTATAACAGTATTCACACTATTAATATCTGTTTTAAAGAAATTATGTAACTCAAGAACACAACAATTTTTAAAACATTTCACTGCACTAAAATGTTTCTTTCAACAAGGTTGCGACAGGTTAGTTTTAGTGCTTCACAGTAAGGTCCTGTATACATTTCCTCCATAATATACTGGAAAAAAATAAGATTGGATAAAATTTGTAACTATAGCACTTTCAACTAAGACCCTAAGTCCGGGTTCCAACACCCCCCTCTCCCAAGAAAAACAAGAACATGGTTATATCTACTAGTTAACTGAAATCGTTACACATCATTCAAACCCTATCTGGTCAGAAAGTGGGTGATCATATTCCACAGAGAATTATGCTTGTCTCTTACTTATACAGCCAACAACTAGTAATATATAAATTACTAGCTGACCCGTGTCCTGGCATTGCACGGGAAAGCAGATTAACTCAAGAAATTCCATGCCCAACCTTGAACGATCCAGCACGAACACGGACCCCACAATGTAGCAAATACCCAAAATTTTCCTATGTATATACAGAAAAAAACTTTTTACCTGTATAATAGTTTTGTAGTTTTTTTTTTTTTTTTTTTTTTTTTTTTTTTTGTGTTTCCCCTCCATTTGGAGGGTGGAGTGGGACATAATGGGTCAACTCACAGATTTCTTCTAACTCAAAGTTCTTCCTATGCTTTCCTTCCTGGGTTTACCAGCTTCGGAAAGTCCTACTAATTGATTGGCTGAATTTTTTATAAAGTTGTCTCATTTACTTCTTCTTCAGAACTTTGGCTTGGAAAACCTCAACAAAAATTGAGATTGAGACATTACTGACAGTTATAAAGAATCAATTACTTTTCAATGTGGTGTATAATGGGTCACTTCAGATTTTTATTGAAGGGGATACTGATTCGGCTCCCTTTTGGCAAGAATAGTCAGTAATTTGAATAGATTTGTACTAATGAGCTTGTGTTTATGACATTTGTGTGCTATATTTAGAGGACATGGAATGATAGGAAGGATTGTCTAGGTGAAAATACATGTTGCTTGCGAGAGGTTGTGTGCTATTCTATACTTCACCTAGTTATTATTTTATGGGAATGTTATGTATTTTTCCTGTTAAAGTCTTGTTATAATAGTGGTAAATAAAAAGCTCTCCAAGTATCTATTGTTATGCTGCGTGTGGGAACTGCTTATCACCTTTTGTTTTGACAAAATGGGGTTTTATCAAAGATACACAATGGTGATTCATCATGCCCTATCACCTAAAAGATTTCACCAATTTTCATACAGTTGGTTAGAACCCATTACAGTTTTGCCCAATGTGATAATATTTTAGAAAACAACCCAAAAATGGACTCGTTATACAAGTGTTGCACATTCACTCCAAAGAAAATACTTGCTTTTCATAAGTATTTGTATAAAATTGTTCTTTTTCATTCAAAATCCTCAAAAATCGATTACAAAAAAAAATTGGAAATTTCCGATTTCCTATTAAGAATGTTAAAATTATTCAGTTAAACATAAGTTACACTTTTTTGAACCCGGATAGTAGGGTCTTTCTTTTTTAATGATGGACCATTCTATATGGTATGGGGTTTGTCTCCGCTTAAGGGTCCAAATATGCTTAGGTAAAGAGGTAGTCTTCACTAGATTTTCATTGTTAAAGGAATTAACATGTGTTGTGATACTATGCTTAATTTTCGCTGACGTTGACCTAATGCAAGTAAATGCGTTTATATTATTGTTACTTCTTTAATAATTGTTATTGCGATTATCATTACTATTGCTGGCTCTATAGCCATTATTATTTATATTACTTTTTATTACCATTATGCGAAATATAGCCCATCCATATGAGATCCATCATGTTTACAACATATTTTAATAAATTATCAAATTCGTGGAGAGTAGAAAGTCGACTGATTTACTTTCGTCAGCCTCGTAACTCTCGCTTCCCTTATTTTGTCCTTTCGTCCTCACATTCCATGAGTGATGTTTATGACAAAGGGGGAAGAATTGCTGTTTTCTGGGTCAGTATCTATCCATATAACATTTTTCGTTGGCTAGTTTTTGACCTTAAAGTAATATTTTTTTAGCTCCTTACATCAAGTGGCTTCATGCCTTGTCTAGAGCGATTTCCATGAAAAAACCCAAAAAATTACGAGGAGTTTGAAGTATTATGAAAACACTACATAAAAGTAGCAATACACATGAAAACATTGAAATTGCTTAAAATATCTCAATGATGGCATACATAGAAAGAGCTTGATGGTCTGAGAATTTTTTTAAATCTGACTAAAACTAAGGAAGTTATGAGTTGTATCCATTAAAACTTAAAGTTGAATTGTAGTGCATCTTATGTACAAAAAACTGAAATCTAATACTAGGACTGTTTAAAAATGAATATATTGCACGATTTCTTTGGTATTGTGATTAACACCTTCTGCTAAATCTCTCCACCTCTGCAAAATATGAGATTCTACCTTTTTTTTCAGGCAGTTATGTGTGAACACCATGCAAACTTGGCAGAAAGAAAAAACAACAAAAAAAACAATTTTAGAATTTAGTGTAAAATAATCCCCCCCCCCCATTTAATACCATTCTAGCGTTTTAGAGCATTAAAAAAAAGTTATGGGAGATAAAATCCTGTGCGATTTTCTTTTTTTGGGGAGGAGGGATTTGCCATTCGAACTTAGGGATAGTGGTAAGGTAAAGGGATTTTTTTGTGTTTTTTAGGTGGGGCTTGTCACTTAGGGTTAGTGATACAACACATTTAAGGAAAGGCACTGTTAGTAGTAATACCCACCGACCATAAAACTGTTTAGATAATCATATTTCAAGGTAGTTTTACTAAAATAGTCTTATTTTAAAAACCAAAGCACCTTAAGTCATCAAAATACCACTATTTTGTTCGGAAATAAATATCCTTTCACATGCATTAATACTTGATAATAATCTACATCATATATTTGAAGAGTTTTTAGCAAATAAAGTCATAAAAATATTAATGCCATTTTCAGTCATTTACGTCACTTTTTTTAACCCCCTCTGTTCTTTTAAAATGCCGTACCTTTCGTTTATGGGGAATTTTGTTATGAAATTTGGAAAACAATCAGGAAAAATATCAATTTCAATTATTGTTGGGGTACAAAATTAATTGATACATTATTTTTTTTCTTTTGTAATCTTAAAAATAAAACTTCAACATAACGTGTATCGAACATTTAAAAAAAATTTTTTTTTTCGTACCCCAACTAGTAACTAAATTAATCTTTTAACTTTTATCATGCATTAAAATTATAATTGTATGTTTTGTTTTTTGGTAGTAGTAATTTAAAATTACTACATCTGAAAATGTATTGTCCCCTTTTGAACGAAAGTCAACAATGGCAGCTAGTATTACTGATATAGCAATCAATCACCAGCAGCAGCTAGTTATAAACAGTTAGCTTTGTAAAATTTGTGTACAACTTCTTTTGAAAAATAAGAAAGACAAAAAAAAAGCATTAACTTTTAAAAAAAAGTTAATGCTGTTTGTGGTTCTTTTATAAAAAATACTTCAAGAAATATTGGTTTTCAAATATGGAGTAATGACTTTCTAGTTGCCAATTAAAAACAAAATAAGATTCTATTTTTTAGGCGATTACGTGCAAACACCCTAAAATCTTGGCAGAAACAAGACAAAAAATAATTTCGAATTTAGTGGGGGATCAGTTTTGCATATGAATTTAACGTAAAATGATTTCTCATTTCTTGACTATTTTTGCCTTTAAGTGCAAGTTTTTAAATATTTTTTCAAGCTGTAAACTTGATATAAAATAAATAATTACTCTACCACTGACTCTAGGTTCGAGTGACAAGCTCACCTCCTAAAAATGCCTTTTCTTGAATGTGTCCTACCATTAACCTTAACTCTGAGTGACAAGCCACACCCTAAAAAAAACTTGCTTAGCCATGGCCTACGTAATATAGTAAACTAGTTTACTATTACGATGGCTATTCCTTAAACCCGAGTCCAAATGGGAACCTCCATCTAAAACAAAACCCCTTCCTTAACCTTATCACTAACCCGAAGTCCGAGTGGTAAGCCCCCAATCCTACAAAAAGCCCATTAAAACCACACATAATTGTTTAAAAAGAAGAACAAAAGCAGACCCCCCCCCCCCATAAAGAAAAACGCACAAGATTTATTTCCCGTAAAAACGAATTAGATATCTGCCCTAAAACGCTAGAATGGCCTGGAAATGATAAATTATTTTACATTAAATTTATATGTGAAACTAATCCTCACTCTAAATTCTAAAAAAATTGTTTTTGTTTTTTTCTTTCTGTCAAGTTTTTCAGGGTGTTAACATGTAATTAACTAAAAAAGGTAGAATCTCCATATTTTGTGGATGCAATTTAGCGGAAGGTGTTAGTCTACAATAATACCAAAGAAATCTTGCAATATATTTATTTTTAAACAGTCCTAGTATTAGATTTCAGTTTTTTTTGTAATAAAATGTATTATAATTTAACTTTGAGTTCTAACTTCTTTTCTTTTATTTTATGGATACATGGTATTTTTTAAGGTATTGCAGCAGATTTATGTGCATGTTATTTATCTACCTCCCACAAAGGTAAGATGTGACACAAGGTCGGAAAGTGGGATTTGAAAAGCTAGCGCCCGAGAATTTGAGCACTCTGGCCTACAAAAATTGCCTGGCCAGACCCATCGGCATTCCACGGTAGGGACGCCTCAGGCAGTAAGCAATAAACTTACTCCTCCCCAAAGAGGCGAGGCAAAGCCTGAGAGGGTGGACCTCCTAGAACTTCACAGGACAGAACTGGCGTAAATCAAGCCCTGAAGGCCAAGACAATACCGATCTTTGGAGTGCAGTATCCATCGGAACGGATACTACACTTTGATTACTTGGAAACCATTAATTTCTGGAGATTTTCAGTGGCATATTCTGATTCCTTGTACAAAAATACACTTATATGGAAAATTTCATTGCTTAATCTTGTATTTTAACAAAGATATAACATTTTTACTGAAAAATTAGTGTAAAAAATGTGACGAAACGTATATGGTCTTAAAGAGGGGAAAAATATCCAATCGTGCGAGTACAAAAATAGTCATAACTTTCTTATTTTTAGTCAGATTTAAAATTTTTTTAAAGAGCTTGATGATCTAAGAATCTTTCTATATATGCCACTATTGAGATTTTAAACAATTTCAATTTTTTTCATGTGTATTGCTACTTTTAAGAGATGGGCTTGTCACTCGAACCTATGGTTAGTGGTAGGGTAATTATTTTTTTAATACTAACTTTTCAGCTTGAAAAAATATTAAAAGAATTTGGAGCGCTAACTGCTCTAAAATGGCCAGGAAATGGGGGATCATTTTACTTTAAATTAATATGCAAAACTGATTCCCCCCCCCACACACACACACACACACACACTAAATTATAAATCATTTTTTCTTTTTTTTCCATTAAAATTTTTAGGGAGTTCACACGTAAGTAAGCGCCTAAAAAAAGAAAAATAGATTCTTATTTATTTTTTTAAATTGGCGACTTAAAAATCATTTCTGACTAGAATTAAAGTTCGATAGTTGAGTATATTTGAAAACCAGTATTTCTTGAAGGATCCACTATTTTATAAAAGAACCACAAACCACATAACTTTCATTTTAAGCAAAACAGTATTTTTCGTCTGTTTTTCAAAAACGAAGTTTGTAAAAATCGCTAATTCTGTAAACAGCTGCTGCTGGCTGATCGGATTATCAGCAATAATAGTTTCAGCAAAACAGACAAATTATTTATTTTCGCTGAAATGGAGACAATATTTTTTTCGGATCAGGTAATTAAAGATTGCTACTACGAAAAGAGAAAACAACATACATTTATAATTTTAATGCATAAAAAGAGTAAAAAGATTGATTTACTTACTAGTTGGGGTACGAAAAATATTTTTTTAAATGTTCAATACTTGTCATGTTGAAGTCTTATTTTTAAGACAACAAAAAAGATATAGACCAGTTTATTTCGTACTCTGAAAAAGCTTGAGTTTAACATCATTCCTGATAGGTTTCTAAATTTCATGACGAAAATCCTCATAGACAAGTGGTAACAAACTTTTAAAAGAATGGGAGTAGGTGGGGTTTTTTTAAGTTACAAAAATGGCTGTTTAATGGCGTTAACATTTTTATTAGTTTATTTGCTCAAAACTCTTCAAATATATCATGTAGATTATTATTTATTAATGCATGTGAAAGGATATTCATTTCCGAACAAAATGGTGGTATTTTGAGGACTTAAAGTGCTTTGGTTTTTAAAATATGACTATTTTAGTAGACCCCCGCCATTGAATTCTGTGCTTATCCAAAGCGTTTTATAGTTGGTGGGTATTGCTAATACAAGCATTGGAAACGACTCATTTGAAATCCAATTTCAACCCTTGTAAAGTTTTAGGTTTCACTGAAGCGCTAAGGTAAAACATGCGAAAACTAGTACATTCACATTACGTTTATAACATGTTTTAAAACATAAATTAATATCCTCTTGAAGAAACAGTCATGTTTTTATTTATCAATGGATTTTTAACAAAACAGTGAATTTTTTAGTTTCTGTACACTCTATTCTAATTTTTAATCACAAATGCAAAATGAGTTGTAATAAAAACAGTAACTTCCCATCTGTGGAACACTTATAGTCTGCAGGGAGCAGTCTCATGATATGTCCGTCTTTATATCAAAATAATATGTATCATGAAACATCCTCATAAGTCATCAAATTTTATTCATTTCATTCATCATTTTCAATCCTAATAGTCTTCATCATTCAACTGACAATTCATCCATCTTATTAATCCTTATCCTCAAGTGGCTGTTGGCCTTGATAAGTGGTGACCCATTAGTAAAAAAAAAATTAAAAATTAAAAAAAATAGAAAATATTCTCCAAACCTTTAATTTTGTGCAAGTTTCATAACGTTAAAATAGGATTCCCAGTTGATTTTTTTTTTTTTTCTTTTTTTTTTTTTCTTAGATCATTGTTATTTAATCACAGTAGTTAAAAAGAGCTCAGTAAATAGTTAAAAAGTATTTGAATTGTGCAAATATCCCTAGTGGTTCAAAAGTTATAAAATTTAAAGCTAAAAAATTAGGGGTTCAAAATTAACATCATTATATGAAAAAATACTTGAAATCACGGACCAATTTACAAGAAATTTATTAATTTTTTCCCGTTTCTGTAGTTTGAGAGCAATTTTGATAGAATTTGGCATTCTATTGTAAAATTGTATGTTCTTTCTGATTCTGCACTCAAATTGTATATACCTCTTTGCTGTAACCCATTAGTTAGAGAATAAGGGGTACAGATGTCAGCATTTTTTTTTTTTTTTTTTTTTTTTCTTTTTTAAAAAATGAAGCGATCGATAAAAATGTGACGCATACAAAGTGTGTGTATGTATGTATGTGTGTGTGTGTATATGTGTGTATATATATATATATACACGTGTGTGTATATATATACATATACACGTGTGTATATATATATATATATTACTAAAACTGGATGTTGTTTATCTTGTATGTTTTTTTATTTTGTCTCTGTGTTGAATGGATAACGTCGCTAAGCAAAGTTGGAAGAAACCATGCAAATCTTTTATGTTACAAAGGGATGACATCATCCAGTAAAACAGGTTGAAGATAAGAGATCCTGTATGACGTAATAGAGGCTGAAGTAATAAAAGGATCATGCCATCCATTTAAACAGAACATAGCTGTAATTTATAATTAACTGAACAAATCACCCATCTCTCTCTCTCTCTTAGCGATCTATGTATTTCTCTCCTCCCTCTCACTATATTGATTCAACCACTCTAATATTTCTTAATGTCTCTGAGAGCATTTAGAGAAAGGATGACTTTTTTTCATCACTGTCATCTAATTTACATACATGTGTCGGTACACACCACAAACAAGTATGTAAATTAGGTGGCAAAATAATGAATCTATATAAGACTAATAATAAAAATAATCATCCACTCTATAATAAAGACCAGTGTGTGTGCGTGCATGCTTGTGCTTGCTTGCTTGCTTGCCGTCACGCAAGTAAATGTACTTCTCTCACCATTCCATCATGGGAGTAAAAGACTTGCCAGACGGAATGATTTCAAGTGTTTAAGAGAAGGGAGAAAGCAAATTGCAAATTCGATGACTAGGTGAAATGAATTTGGAAAGAAATCCTTCACTCAATTTTTATAATGAGACGTGTTCTTTATTTTTTCCTTTCTTCTTTCTATACCAATTGATATATTATTTTTGTTTATATTTTTAACTTTTTCTTTATTTCTTTTTTAAACTTTACCGCTTTAAACGTTATTTCATATGAATATTAGTGCAAACACCGGTGAAGCATAATCTTTTCCATTATTTCTGACGGGCGTACACTCATAAAAATAAGGATAATAGAATTATTAATTTTAGTTATGCAAGAAGAATTCTTTAAAGATATGTCACTAGGTACGGGCAAAATCAATGGCCGATTCTCAAAATGTAAAAACATTTTGACCCTCCCTTCACTTAAAAATTCACCAAAATTCAGGAAATCAACCCATTTTAATGAAATTTTCAGTATTTATTAATCAACGTTCACGCAATATAATGAAACCATTATTTTTCTTAAAATTTTAGTTAAAATGTATTATTTGTTGAAAACAAAATAAACCTTGTACAGTTATATTTTTAAGTATTAATTTTTAAAAATGCATTCATTTTTTTTTTTAATGAAAATAAAGCACTGTAGATGTTTATAGTTAAAAAAAAAAAAATTTTTTAATGTTTCATATATATTACGAAAAAAGGCCTCTAAATTCTGTTAAAAGTTTTATTTCAAATTCTATGGAAAAACATTGGTAAACAGACATCATCAATAATTTCAGAGTATTACTGAATTAAAAACTAATACCAAGGTAAATATGAATCTTTTTAGTTAAATAAGCATTTCCTTTTTTATTAGAACAAAGTAAGGGTACTTAAATTAATTAAATTTCTTTAACCTTAAACAGAATAAAGAAATTAATGGATAATAATTTTTCAACTTCTATAAACCATTACAAAACCATTTTTATATATAAAGTTAAAACTTATAAATAGAAATGACATTTTTGTCTTCCATATATTTTACATAGCGATAGTCAATCGGTAAACAAAGTTGTTTACCGATTGACTGAATACCGGATTTTACTAAACTATGACTTTTGGGGGGATAATTTTGCTAATTTTAAGTAAAACGTAGGACATTTTTTAAATTCAGTATCTTATGACTTTAATTTAATAATTATCTTTGAAATAGTTCCAGAAAACTTATATTTATATTTCAAGGGATTTTTACAAGTAATTTTTTCAAAATTCACTGAATTCTTTTTTTTTATTTTTTTTTTTTTTAGCTGTCGTGATAGCATTTTCCATTATATATTTTTTTTTCACACATAAATATACATTTTTTTTCCTTTTTAGAGATTAAGTTTAGGCTTTTATCTTTCAAACACTATCAAAGTTTACACAAAAACTAATTAAAAAAAATTAATGATAAGCGCTTTTTAATAACCATGGTCAGTATAAAACACGGCCATTTTTGCACATACTTTCTTATTTTTCTTATCTTTCCGTTTTTGCTGGAGATCTAGAGATCTTTTTAAGATTCTAACTGTCCCTTTAAGTGCAATTGTTTGTATTTCTCTTGCATTCGGTTCACCGGGTATACTTGCCAGATAGCTTTTGAAATTCTTTTTTATTAGTCCTGTTGCTCCTATAATTACTGGTATGATGGAGATTTTCCTAAGATTCCAGTTTCTTTTCATGTCGTACATAAGATCTTGGTATTTCGTAATCTTTTCCCATTCAGCTCTGTTTAATCCTGCATCATTAGGGACACTGACTACAACTAGAATTGCTACTCTCTCCCTTTGTCCCATATTACGATGTCCGGTTTAACAGCTCCGTTTTCTAGATATGTAGCTGTAGGGATTGCATAGTCATAGTGGATGGTGTATAAATTATTTCCAACTGTCATTTCTGGTATATGCTCCCAGGACTTGCTGCTACGCTGGATATTCAACTTTTTACATACAGTCCAGTGGAGATATTTACATACTCTGTTGTGTCGCATTGTATAATAGCCATCCCCCAGGAGAACCTTACAACTGGATGTCAGGTTGCTCACACTCTCTACTTCTGTATGGCAGAACCTGCACTTGTTATTTTTGCTGAGACCATTCATCTTTTTAAAGGCATTGATCATCAAGCCTTGATCTTGAGCAACCATTACCATTCTCTCCTAGTCATAGTGGAGAGATCCTCTTTTCAGCCAGTCTACAGAGCCTTCCTTATCTATATATTCCTGGAATAATTCACCTAGGAAATATTTAGCACGTTGTTGTTGTTTGGCCCATTCTTCCAGTTTTCTGGAATGGAAGGTCTTGGTGTATTTCTGGCGGCTTTTGCGGGCTATTTCTGTGACAGGATTGTTGTCTGTTTCTGCCTCATTTGTAAGACAGTCCTGTCCAAAATGTTTGGCCAGTTTTGTGATAGAGGTTGTTCTGTTTGCTCTGGTTTCTTGATGTTGGCATACCATCATAAGGTTTGGGTTCTGGGAGCTCATCAGATATTGGCCGGTGCTCACAATAGTGGCTCGATGTTGATGGTCAATTTCTGAGAGACCCATACCCTCTGTTCCTCTTGGCAGATACAGCCTTGGTAGACACTGGTTTCTGTACATTACTCTGTACATTGTCAACATTTTTCTCATTTTAGTGTCTAATCTATTAATGTCCTTTTGTGGCCAATCAATAATTCCAAAGCTGTATGTTATCACTGGCATAGCTAATTGGTTAGTGGCAGTTACTTTGTTTTTGTTAGCTGTGTTTTGCAAATTTTTCTAACACAGCGTATATATTCTCTGCCAATTTTTTCTCTCATCTTGGCATGTTGAATTGAATCGTTTTCTTCTATGCCAAGGTATTTGTATTGTTCCTGTTCTCCAAGGTCTTTGATGTCAGTATCTTCATCAAGCTGTATGTTTTCCGTTCGGATCTTCTTCCCAGCTCTGAGGGAGCACTTGGCACATTTGTCCAGGCCGAACTTCATTCCAATATCTTTGGAGAAGGTATGTACAACCTGTAAGAGTCGGCTTAAGTCAGCATCTGAACTAGCATACAGCTTGAGGTCATCCATGAAGAGCAGGTGGTTGACTTTTGTTTAGATCTTGTTTGCGGCCCTGGCTCAGATTGTAGGCACTCTGGCTTTTGTTTAGTAATTTGCTTAGCGGATCAATTGCCAGGCATGAGTAGAGGAGATAAGCTATCTCCTTGGAAGATTCCTCTTCGGATCTTGATGTCAGGGATTTTAATTGTTCCATTAGTGTGTCTTAATGCCATAGTTGTTTTCCACATATTTATTTGTACTGCCATGGTTTTCTTGATGACCGGATGGATATTATATAGATCAAGACAGTGCAGGAGCCATGCGTGGGGTACATTATCGTATGCCTTTTGGTAATCGATCCACGCCATGCTTAGATTTCTCTGCCTCTTCCTACAGTCCTCAAGGATGGTCTGATTGATCAACAATTGGTCCTTGGTGCCTAAACACTTCCTCCTAGTCCTACACCCTGCTTGTTCTTTTTCCAGGTATGCTCCAGAAGAGAGGTGTTTGTAGATGCTGTCTGCAACCAAGACAGTGAAGAGTTTGTTGGTTGTAGTGAGGCAGCAGATCGGTGTGTATTTTGTAGGGTTTTGTGCCTCACTCGTTTTGGGTATGAGGGTCGTATCACCTTTTACTAGCCATGCTGGTGTGGCCTCCTCACCCTTCAACAGTCTGGTGAAGCAGCTACTATAATGGCTATGAAGTGCTGTTAGTTTTTTCAGCCAGAAATTTGGTATATTGTCTATGCCAGATTCTTTTTCTGTAGACTGGCTGAAAAGAGGATCTCTCCACTATGACTGTGAACACCTTGAAAAATTTAGCAGTGACTGGACAAAAGCCCACCAAAATAATTCAGACAAAAGCCTACCAACGAAAAAATAAATTAATTTTTAAAAATTACAAAGAAATCGTTTTATATTTTACTTGTTTATTATAAGTATTTTTTCTTTTCTTGAAATGTTTTTATTTCATTTTTAAACATTTTTCCGGTACTTCTTATGAAATTATCGAATAATAAAAAATCAGTTTCGCATATAAATTTAAGATAAATATGATCACCACTTTTGGACCAGACAGTGTTTTAAGGACATGTAACCAATTTTGTTTGTTTTAAATCTTGACCATTTTAATGTTCCTGATCAAACTTTAGTATAAAATGTCATTGTTAAGTCATAAAAAACACGCCTCCTTCCTACAATTGACTCTAAGTTCTGGTGGTGATACGAAAAATAGAGTGATAACTTGTGGTGTTATGACTTTGCCGGTCGGACTTAAGGTTAGTGGTAAAAAGTTAGAATAGCCTGGAAATGGGGCATAATCTTACGATAAATTTATATGCACAACTAAGCCCCTCTACTCTAAGTTCTAAAATAGTTGTTTGTTGTTGTTGATTTTGATAAACTCATTGTGAGATTTTCATCTATATTTCTAACTTGTTCCAAAACCGAAAAAAATACAATAAATCATTAATTATTTCAGAGAATATATAGCGGTGATCAGACAACGACCAAGGTCAGAACAGCGCCAGCAAAATCACGATACATTTGATCCTCGTCTCCATTCTCTCAGTTTGCTGGTGCAAACATTCACGTAGATGTTGAGTTTCCTGTAATCCATTACAGGGCACACTTTTGATTTATTCTGCTGGACAACAGCCATCAACGGGAATAGCCCTCTCAGAGGTCCAGCATTTCTTGATCCATTGCTCTACTTTCTTGAACAGTCTCCTGACGGTTGCCGGCATCGACTACTCTGTGACACAGTTTTGCAGCTTCTCCGGTACCTTGCTTTCCGCTTGCAAACAGAAACTGGCTCATCAGGAAATTGAACCTCACCAGACTTCAAGATGAGTTTTTATTACATCTATCCCCATCATGGTTGAACTCGAGTGGGTCCCCCACCATTACCGGAACCTCAATTACAACTGCATATCCACTTTGCAGTTCGAGACTGACAGACCCAACTCTACATGTATGCTTTTTTCTGCTGATAGTAACCACCTCGATGATCTGCTTTCGTCACGTCCGCTGCACCTTTTTGCTCGCTATGGTGTAGGAACACCCAAAATCAGCTAGTTTGATGCACTCTTTCCCCACTCACAGCTATTCTTACATTTAGCAACACTGAATTTACATCTTGGCTGTGGAAGAAGCCGATGAATAGCTGTCGTCCCCTAACCCTTTTCCAGGAAAGTAAAGTGTGGCCTACGTGTACCACTTCTCTGTGGTTGGGGGTCCCAAACTCTCCATTTGTCGCACTGAGCGAGACAATCCATGGCTAAGTGGTTAATTCCATCGTGTTCAAAACACTTTATCCATGTGTTTTCGTTTGGCTTTCCTTGGTTTACACTGGTTCCATAATTAATGTCGTAATTAATGCCAGTCTAGGTTGGTCATGTTTCAATATAGTTCTTGCTCAGCCCAGACTCTGAGAAATGCTCATTTCCTCCATTTGAGAAGAAGCTCATAGGAGCTGTCAGACATGTTCAGGCAACCCATCTACAAAGGCTTCTTTAAGGCCTCAATCTGTCATACCATTGAGTAACACAGAAAGTTTCTGCATGTCGAAAAAAAATTACGGTTTTACTTGGGTGCATGTGGCGTGCCACAAACTTCGTGTATGCCGCGTAGGAGTCCAGGACGAACATTGTAAACAAAGCTTCCTTTATGAAGGCATAATCCTCCTTTTTTTTTTTTTCCTCACTTAATTGCTGATAGACTGTAAAGCCACTGCCTATCAGATGCATAGGGACTATGCATTCTATTTTCTTCACCGAGCACAACCGACACACAAGCTTAGCTTTCTCAATCCATTATTGAATAGATTGGCTGATGTCCGCACCACAAAATTCCGGTATTAGCTTCGTATTAATCTTATCTGCCATCACGAAAATTTATTTTTATGCATTTCAGGCAGGTTCAGCACACTACTTAAATTCTGGAAAAAATGTTAATAATATTGTCGTCGTCGTCGTCATCAGTAATAGTAGTAGTAGTTTAATGTCTGTTTTACATGCTCACTTGTGTTGCACAGCTTTTAGAAATTGAGTTCCAAGCTAACATATCACTGACCAGGTCTTATTTTATCCCGCTATCTGAAATCCATCCTTATCACTTCTTTCCACATTTTCCTTGGCATTCTATGCATCCTGCTATCTCAATTATTCTACATTTATTAATCCGAACACTCATCCATTTTAAAGGTTTGTGTTTGTTATTTTTTAAATATTAGTATTACTACTTTCAATTAATTATTACTTTCAATTAATTTCATTTCTTAATTGTATTTTGATATTTTTTAAACTAAAAAATATTTAAACTATATATTTTCAGTCTGTTGCTGAGATTTACAGATGATACTTTTGATCCTGAGCAAGCATCTACAATAGGTAAGTGTTTCCTTGCCAACTGACTCTGCTACCTCAACTGTTCTACTACTTACTAACCCATTCTTTCAACATGGCCATACCATCAAAGTTTTGCATTCATCTCCATATCCATATACTGTCAGGATTTAATCCTCCGCTGAGGTCATTAGATCTAAACCTCTATTAAGATATTGTAGTTAACATAGCTTCTTGTCATATTAACTATTAAGTTTCTCTTTTGTTTTGTTTTTTTTTTATACTAAAGATTCATCACTTATCAAGCCCCAAAGGCCACTTGAGGATATGGGTTAATGAGTGTCAGGTGGACGGTGAGACAACACCGAGATGATTGGTAATGATGGTGGAATTTTTAGCAGAATTTGATTATTTAGGAGGACAGCTTAATAACAATTTGTTTACATTAGACTTGAAAACTACAATATTATAGTCAGCTGGGAAGCAGCCCCACTGTATTGAGTTCCACAGACGGGTAGTTCTAGAAAAGAAACTTTGCTCATGGAAGTTTTGTTTAGTTTTAGGCACAGAGAGGAAGAAAGGGAAATTATTGACAGTGGTTGTAGCTAGACGAGTATTTGCTGTGAATGTTTTACAGGGGGGGGGGGACATAGATTGGAGCTCAGTCAAGCACCTGCCATGAAAATAACGATAGTGTAGCGAAAGACTAGCAATGTCTCTTCTGTGAAAAAGAGGTAGTAGGGAGAAGATGACATTGCCTACTAGGTTTCGAGGTCGGTTTTGTACTCTGTCAAGGCAGGAAAGAGTGATCTGAGCAGCACCTCCCCATATGTGGCAACAGTACTCCATATTAGGGCGTATTTGACTCTTATACAGGTAAAGGATTGCGTCAGGACTGAGATTGGTGAAGATCAGGAAGAGGGTTTGGCCAAGAATGGATCCTTGAGGCGCATGCCAGCATTGATACTGTGAGCTTTTGACTTGTGCCCATCGACGACTATTTTTATGAACCTATCATAGAAAAGATTTGATGGTTAAGAGGACATTTCCAGATATTACATAACTAGAAATCTTATGAAGTAGACCTTTATACCAAACCCTATCAAAGGCCTTTTATATGTCAAGGGCTATTGCTCGAGAAGTGCCCCCCCCCTCCCGTTAATAGATTCATTGAGCATGTGTGGTATTACAGTCAGCACATCAGCTGTTGATTGTGTAGGGCAAAAACCATATTGCTTGTCACTAAGTATATTGTTTTCGCTGAGGTGATTGATAACTTCTCGATTTATCACAGATTCAAGCAACTTGATGCACAGGAGACTAATTAGTCTGTACAGAGATGCAGAAGACCGATCTCTAGTATTTTTAAATACTAGGCAGACTGATGAAATTTTCCAAAGTGTTGGGAAGCATTTTCCCTTTAAGCAACGATTAAACAGCTTTGTAAGAATGAGAGCTAGTTCTGGTTGCAGCTTTTTAAGCGTTATGATTGGAATGTTGTCAGGGCCAGTTGCTTTACCGACATCAAGGTTCTTGATAAGTTTGGCAACATCCCGGACAGACATATGGATGTCGCTCAGAGTATCTTCAGTCTTAGGGGGAAATTCAAGAGGAAGGCGGCCTGATCGCAAAGGGTGGAGTTGGATGCAAAGTTCTTAGCAAAAAGTTTGGCTTTGTCGGATGCTGAGGAAATCACCGCAGGACCATTGATGGTTGGGATAGAGGTCACATATCTGTTTAGGACTCTGTTTGTTATTCGCCCAAACTCATGGGAACCAAACCTCTGCTCAGCTACTCTAGACTTAACGAATAGGGCATATAACTCGCTTTTTCTATAACCCTTTTGTAGTGATTGCTGGCAGTTCTGAAGTGGCTTTAGTTTCAGAACCTCTATTTCATTGAAAGCAATTGAAATAGTGGTTTATGTGATCAATGGCGGCGGCACATTCTGGAGTGTATCATGGCTGGCCATTTGGTTTTTGTTGGAATTTCTTGAAAGGTGTGAAGCTCTCTTTACTAATGGTTAACCAGTCAGTTAAATTGGATGCAGAGGTATTTCTGATATGAAGGATCTGAGGCTGTCCCACCCAGCCATTGAATAGCGATACACTGTGTGATGGAGAGGGGCATCAAAGGTCTTGTTGCACTTTGTTTTGATCTTAATTGAGACAACGCAGTGATCGGAAGATACCAGTGGAGACAGAATGGTGGATGAGCACAGTTTAGGGCAAGTTGTCAGAAAAAGATCAATCTGGGTTATATCATAAACGTGACAAAACCTCCCTTCATCATCTGTCTTGTTTGAGTGGACTAGCCATTCATCATTGTGAACATTGAAATCTCCACAGATGTGAATGTTGGCAGAGGGACAAGCAGACAAGATCTGTTCAATTTTCCAAGATATACTCTCAAAGTTAGTAACTCCGTTCTTGTGGGGACGATAGAGGGCAAATATGAATGTGGTGTTGTGGGGACATGCTACTCTGAAGCACATATAGGGCAATTTAGTGTCTTCTTTGAAGATGTCCCTGCCACATGGAAAGCCATTCTTAATGTAGACATATATTCCATGTCCATTACTGTTGTGGCCTCGCAGGCCGGTAATAATGAAGACAAACACTGGTATAATTAACAAAAGCGTATTAAGAGAAGTATGTTACATGCGCTTTGGGCCATAACTGCCACACTTTGCAACACTTTGCTGCCCATTAACGCTTAGATGTTACTGTATTTATTGTGTCTGGGTAAGTCCATTTATTCCTGAAATAGGTAGATCAGCTTACCCCATAACATCACCCCCTTTGCCTTTGCTCCGTAAGGAGTCAATATCTTATTCCCTTGAGTTTGACTTCCATGAAGTCGGTATTTTTTCTCTTTTCCTCATCGACGTTCACATTTAAGAAATTTCTTGTGGATCTGGTGACTCGATCGTGTCAAACAAGACGCCCATTAATTCTTCTGTAGTGTTGTCTTCTACAGTATCGGAATATCTGTTCTTGATTTGGTTTAAATGTCTCTTATAGGTAAATTATGGTTCTTTCATCACACACATAGAGCTTATTCTTAATTCTTCTATCTACAATCCCGATTTCCTAAAATGACTTATTCTTCTTAAACCTTTGAAAAAAAAACATTTTCTCCGATTTGAAAACGTCCTTTTTTGATATTTATTTTTCACTCCGGTTTCTGATGATTTGGCAACAGTTTGTCAAAACTTGTCTTGATATTTCTTGCGAATCTACCTATCGCTGGTAACCTGCAAGATAGAACGTTATCCTTAGAGGTCATTCTATGCATTTGTTGCTTTTTTTAACGCACTTTTAGAAGTAGCAACAAATCGCTCCTTTTTAGTTATCTATACTGTCGGTGAAGCCAATTCATTATATTTGACTCTTGATAGCACTCCCTTTTTCTTGAGCCTATCCAATTCTAAGTTGATTTTTTCTTTTGACGGGAACAGAACATTTCGCATTTTTTTAAAAAGTTGGCTGTATATCGATTTCAACTCAAACTTAGTAATCATTTTATTGCATCCACTAAGTCCACCAGAAAAGGTTTGTGTAAAATTATCTTTCAATTTTAAAAATTTATTCGCAGAATCTTGAATTTTTACATTCTGGTAAAAAGAACTTATCGGGGAAATCCCAGAGTTGAAATTTATCCATGAAATCTGTGCACAGTAAATTTCTCGAGTAATTCATCACAAATAGTTTTAGTTTTGAGGGTTTTCCTTGAAGTGTGACTGTCGTTGTCAGTTCGCCTTTGAATTTGATTTGCTCTCTGGTTATGCTTTTTGCAATTTTGTTAGTCCTCAATAAAGTTGACTTGCCGATTTTTCTCCATGTGTTTAAATTAATAATTGACAAATCGAACCCTGAGTCTAATTGCGTTTTTATGTTTCTATTTAATATTTTAACTTGAGCAAACTAAATTTTCAATTTAGCTGCATTTGGCGATTCTGATAAAACTCTGTTTTATTTTTTGTTCTGCAATGCATACTTTTATTAGCAATACCCACCGACCATAAAACGGTTTGGATAATCACGGATTTCAAGGTAGTTTTACTAAAATAGTCATATTTTAACAACCAAAGCATTTTAAATCGTCAAAATACCACCATTTTTTTTGTAAATGAATATTTTTTTCACGTGCATTAATAAATAATAATCTACATTATATATTTTAAGAGTTTTCTGCAAATAAAGTCATAAAAATGTTAATGCCATTTTCGGCCATTTACGTAAGGGTTTTTTACCCCCCCCCCCCTCTTTTAAAGATATCGTACCATTCACCTTTGAGGAATTTCGTCATGAAATTTGGAAAACAATCAGGAAAAATATCAATTTCAATTATTGCTGGGGTACGAAATTAATTGATCCTTTATTTTTTTTGTAATCTTAAAAATAAACCTTCAACATGACGTGTATTGAACATTTTTTTAAAAACTATTTTTTGTACCCCAACTAGTAAATAAATTAAGCTGTTATCGTTTTTTATGCATTAAAATTATAATTGTATGTTGTTTTGTCTTTCGGTAGTAGTAATTTTAAATTACCTTATCCGAAAAAATATTGCCTCCTTTTGAGCGAAAATCAACAATGGCAGCTAGTATTGCTGATATAACAGTCAATCAGCAGCTAGCTATAAACAGTTTAGCTTTGTAAAATTCGTTTACGAACATCTTTTGAAAAAAAAAAAAAAAGGAAGACAAAAATACTTTTTGTGCTTAAAAAAAGTGAATGTTATTAGTGGTTATTTTATAAAAAATACTTCAATAAATACTGGTTTTCACTCAACTTTCGAACTTCTAGTAATAATGACTTTCTAGTCGCCAATTAAAAAAAAAAAATAAGATTCTACTTTTTAGGCGATTACGTGTGAACACCCTTAAAGTCTTGTCGAAAAAAAGACAAAAATAATTCAGAATTAAGAGTGGGGGGGATCAGTTTTGCATATGAATTTAACGTAAAATGATCTCCCATTTCCGGCCCATTCTTGCCTTTTAGTGCAATTTAAAAAATATTTTTTCAAACTGAAAACTTGATTTAAAATAAATAATCACTCTACCACTAACTCTAGGTTAGAGTGACAAGCCCACCTTCTAAAAATTCCTTCTCTTGAACATGTTGTACCATTAACCTTAAAATCTGAGTAACAAGCCACCCCCTAAAAAACTTCCTTAACCCTAACACTGAGTCCGAATGGCCACCTCCATCCAAAGCAAAACACCTTCCGTAACCTTATCACTAACTCTAAGTCCGAGTGGCAAGCCCCCAATCCTACAAAAAGCCCATTAAAACCACACATTGGTAAAAAAAAAAAAAAAAGACAAGAAAAACGCACAGGATTTATCTCCCATAGAAAAAAAATTGATTACTGCCCTAAAACGCTAGAATGGCCCTGAAATAGGGGATTATTTTACATTAAATTTATATGTGAAACTAATTCCCACTCTAAATTCTAAAATAATTACTTTTGTTTCTTTCTTTCTTTCTGCCAAGTTTTTCAGGGTGTTAACATGTAATTGCCTAAAAAAAAGTAGAATCTCATATTTTGGGGAGGCAAGGTGGTGTTTTACCGGAAGGTGTTAATCTACAATAATGCCAAAGAGATCTTGCAATATATTCATTTTTAAACAGTCCTAGTATTAGATTTAAGTTTCTTGTACATAAAATGTATTACAATTCAACTTTGAGTTCTCTAACTTCTTTTTTTAATGGATACATAGTATTTTTAAGGTATTGCAGCATATTTATGTGCATTTACTACAGATTACTTGGAAACCATTAATTTCTGGATGTTTTCAGTGGCATATTCTGATTTCTTGTACAAAAATACACTTATATGGCAAATTTCATTGCTTAATCTTGTGTTTTAACAAAGATATAACATTTTTGCTGAAAAATTAGTGTAAAAAAATGTGACAAAACGCATATGGTCTTAAAGAGGGAAAAATATCCAATCGTGCGAGGCACAAAAATAGTCATAACTTCCTTATTTTTAGTCAGATTTAAAAAATTTAAAAAGATTCTTTCTTAGACCAAGCTCTTTCTATATATACCATTATTGAGATATTTTAAGCAATTTAAATTTTTTTATGTGTATTGCTACTTTTACGCCCAATGCGATGGCATTTAAAGCATTTCGTAGTTTTATAGGGACAATCTCTGTACCAATGCATCTGTCCGCAACTGAAGCATGGTTTAGAAGGCAGACTACTTCTCTCTTGACTATCAAATTGAACTGGTAAAGTCATTTTTGTCTTATTGCGGATTTTTCTGATGTAGGACATTCCAGATTAGTCGATATCTTTCGAATCCTGATGCATGCTAATAAGCCTTCGGCTATTTGCTGGAGCGTTAGATTTTGCTCATTTTCCAGCTTGCTAAGGACTCCCCTTCTAATTTCAGAGTTTGTGTTTGACACCAATCCTTGTTAAAAAATGAGACGTTTAAAGCTATTAGCACTTAATTTTGATAAACTGAAATCATCACAGTGCGTATTTACTATGCTGTCAAAGTTGTAGAGTCCTCATTATCATTTCTTATAAGGTTCAAACACTTCTACCTCTTGTGGAAGAGAGATGTTTTTGAACTAAATAATTTCGTCATCAATTGCAATTCATTCACTAAATTTTAGTTTGCTGGTCTTTTGAGGTAAAATGTAATTTACAAATTTTGTAATGTTCCACTGTTCCCAATTTCCTTAACAGTAACCGAACCTTTTTAGAATCAGTCCAGTTTTCACAGTCTGAATTATGTCTTCATAATGCTTGAAATACTAGGCAAAAGTAACCTCATTTTTCGGGTCATAGTTGAAAATCTGAGAGAACACACTTTCGTCTGTACCATTTTTGCCACCCATTTGACAATTCAAATAATTTCTGCCGTTGTTTTCGGGTTTGAATGAACATCTAAAATCTTTATTTTGTGCGAGTTGTTCCTTCTGTAACTATTGTTTCTGTTTCAATTTTATTTCGGTAAGATGCGTGCTCAGCCTGTAATCATAGTTGTTCATTTTGCTGATGCTTAAAGAGCTCTAAAATTACCTTTTGAAAGTCATCCATGTTCTATGATCACTCGCAGTAACTGACTTCCCGTGTATAAAATATATATATATATATATATAATAAATATTTGTTTTGTTTAGTATCTATTATAATCGGGACTCATCAGCATAGAGATATGACTATTCACTACTGGTCATGCGATTCGAACAACATTCGTAGCTTTTCCTTACGAGACAAGTTTAAAACAACTTAGTGAAAAGGAAGAAAAAATATGTTCGTACAAAACTTATTTACTTGTTTCTGGTTAAAGTTCGGGTCCTTGACTATCAGGTGAATAACGTCAGCCCAGGTAAAATGTTTACCTCCAGCACCCTTATTAGTGACATGGTAACAAAAAATAGAGATAAAAAGAAAATTACTCAAGTCATCAGCTACTGCACACACAAAACTACCGACCGAGTAGACATCGTTTTCTTCCTCCTTTGTCAAAAACATCACTCATGGTAAATGAGGACAAAGTAGGGGAAGCAGGAGTTACGGAGCTGCCGAAAATGCATGTACAATGCGTTTTTTACTCTCCATTAGTTTTACATAGATATTAACAAAAAAAAAACACTAGGTGTTGTACTTAGTAGTAGAAGTTTTTCTTGTTCATTTTAGTGAAAAATGGAGATTCGTTCCCCTCCCATAGGCTGAAAGATGGAGAAGATGAAGCATGGGTGGGGAGAAGGGGACTCATAAATAATGGCATTGTTTTTTTTTCTTTTTGTTTTAAGAGAAAATAAAGAAAAGCGAATATTACCGTCTTCATGTGGGGCTAGTTTTGAAAGCAGGAATTCATTCACTGAGCAGCCAGTGGAGGAGGTGGGGGGCAGAATGAGGATGAGCACGGTTAATAAGTTTGAAAAATGGCCAACTCTGTAAGATACTTTTCACAATTCATATGCAAAATATGTGAGATCAATAAGCTTCCTATTTATTTCCTTGTTGGTTGATTCCCAGTTTCTGAGCTGAAGAATTAAATTCTACGTAATTTTTTTCAAAAATAAAATAACAATGTAAAAAAACAAAAACATTTAATGCTATTTTTCTTTTGTTTCTATTATTGCATGTATTCTAATTAAAAACTAAGTGTTCGTGTCTCTTTTTTTGGTAGGTGTTGATTTTAAAGTGAAAACTATAACTGTTGAAGGAAACAATAAAGCTAAATTGGCGATATGGGTAAGAAAAATTTATTTTGTAATTTACTCGCATTTAGTACTTTATTTTTTTTTATACTTCAATGTTTTTAATTTGCCACTTATTTTTATTTAATATTTTAATTTTTTTTTTTTTTACAATAAGATAATTCTTAAAATAGGTCTCACAAACCGACCAGTTTAGTGTGCGAAAAATGGGTAAATTCTCTGTAATTTCAACTTGTGGTGAATTGTTTTTTTGGTTATTTTGATAAAATTTTGATGCAAACAAAATGTCATCTTTTCTCTTCATAAATGTACAATTCTTTCTCTTGTGTTATTACTAATTTCTTTTCTCCAAATTACTTCAAGTTAGATTACTATTTCTAGGGTGTTTTATTTTTTTATGTTAGTGTTTTTCAACTTAATGCACATGATATTGTGTGTCGCTATGAATATAAAAACAGTCCCGTCTTAAAGAAAAAGGGCCACTCATCAATATGGTAGGATTCATTAAAAGTATTCAGGTTTCACCCATCCAGATGAGCAGAAATTTTATAAAAATTCCAGTTTAAAATGACTGTGTGGGACTCATCAGCCTCTCATAAATTCTAAACTTACGAGAGGCTAATGAGTCTTACACGGTCATTTTAAATGTATTTAACTGTATTTAAATTTAAAAAAAAAAATACTTATTCTGCTCCTGTATTTTTTTTACAATCAAGCACTTTGATTGATTTTTTTCTGCTTACACAAGATACATGCTATACATGTATGTATACACACATTGATATTAGTGGAATTTAGATCGCTGTGAAGACAGCTGTGTGTTCATAGCGGGTATATTTGACAATCTCAATGCTATGCGAAAGAGTTTAGCATAGCAAGGCTGTCATCGAAGTCAAAGGCGGGATCATCGAGTAAAATCAACTGAACAAGTCATGAAGACAAACTGAATAAATTTCCCCCCCCCAAATTAATACTGTATTACTTTTTCCTATGCAGCAATCTTACAAACAAATATCGTCTTCTCTTTGTATATCCTACTAAATGACACTTTAAATGAAAAATAATCTGATCCTGCAAGCTCATTATTGTAATGCACGATTTGAACAGTCATAACATAATTTATGGGAATATAGGAATACAATCCACAAAAAGAAAAATCAGAGATCATAATAATTCATCCATTAAAAGTAAGACTAACTTACCTTCATCCAGAATCTGATAATGTGGCGGATGTGATGATCCTGAACCCGGATCAGGCGGTGGAAGTAGCCTCAACTTGCCTCACCCTCACCATAAAAGGGCTCATCTTTGCTTGGCATGCAATTTGAAGATTAGAGAAATGTTTAAATCATAGGTTGTGAGTGAGGATTCGAATACTGCCAGATTGATGACGAATACCGGCATTAGCAGAGACTACTCGTGGTGTCTTTATTTTTTAACATCCGGGGCAACGAGCCGAGAGGTGTAGTTATGCAAATGAAGTTGGTTTGCATATGTCTGATTCACGTCAATAAAAGAAAGAACATAATTCGTATTGGGGTGTCGGCATTTGATTAATCTGAACTTGATGTTGTGAAGAGCAGAACAAAGAGAAAGAGAAGGAGAAAGGAGAGAAGGAGAAAGAAGAGAAGGGAGAGAAAACGTTGAGTGAGTTGTCATTCGGATTATTTTTGACTAAGGCAACAAATCGATTATTTTCAATTAGTTCAGTGAAATTTTTCTTTAATGGTCCCATTGAAGTCAGATTAAAAATGCTTCCCTGATAGACTTTCAAACCCTCCTTTTAAAGCTATTTTGGCATATATACTTCAGTATGGATGTCAAAGCTTTAGACATCCGGCTAATTCTGGAATTAAGCTCTTCCAAAACTGCCATGCCCATCATTAAATGGATAGAAAATGTGGAGTTGGTTTATGAATTCTGCCTCATGGACAAAATCGAGCGTGTTCTACTATTACGGCTACGAAGCGGTGCTCTTGCCATATGCAGGCAGCTGAGTAAAGAAGAGAAAGCAGACGTGAAACAAATTAAACGGACCCTTATGACTGCATATGCGACAGATAGGTTCAACACATTCGATCAATTCGTGGTGAAGCGTCTTTGCCCAGAAGAAAACGATAGTCGAATTTCTGGTTGAAAAATGCATCGCTTGACTCGGTTGGTTGGAAAACAGCTGCCTGATCAATGGATGACGTGTGCATTTGTGTCAGGGTTGCCACAACATGTCAGGCAGCTTTTCAGAGCCTCGTTTAAGATAGATAAGATAGGTATAGAACAACTTCTTACTCTGGCGGGAGTCATCATGACAGATGACGAAGGGTGACATGTATCAGCCGCCGCATCTGCAGGACGATCGCGTGTGGACACAGATTCCAGAAATTCTCAGTGTAGTGACCTGTCGACATATGTTTTCCTTGTGCAGGAAATTGATGGGCCAATCCCCAGGTACAGCTGGTTTAGGGTTGCTACTGCATTCATCAAATAGAATTTAAACCAGAAAAATCCATCATTATTAATCAAGAGAGATAAGGTAGACAACAAATACAAATTTAGGATAAATTAGTTAACAATTCTGATAGAGAAACCTGTTTAGAAGTCTTAAAAAGATATGACGACAGTTGTGGAACATTAAAAAAAAGGTCTAATGAATCCATGCGATGCTGCCAACGATACTCTGTGCTCTTATGAATTGTCCCAATTCTGAGATTCAAATAGAATTGGAAACTAAGGTAAACATGTAGCATGTTTATATAATGACAAGAAACTTGAATAATATCGCTACATCTGGTGTAATGGAGCCTCTGCAAATACTTTTGAAAATCATTTAAAAAATTTATGGTGATGCACATACATGAATTAATGCAATATAAAACCTCAAGGGACAACAAAATTGATATAGCTGGAGGTGGCATTGTGACGTACTGCAAATAATCGTAAATTTGTGGCAACAAATTGGAGAAATCAGTAAACTTTGTCATGGTAGAAGCAAAAGTAATCACCGAACCGGACAATTAACAGATAAAATTAGACTAAGAAAGGTAACAGCTTTGAAATTCCTCAAGCATATTACAAAGACATTTCTTTGACCAGATATGGTAAGTTTTACAAACATTACAAAAGCAGTTACTATTATATTATTCCAATTCTTTCAAAAGAGAAGCCCATGAAAATAACCTTAATAGGTACAAGAAATTTTAAAAAGTGACAAAATAATAATTGGAAATTTTTTTAGAAAGAAAATAAACAATTCAAACCTTTTAAAAAAAATTGAAATAGCGTTTATTTTTATGCATTTAAAAATGATAAAAAAAACTGCAAAAAATGTTTAATTTGATTGTAGGATAATTTGAACGCTTTTTCTAAAAAAACGAATGAGCCTCTATTCCACTATTTTTTTCTTTTTTATGGTGACGCTTCATTGGTTAATTTCAAAGTCATGTAACCTTTCTTATCAATAAAGCAATCAGTTGATGTATCTGGAAAAATTGAATTAAGAATTCAGATTGAATATTCTGGCTAAACATATAAACATATAATGTCTGTTTCTGCGATAATGCAAATAACATAAAAAAAAAAAAAACTGTTTTTTGTCTTAGAGTTAAACAGTTTATTGTTGTCAAAAGTAAATTAAGGCAAATTGTTAATTCGGGGTTTTAAAAGGAAAATATAATATTTAATGACAACTATTTTAAAAGAATAAAGACCGATTTTTTTTTTTTTTTTTTTTTTTTTTTTTTTTAGTGGGGGGGCATGTATTAACTAAGAATAACATTCCCCCCCAAGAATGAATACTTGTCATGACTGACTGAATGAGAACAATCTACCCCTGTGGATTAAATAATGGGTTCAGTTCAAAATTCTGTATAGGTTCCAGAATTAGACATAAAGATCCCCAAGTTCAATAAGATACATCTGAAGAAGGGTGGAGGTTACATTGGCCGAAACGTTATGAATATAACAACCAAGATGAAAATAACATAAGTCCGAATATTCCAAATTATCAATCCTCATTCTGAAACTTAACTTGAAATAATGTTATATTGTTATTGTTATATTTTTGGGAATTACCAAAATATGATTTTTATGACTTATCAGTTGTTTATTTTCATTGTAATTATGATGATTATTCTCTGGATAATAGAAAAAGTAACCTGTAGTAATCCAAGAAAGGAACTTTTATTGAAAAATAAATTTATTAGTCTAGAGGTCAAATAAAATGAAATCCCATCTATATACAAATGTTGACTCCACCTGTGTTCAGGTGGTCAAGAATTGCGTACTATGTCAATCAATCGATCCTGCCCCGAATATGAAATAGTGACTGCAATCAATTGGACAAGATTAGCTATTGACATAACACACTATCATGGGGACGCATACTTGTCAATGATTGGCTGTAGACCTCGGACACTAGCAATATGAAGGGTGCTATATGCAGAGTCGGCAGATGCAGTTGCAGAGGAATTGGAGAAGGTGATGCTTGAATGGGGTCTAGTAATAGAGGTGATAATGAACGATGGCATCGTTTTTCATTCAGAACTTCTCCAGATGATGCTAAATAAATGGAAGATATGAAGGTATTACAGGGCAGCCTATAGGCCCATGGGGAAATGAAATAGTGGAACGACATCATTGAACAGTGAAAGCTGAGAGAGGAAGGATATCACCTGAAGAGGCCACATTCTGGTACAGCATGGCACCCAAGGTCGGAAAGAGAGATGAGACAGTGCCACATAGATCAATTTTTAATAATAAATTGAGGCACCCAAAAGATACATCCCTAGAAATCGATTAGCAAGGACCAGCCAGAATCCAAATAGGAGAAGAGGTTTATGTGAAGCCACCAAATGCACGATATATGACGCAATGGGGAAGATGAGTAATTACTGGAGTGATATCCCCTAACAACTTGAGCGTCGATGGGATGCCACGGTACATTTTAGATTTAAGGCGCTTGGTTCATGTAAACAATGGGATGTAAGTGAGAACAATGAAGGTGAGACGGTTGCAATGCAAAGACCACAGAGAGAACATAATGTGTCGATTTGGGCACAGGATTATGTGATGTGAAATGATCTTTGATGATCATGGGAGCGTGTGGTTTAAAATACACGGAGAATTAAATGTTGCCTACTTGAAAAATGGAAAGAAAATGAAGAGTTACTAGCTTTGAAGTGGGTGGACTGTTTCGCATGGTGTGCACTCGATTTTCAGTGGAAAAAAGAACTTGTGTTCGTAATTATATTTTTTATAGATGGCATTCATTTGCATATGACAACAATTACTTTAAGAAATGAATGAGGGAAGACAGTTCAGTTTGAAATTTGACGGCTAATAGAGGAGATTGCGATTGTTGGTTGTGTAAGAGAAGTGGCTTTAAATTCATTACCGGATTACATGAACTAAAAAGAAACAAAGAAAGAAAATTATAAATTTTGAAAAAAAACAAAAAAAATAAAAAAATGTAAACAGATGTTTAATTTCAAGTGAGTAGAAAAATATTTTTTTAAAAGGTATCAATAAAAATCTTCAATCAACAAATGGGTCGAGATTAAATTCTTTTCAATCGTACTGGAATTGATCGCTCTTTGTTGGATCCCTGGATGTCTTTTTAATGTCCCAAACTGTCCATGACTCCAGGAAGTACACTAATGGCATTTCAGCTCACTGAACTGGTGTATGAAATGAATGAATGGGGGGAATCCTTCAAAATTCATGAAAAAAATATATATGAAAAAAAAGTTTTGAATTTTCTAAAAGTAATATATAAAAAAAAAAAGAGTAAGGAAAAGACCATAAAGTAATGTTTCAACTCTGTAAAGCATTTCTTAGGCTCAAATTGGTTTATAGCTGTATTATTATTTCCAACTCAACCTGTAAACCATATCTAAAAATAAAACTTCTCCACAAGCCTGTTAGTTGGATCCAAGATCCTAGAACTATTGTTAACCTGGATCTAAATTGGACACAATTTATGAATAAGCTCTTACTAAAAAGTCTCCTCCTAAAACAGAAAATATATCAAATTCACTATTCAAAAATTCCTTGAACCGTAATAAAATTTGATTCTTTTAAATCAAATTTTATTACGGTTCAAGGAATAAAACAATCAAACTCTGCATAAAATGATCCACAAGGTTTGAAATGCTGCTAAACAATATACCTTTTATTACTGGAAAATGTTTAAAGTAAAAAGAAAAAAAAAAAAAATTTTTTTTTAAAAGTAAAAAATGCAAATTTAAAAAAATAATTTTTATCAATTCAAGATAGATTCTTAAAACAAGAATGCTTTTAATTTATTCTTTGTATTTTTTGTCTATTTTTGTAGGATACTGCTGGGCAAGAACGTTTTCGAACTTTAACTCCAAGTTATTACAGAGGTGCACAAGGAGTTATTTTAGGTAAAGTCATCTTTTGATTTTGCCAGAAATCAACATATTTTTTAAATACTTTCATGTAAATTGCATGCATATCTGTAGATATAAAAATTATAGGAAGTTTGTAGATTTTTATCAAAGTTACTATTTTTAGACAATCATGCTACATTACTTTTTTTTTTTTTTTTTTCAACTTTACAAGGTACAAAACACTTTAAGTTTTTCCCTCTAGATTCTTCTTAGAGAGATGCAGAAGAATTAGGGGTCACAGCCCATGCCCTATCACTGCCAGAACCATCATGTTCTATATTAACCTGGGCACTTCCCATTAACAGTACATGTTGTTGCCTATTTGTAAACTAGAATATATGGAATGCCGCTGTGGCAGTAGTTCAGGTATATACGCCATTGATCTGTGATACTGAAAAAGTGTCATTTCATAGTCAAACCGTTGTCTTTGTTTTTGTTTTTTTGTCATGTTTTTGTGTCTATAAATGCAATGATCTGTGTTAAGATCTGCTTAAATCTGGATGATATTAATTTTTAAAATTAAATGAAATAAATTATGTTTAATTCTTTTCCTTTTGATAAAAAATAAAGATTAATTTTAAGAGTGCTAAAAGCGTTCAACTTGTAATGTTACCCAAGAAAATCAAGGAACCCAAGAAACTTATGCTCCCACCTTTGAACCCATATAAATATTTTTACTTGATTTCTATTTTTTTTAATACTTAGCTATAAATATTAATAGTAATGTTCTGTAAGTATTAAATTTATAAATAATAATGAGAAAATTCAAACCTTCGTTTTATTTCATAACTACGAAAGAGCAGCAACATACTTATGTAGAGGTGAGGAATTTTTTTATTGAGGGAGGTTTAAGTAATTGTGTCTATACACAAACACTGGAAGAAAGGTAATATTTGATATGAACAAAAAGAAAAATACATGCTCTTCATTAATTTTATCGCTATCCATAAATACGAGTGGCAATATGAAAAAGAAAAACGGAAACTGTGGGCTTAATGAAATCGGTTATAGACTATTTAATAGTTTAAGGAACCTTTTTAAAGTTAATTTCGCCAAAAAGTATCCCCGTTGGTCATGTTAGCACTCTCTCATGGATAAGATTGGTAAAAACCTATCTCTCTCTGAAAGGAGGTGGTAATGGCTGGAAAGATGGCCTCTATTACCTTAGCAGCTGTGATGAATTCTAAAAAACACTAACCTTATGTCTGGAAAAAAAGAAAAGAAAAAAAAAAGGTGGAAATAGTGCATGCGCAACAGGTGTAACAAAACTATTAAACAACAATTTATAGTCTCAGGGACCGTTAAAAATAAATTTTGCCATAAAGTATCCTGATTGGTCCTGTTAACACTCCATCATTGCTGAGAATGCCTCAGGCAGCAGGCACTACACCATGTCCCCTCTGAAAGGAGATGATAATGTCTGGGAGGATTGTATTATTTTACCTTTTGAGCGGTGATGAATTCTACATGACACAAAAGTGCTCTGTATTTATATCCTAACAATTTTATTTATCTACCTCCCACAAGGTAAGATGTGACACAAGGTCGGGAAAGTGGGATTAGATAAGCCAGCGCTCGAGAGGTGAGCACTCTGGCCATTTAAAAATTGCCTGGGCAGCCCCATCGGCATTCCCTGGTAGGGGCACCTCAGGCAGTAAACAATAAACTTACTCCTCCCCAAAAAGGGGAGGCAAAGCCTGGGAGGGTGGACCTCCTAGAACTGCACAGGACAGCGTGCAGTATCCATCGGAACAGATACTACACTTTGATCATGGCCAAGTAACAATAACATTAAGTCCAGGTTGCAATATGAAAACAGAAAAAGAAAAGATGAAAACACTGCATGCGCTATGCATGTAACAGAACAGTTAAAAGTTAATCTATACTGTAATGGGTCATTAATCAAATTTTCCCTAAAGTAGGCTTCACCCACAGATAAATGACGAGCCACTCCCCTCCAAAAGTAGATGGTAATTGCCTGGAAGGATTGTCTCCCATGATTGTTACCGCTATTTCCAAGTATGATATTTATTTAAAGAAATAATTTATTGAATTTTCGACACAGTGCGGGCACGTCTATTTTGAAAATTAATAAGAATACTCTCATAGCAAGTTGTAATGTTTGTCTCAATCTGCTAAAACGTAGGTCCAAATAAACAGTTGCAACAAATTTTGTCGCATGAAACTGCTACAGCAAGTGAACACTGATTGATTGGAATGCATTATATTATTCAGAGAATGTAAAAGGCTATCATCTGCTTTTGGTCGAAAATTGCACGCTAAAACACAATTTTGAAAAGTAACATGAGTCGTTGAATGTAAACGGTATTGACCGGGGGAAACAAAGTTTTATTAGGTAAAAAATATTATGCAGAATGTAAAGAAAAAAAAGGATTATTTATGTAAGAATAAGTTAAGTGAATAATCATGAACGATTGTGTTAATGATGCCAAAGACTATTCAAAATAAAATATGCAAATTCTACTCTTCTACGAATTGAAAATTTTTTTAATGAAAATCACTTCAGACAAGTCACTTGATGTAAGAAGCTAACAAGAATGAAAAATGACTATCGCAAAGTTAGATGTCTTGAAAAGACCAAGATTATAGGTAGGAGGAAAACAGTCAGCGGGAAGAGAGTTCCACAAACCTGCAGTTCTTGGAAAGAAGCTACTGGAATAGAAAGCTGTATTACACTGAGGTATCAAAACAGCGAATTGATGGAGACCACTAAACAAACGAGCTGGAACAAAGGAAGCAGGAAATAGATCAGACAATTCTGAAGAACACATGCCATAATAGTATTCATAGAAAAGACTGAGACTAGCAACATCACGTCTGTGAGAGAGAGGGTGTAGAGAAGAAAGGGTAGGGCCAATCAAATTACAGCTACATTTCTGCATCTTATGAAGAACCCTCAAATGTGACAGAGATTCACTCGCCCAAATATGATAATAGTACTAATAGCCTCAGGCATAAGAAAGTGTTTGGAATGATAGAGAGAACCGACTTTACGAGAAGCAGAAAGAGCAATAGATCTTATATATGAACTCCAAGAAAGATTTGATGAGAAAGAAAGACCAAGGAGTTTCAGGCTCGATTTCTCAAGAGCAGAGCCATCCATAAGAATCTCGGGAAGAAAAGGGGCACGTCTATGATTAAAAAAAACACGAGCTGAGTCTTAACAGGATTAAACGAAACAAGCCATTTCGTATCTTAATCCACAACTGAATCCAGGTCAACTTCTAGGATAGCTGCATATTTCAAATGAACCGAGAGAGATGGGCGAGAAGCAACACCAGAATAGAGAGTGGTATCATCAGCATAGATGTTAATTTTCTGTACAATATTCTCTGGAAGATCATTGATATAGAAAAGAAAGTGTTGGGCCTGAGGAACACCAGCATTGACAGAAAAAGAGAATGAAGAGACACCATCCAAAGTTTCTCGCAAGCTTCGGTCAGAAAGAAAAGACCTATTAATGTCAAGAACTTCACCACCAATACCATAACCCTGAAGTTTGTGTAGAAGACCAGAATGCCACACTCTGTCGAACGCCTTCGAAATGTCAAGTGCAATGGCCCTTTCCTCTTTGTTAATCTAATATGTCTAAAATGGTATCTTTCTACAAGTCCATGAAAATCGATACTTTACAAGGAAAAATAGAAAGTTAAATAAGTAGCTTAATGTACTTGGCGTGACCTTGGAAGCCAATTTCTTTTTAAAATAAAACATGATTTGAAAACTAATAATAAGTGTAAAAAAACAAAAATGAAGAATAAAAGTATGAATAATGGAAGCGATTGTTATTGATCAATTGTCTTGACTCCGAAGATCACTCCTGTTTGCTTAATGCCAATCCGTTATTTTTTTAATCAAAAATGTAAAAAAAAAATGTGTAAATTTACATGATTTAATACATAAAAGTTTAAAAAATAGAACAAATTTATTTAAATTAAAGAAACAAAAGGGAAAAAATAAGAAAAAAAATATATAAATCAAATCATCTTCCATGAACTTGTTAGCTTGTAAAACAAACTGGTAAATATTAAATTACTTTTCATCTTATAAGCAAATACTAAATATTACATTTTCTTTGAATTTCTCGATCAAGCTTTGTGTCCAGTATGGAAAGCTACGTCCTCACAAAATATCTTTTAACTGAAATATTCTATTCAGGAGAGTAATACTTGAAAGTTTGAACAAAAAAACAAATTTATTTAAATTTAAAAAAGCGAAGGGAGAAAAAATGAATCAAAGAATTATCTTCCCCTGTTAAGCTAGCAGCACCCCCAATCATAATAGTCATCGTCAATTGTCATCATCCATTTTACATGCTGGAATGTGTTGGACGGTTTTAAGAAATCGACTTCCAAACTAACCTATCTCTGACCAGGTCTTTATTTATCCCTCTTTCTCTTGTCCATTTTTATCACTGCCTCCCATGTTTTCCTTGGCCTTCCCTTGTGAACTAGACCTGCTACCTTAACTGTTCTACATTTACTGACCCAAGAACTTGCAGCCATTCTTTGAACGTGGCCGTACCATTGAAGTCTCTTATTCTGCACACATCTCCCACCCTGTCGACGGGATCACAAATTCGCCAACTGCAACCCCATGCAGAGAAGTAATCCTCCCAAATAGATACTAGAAGGTAGTGGTTAAGGGTCAATCATGTGAGAACAAAGAAGATTACCACTGCCTAGTTTCTATATCTTCAGTTTATGGGTACTGGAAAAGAAATAGAGGCTAATTTAGTCATACTCAATGTGAATATAATAGTCAAAGTATTCTCGTCCCAACCAGGGCGTTTGGGTTATCCCTCCTGGTAAATTCCCAACTTTAGTTGGACTCTGTGGTGGGTGGTGGAGTTCAGACCATTGAAAATCAAACCAAACCAAACCAAATGGGGAAATACAAATAAAAAACCCAAGCGACATTTATCAGTCAGATTCATCTGACAATGAAGCAAACAATGACTTTCCGAGATTTATTGTAATTGAATTTCTGGAGAATACACCTCTCGCTAAACTGTTACCTTTTCTGATTGAAAAGGTGGTAAGCAGCAGGACAACTTCCAAGAGTGTAAAAAAAAAAAAAAAGCTCCAAAACAATAACTTTCTGCTGGAGATTACTGAAAGTAAACAGGTAACAAATCTATTAAAAATGGAAAACACTTCTACAGTATCAAATGTACGGCTTATAGCCTCGAAAAATCGAATACCTGTAGAGGAGTCATCCGAAGTCAGGACCTTGGTCTGTCAACGAAAGAGGAAATCGAGAAGGACCCTGTGTAAGGAGGAGGTCACTCATCACAAAAGAATGTCCATAAAAAGTGGTGGAGAGACGATAACAACCAACACTTATACCCTGACTTTTAATTCTGCAGCAATCCCAAGGGAAATGAAAATTGGCTACACTGCTGAAAGAGTTGAACCCTTATGGTGTTTCAAATGCCAGAAGTTTGGTCACCATAAGGACATAAATACAAGACAACAGGTATGTGACAAAAGGGATCTGTCCCACATTGATGACGAGTGCCAAAAGGAAAAAAAAAAGATGAAGAATCACCCCGCATTTTCATGATCGTACAATTTCTTTAAGGAGAAGGAGATCATGACAGTAAAACCCATGAGAAATAGCGATATATATGAAAAACTATACCCCATACAACTATATTGTGGTTTGAAATACTGTGATAATTTGCCTTGGTGACAATATCTTTTAAGTGAGATGGCACTAGCAGCCAAGTTGTCAATTGAGTTATCTCCCCTTTTTAGATTGGCGGTTTGGAGACTAAATATAGATAGCCCTGGTTAGTAGGCAATTTGCATAGGTGGTGGGTTTATTAGTATGAAAAATTGTAACTTTTGGATTGAAGAGCCCGATTGATTTTGGGTCAGTAGAGAATGAACAGTGGAGATTGAGATTTTTTTCGTTGCAGCGTCGCCAAAGGAAACTTAATTTAATTCCATTACTGGATTTTAAAAAAAAAGATAAATAAATAATGCGGAATAAAATCATCCAATGGAATTAGGGCAAATTTTGAAGAGTTGGTTCCACTTATGAGAATGTGTCCAGCAGTCGTCTGCTTGCAGGAAACATTCCTCAGGAAAATAGCGATATACATATAAAAAACTATACCCCATACAACTATATATGTAAAGATGCTGATAGAGCATCTGGTGGAAAATCTATAGTTGTAAATAATAAAATTTTGCAAAGCCAGATACTACTTGACATGGATATACAGGTGGTTGCTGTGTGGGTAACATTGCACAAGTCCGTGGCAATTTACTCCATCTATTTGCCACCAGGCAAGATCATAGTTAAATCTAAACTGTATAACCTAATAAAACAGCTCTCCAAAACATTCATCCTGTTGGCTGACTTTAAGCGTCATCATGGAATATGGGGCAGTAAAAGTACAAATAAAAAATGTGCATATTATTGAAAAAAATATAGATGAAAATTACCATCTGCCTCTACAACAATAAAACCAACACATCTGCAACGGAAACGTATTCAGCACTAGATTTAACTATATGTGATCCGGCAATATTCATGGACTACACATGGAGGGTGCACAATGAAACATGTGGGAGTGACCATTTTTCAATTATTCTGGAAAGCGCAGGACCTCAACTTAAGGAAAGAGTACCATGATGGAATTTGCAGGAAGCCAACTGGGAGCAATTCAAAGAGCGATGTCAAGAAAAACTGACAGCCAATGGCAATATCAATGGAGAAGATCACTCCACTTACTTTAGAGACACTCGTAGAAATAGCTGAAGAGTTTGTGCCAAAGTCATCCACACACCAAACTAAATACAAACACTGGTTTGATAAGAAATGCCTAAAAGCTATCCGGGCATGCCGTGCTGCCCCGAGAAGATTCAATTTGAACCAAGCTAGTGAGAATTTGAATTTGTTTAAAATCAAGAGTCAGGGCTCGGCAAACGATTAAGGAGTCTAAAAGAAATTCATGGAAGGGCTATATATCCAAAATAGATTCAAACACCAAGTCTAAGGTGATATGGAGCATGATGGTAAAGATAACTAGCAAAAACAATGCAAGGATCACGGGGAGAGAAAAAAAGATATATTTAAAGCTTTAGCAAACAGCTTTTCTCAAAATTCTGGCTCCAAGGGTCAGACTGAAATTTTTTTTGAATTTAAAAAACTGAAGAAAAAAAGAAACTAAATTTCAGTTCCAAAAATAGCAAAAGTTATAATTAGCCCTTTACAATGTCGGAGCTCAATGATTCCCTTTCAAAAACCCACAATGTGTGTCTGGATGATATATCCTACAAATTTCAACTGCCATAGGTATCTTCTAAATACCTTCTAGAGATTTATAACAAAATATGGATTAGCGGGAAAATTCCAAATCTCTAGAGGAAAACAGTAATGCCCATACCCAAGCTGGGAAAATACTCTGATCCTTCAAACTATAGACTGATAGCATTAACTAGTTGTCTCTGTAAAGTAATGGAAAGGATGATAAATGGCAGGTTAACATGGTATCTGGAGTCGAGCAATCTGATGTCAGAGCTACAATCTGGTTTCAGGAAAAAAAGAAGTACTACTAACCATTTGATCAGATTGGAGACTTTTATTAGAGAGGCATTCATTAAAAAGGAGTACCTGGTTGCAATCGTTTTTGATTTGGAGAAGACATATGACACCACCTTGAAGTATGGTATGATGAAAGACCTTTGAGACCTCAAATTAAAAGGCAGAATGACCCTTTTTATCCAAAATTTCTTGGAAAACAAATTTTAAAGTGAGAGTGAAACTTTGTGTGTGTGTGTGTGTGTTTTTTAATTTAAAAAAAATCTTTTTATCAATGCCGGCGTGTCTCAAGAATCTATTTTTTGGCCCAATCCTCTTCCTGATCTTCATCAATGATCTTCCAAATTTTATTCTGAGATCATTTATTTCCATCTATGCAGACAACTCAACTGTATATGGCAACACTTCGAAGAGCATTGGTGATCAAGGTCTTGCTGATTCTCTCTTCTGACCGTAAGCATGTGGTGCAATGGGCTTGTTACTCTTAACACCTTTAAAACCAAGCTTATTTCCTTTCACTACCAACACTCAGATCCTCATTTTGCCTCAGTTGAAATGAATGTTTTTCTCCTTAAAGAAGCTTCTTGCTTTGATTAGGATCGATTTTCACTCCAAACCTAAAATGGAAGGCTTGCATCGTCAAATCTGTTGCTAAAGTTGCTAGAAAAATAGTTGGATCATTCCACCGCACCAGTAAGTACCCCTCACTACTGATGCAATCCTCTACCTGTATAAGAGTTAGATACAATCTAAGATGGATTATTGCTCTCACATCTGAGGAGGTGTTGCTCAGAGCACTCTTTCTTGCCTTGACAGAGTACAAAATCGACTTTGTAGTCTAATGGGGATGATCTCTTCTCTTCCATACAGCTCCTTTTTCACAGAAGAGACATTGCTAGCCTTTCTCTATTATTTCGATGGAAAGTTCTTGACTGAGCTCAAATCTCGGGTTTCTTCCTGTAAAACATTCACAGCAAATCTCGTCTTGTTACCATCATAGCAAAGAACTTTCCTTTTCTTCCCCTGTCTACTTAAAACCAAAAAGAATTTCCATTAGCAGAGTTTCTTTATGAGAACTTTCCATCTATGGAATACATTACCACGGGACTGCTTCCCTGCAGACTACAACATGGTAGTCTTCTCATTCAGCATCGGCCAGGTTCAAAATTAAGTGACATGTTGGTAACATTGAGAGACAAATCCCATAGGTTTGACCATTTCCAGACTTGATGGAAACATCTACAGAGATGTTCAAAGTCACTTCTGAGAGCAATTATCTTGACGTCAATAGCAAAAAAAAAAAAGGACCTTTTGGGAGATGATCTCAGGCAATTCAATGACGAACACCAGGAGCAGCAAGAGACCCAGTACCTAGCCTTGGCGGATGCCACTAACCACATTAAAGATACCATGCAGAAAGCCATTGACCTGCACCTGCAAGTTACGGCCAGTAAGGAAGGCTCTGATTCATCTCACCACATATGGTTGAAAGCCATAGGCCTGGAGCTTGTAGAGCAGAAGTCTATGATTCACTGAATCAAAGCCCTGTGCAAAGTCAAGAAAGACAATGTCTGCTGCATCATCATCCTCCATAATCAAGAGATTTGTTAAGCGGGATCTCTTCAGTACTAAGCTTTTGCAGTTTTCAGATAGCTATAGTCATCAATAAAATAAGGGAAGAATCACTTTACTTTATATATAAAATTATTGAATTAAAATAGGATGATATTTTAATTATGAAAGCATCTTATTTTCCTATTGAGTTATGAAAACGGTTATTTGAAAAGAAAAAATATCTAAAACAGAAAAAAAATGACAGTTGTAAGGTGATTATATCCTGCTTATTGCATTGCCTGCTTCAATTTCATGGGTTCAAAGTAAATTTTAGAAATTATTTTCTTTTAGCATCTGTTATTTTGATGGCATAACAAATGTGATGATATGGGTAATATTAAATCTCTGGAAAAATTACACATTATTTTTGAATGCCCCATGAATTTTTTTCTATATCCTTTTGTGAATATCTCAGCGTTAGACAAACATTATTCATGTTAAATATCAATATAAAGAGGCAAACTTTTACATTTTTTTTTTTAAATAGTTATTTTTTTTATTATGGTTTATTATTTATTTTTTAAAACAGTATTCAAATTTATAAATTGTTTGTATACACAATCACAAGGTGTAATAAGAAAATTGTTTTAAAAAAAAAGGCAAATCAATGGACAAATTGTTGAACAAGTCTTCATGTATGAGTTGCCAATTTTTCTTTTTCATATTTTAGTTTTTTGTGATTTGTTATTTTGAAGTAATAGCTGAAATGTGAATGCCAATTTTAAAAAAGTGCTTGATCTTCACGATCTATTTCAATATATTTAGCTGCAGACTTGCTCAATTTTCTGAAGACTAATGTTACTTGAAATTTTTATTGTAAAAATCCTGGAGTTGTTACAATATAGGTGTTTTACTAATTTGAGACAAGTAGAAAACCTGAATAAGACTGACTCAATAACTCTATTGTCTGGGACCAAGTAGATGCTTGTTGCATAGGAATACTCTTAAAGAAAAGAGAGCAGAGTTGTGATCCTAGTGGCCAAATAGCAGACGACCGTGGTATTTAAATGGTCATGTGAGTTACAGCACTTTACTTTGGCCCCTGCTTTAATCAACCAGCCTATGAAGTAGTTCTCATAGCACCTGTACAATATTATCCAACCTCCAATCTTGCTTAAACTCACCTTCAATAATATTGTATGCCCCCAATGTTTCCATGTACTCAGATTTGAGTATAGCATCTTCAATATTCCTGTTGTGCCGATGCAAATGTTTTTCTCTCTTGATATGACCTACCAGGTTCCAAGACCTGTTGGAAACATGATCGCAAAATTTACAAATGAAACCCTAACTAGTGAAACACTTAACTCAAAAACTTTTACAACAGAAATTTTATCATCTTGGAACTAGTGACAAAAATGATATCTTCTTAATCATCTCATCAGAAAATCATCTCGTCCAAAATTAGCCTGATAAGAAATTAACAATGAACTAAAATTGTAAATTAAAGGAAAATAGAAAAATGAAGAAAAAATCCAAGCTAATACATACATGATGGCTTTTGGAAAAACTACAATTTCTAAAGAATGAAAGATGGTACAAAAGTGTAAGAATTGAGTAGTTCATATTGATGAATCTCCTTGGATATAAGTTCCAACAATATGGATACCAAAAAGTTTAATGGTAGAATATGGGAAAAATAAAGAGATGATGACCACGAAATACAGCAGAAATATTTCTATTCCTAAGTTTAACTCAAAGAAGTATTGAAAGGAGAAAAATGCAGTTACCATTTTCATTTCTTTTATATCAGAATTGTTGTTTGCAATTGGCTCAATTTTTGAACGTCTTTAAAATTGTCTATTTTTAGAATATCATATGATGAGTTACATTTTGTAATTCTGTCTAGGGTTAAAGCATTTTTCTACAACAATGTGCCAATGCCAATGGTTTCATCACGTTTGACACCTTATAAATTTCATACCCATAACATTTTCAATACAAATAAACAATTTTGGTTACCTTTGTTCTAAATATAGGACTGTAAAATTCTTTTTTTTTTATTTACAATTTTTTTTTACTGCTGAAAAAAATTAAATACTGGATTATTATTTATTTTTAATTTTAGATAAATCTAATCAAATGAATGATATTACAATATGCTATGTTAAGCCACTTTATTAATAAAAAACATAACATCTAAGATAGATTTTTTTTTACGAGTATCAAATTATTTTTAAGTACACGGTAGAAATTTAATAGGACATACTTGATTAAATAATAGTTAGAAATTAGCATTTTAATAGTATTTTTTCAAGCTTCTGCTATATGAAAACATTGAAACGTAATTTTGTATTTGTCATTTGAAATAGGTGTATATACAAGTTTTATTGTAATCATTAGACAACTTCTACATTTTCTTAATAATTTTTTCTTTTTCAGTCTATGATGTCTCGAGCAAACAGTCATTTAGCAAACTTGATGCCTGGTTAAATGAGTTAGAAACATTTGCCACAAAGCATGACTTGGTCAAAATGCTTGTTGGAAATAAGATTGACAAAGTGAGTATTATGGTTTAAAATATTTCAGAATTGTTTTTGTTATTCCTTTTATTCTATTTTTACCTTTGATCTTTTCTTTTTTCCCAAATAGTTTTCATAAAACTTGATATTACATGAACAAGAATACCAAAATAACATTGATACGAATATATATACATTGTATACTTGTGTATAGATGTTAATAAAGAATGTAATTAAAGATTGTTGGACCATATCACACGGTTTAAGTACATACTAGTATACATATTGTGTGAATATAGTGACCTTTAGAAATGAAGAATGCGAATATTATATTTTTCTCTAACCAATGTATATAATAATGTATATCAATCCTCATTTTTAAATTTTATTTAAGCTTTACCTACACAACTATACAATTTATCTATAAAATTGAAAATTCAAATAGTATCACTGATGCAGACCTTATTAAATAATAATGACTATGTCCATATGATATTAATTAAAAATGTGTATTATTGGCTTTCCTACTTCCTCCTTTAAATAGTAAATCTATGATAAAAAAGGCAAATAAAAAGTGTTCTTAATCTGTATGAGTGAAGTTGCTTTTTATGGCCCATCTGAAAAATAACATTAATTTTAAGGAGATTAATATGTTGTCAGATTTTTGTATAAGCCAAAACTGAGAATGTGACTAACAAATATTTTCAAATACTATCCTAATGTATTTAATGTACAAAATACTGTTTCACATGGATTTAATATCAACAATACCCCTCCCCCCCCCATTTTTTTTTCTTTTAGATCTCCTTGTCGATTATTATGAGTATTACATCCTATAAAAAAACTACCAGTATAAATTCTTGCTGAACTACAAACGAATGTTCTCATCCTTATAAAATGTTTACCCCCCGCCCCGACAAAAAAAAAACAGCTAAATTAACCTCACCATAAAATTCAAGTGACATTATTCAATTAATTGTAAATATTGGCTTTCAAAACTACTTTATATATGAACCAAAAAAATGAGTCATTCTCAACTAAATAATGATCATCAAAATAATCTTTAATTTTATTGTAATCCGATGCTTTAATGACAAACAAAATGAAAAATAAATATCATTTAAAGATGATGATAATAATAAAAACCTGTGATTAATTATTTATCGTAAAAAAAATTCCAAATACTTAGTTATTACTGATAAACTCTTATAATGACCTAAGTCCCTCTATAAGTGTAGTGGGGGGGGGGGGGGTGCATGACTGACATAATGAATCGCTATGCCAAATTCTAATCCTACCGGATCTATTGTTAAATTAACACTAATACTGTTCGAAAGTTATAACAAGTTCTGAGTAAAAATGTTAATTTGTGTTTAACTAATTGTATACAATGAATTATTTCCAATAATAAGTATTGTGCTTCGGCATAAAATCACTCTAAAATGGTTGATATACCATAAACAGACAAACCCAACCCAAGTATTGTTTGTCAGCTCACTTTTTCTCCATTAGAGATTTTGTATCTCTGCATATCTTATATAAGATTCACAATAACATCTTCCTCTCTTAGCTATTTATCAGAACAGACTTCTATTAAGAAAATTTTCATTAAAATAAATGCAAAAATCTTACCAATCTGATGCCGGCTCGTAGATGATACTAAAATACTTTTGCAAAGCAGTTGCAATAAAAGATAATAGATTTTAGAAACAATCTTTATAAAAATTAAATAACCTTCCATTTATGGAGTTGTGTCAAATTAGAATCATTCATTTGAGAATGGATGCCATCAAAGATGATATAACAAATATCCTCTTTAATGACATCCATAAAATTTAGATTTAAAACCACATTCCAAAGTCACAAATCGAATGAAACTTTTCTTCAGTCTTTAAAATGCACCGATATGAAAGATCGAATCAGTCAATATGAATTTCAGCTAATTTTGGACTGGAAATATTCAAATGATGTCTGCTATTTTAAATACATTTGTAAAGAAACAATGGTTAATTAAATAATATATAGGTTACTAATATCATAAATAAAAATGAATACAAAAAAAAATTGTTTAAAAGAGATATATCTCCTACAAAAAAGCTGCAGGCAAGTTGGCTGAGACATTTGGTTATTACTAAGGTCCAATGTTCAAACCTTGAGCTTGATGTGTTCACTGCATCTAGCCACACTGATGTGTCTTCATAAGACGAAACACGTGTCTATGGATAATGGTGCCTAGATGCCTGGCAAAACAAAAAACATCTTAGAACTTTCTACAAATACTGACTTCAGTTCACCAAGTACAAAAATCTAACTGTTGACCTCGTCATAAAATGCTAGGCAAAAATCTCCCCTTTTTACTTATTTCTTTTTAAGAATTCTCCACCTCTCTCTATAAGTAAAGCATGATAATATTACTTAGTCACTCACAAATCCTCCCACCCACCTCAGTGGGGAGAGAAAAGGATTTGAAATATCAGTTTTAGACTGCAGCCCCAAAGGAGGATCATGTCGGTCTCCAGGCTACCGGGAGCGAAAATTTGCGTTTCTACAAAACTCTTACCGATAAACTCAAATAACCAATGTTATTCCATTTTTATCTTTCCACTTTAAGGGAACGCATTTTTCAGGAAGAATTATATTTCTATTTTTTCATTGACCCCATCCAAAATACTGTCTTTTCACCCCTAAAAATAATATACATATTTGACATGAACTTTTTCACTCTCAAGACATTTTTCACCACTTAAAAATGTTATATATTATACACACTTGCTTTATACACGCATGCATATGAAACTCCAGAATTTTTTATGTGTTAATGCATTTTCATTGTGTCAGCTCTGCTTCACATTTGAATTTATAAATCCCTACTAAGAAATCTCATGCTACTTAGCATAAAAAGACTGTCAGAAACTTTTTAAGACAAGTTGTATTTTTGTGAAACCCTTGTTTTCATCGACTATTTTTATGGACCTTCGATCCACACGCATGCTCTCTGCATTATATTTTCTATTCGTATTCATATTCTTGTTATGTTGATATGTTTATATCTTCTAAAATAAACTTGAATAAGAATACATTCTTATTCATATAAAAGCCTTCTCTACTCGTTTTCTTATCACATTTCTTTGTGTTGTAGATTACCCCACAGTCTGTGACAATAACAATATATTCTCTCTCTCTCTTTCTCTTTCATCCCGAAAAAGATAATGACCGAAATCTCTCTTGATAGGTTTACAAATTTCATGACTAAATTCCTCATAGAGGAGTGGTAACAAACTTTTTTAAAAAACGGGGAGGGGGGGGGGTAAAAAAGTTACGAAAATGGCTTTTTAATGGCGTTAACATTTTTATCAGTTTATTTGCTCACTACTCTTCAAATATATCATGTAGATTATTATTTATTAATGCATGTGAAAAGATGGTCAGTGGGTATTGCTAATTAAAGCCTTCTCATTTCTTTCTCCTTTTTTTTTTTTTTTAAAAGATCACCAAAATTTACGACATAACTGTCTGTCAATCTCATACAAATCAACTTCCGGTCAAATAGAGCAACCAAATACAGATTGTTTCAAATTTTTCTGTTTTATCATTGGTCAACCAGTCAAAGCCTCCAATATATGCTTGTGAGAGTAGCATCCATTCAAGCCACTCTATGGGGTCTTTGTCTATTAAGGATCCCAGTAGGCTTTTTATTTTGACAGGTGGCCTGATTATTTGATGTGGGACAATGTACCCAGTGACCTGATCAAAATATTTCACCAGTCATCTGTTAAATTTCAAAACATGTTTTGTTTTAAAAATGTCAATCTTATCTGATGCAGTGACCTTTTGACTTGGATACCTGTTTGTTCAGAAGAGCAGCATGACCGTTTAAATCATAATTTCAGTTTTATTCGGTGCAGTGATCTTTCAAATTGTAACTCAAACTGACATGTTTATGTTAGAAATTATATTTTTCCTAATAAAAAAAACTACTAGTCTTGTTAATAAGCACCAATAAAATACCTCATTGTGTCACTCTCTCTCTCACACACGTATGCATATTTAATGTTTTTTATTATTGTATGTCATTTTTGTTGCATCTTTCATTATCTTTGTATAATATGAATCTTTGATAACATTTTATAATTTTAGTCACCTATTTAAATTTTTATAATGGAATTTATAAATATCAAATTATAATTTTCAGTTGTTTTTTTTTTTGTAGACAGATTTAATAATATAAAAGATTAGAAAAAAATGTAGAATTTTTACTGAAAATGTTTTATACAAAGTATTTTTAAGGTAAATTGTGTGGATTAACCAATAAATAATATTTACTTATTATTTCACTGTTTTTCTTTCCATTTGTTATTGTATATAACATTTCTAACAGTTAATAACGTAACATGACAATACTATTTTATTGCTATTAACTCATCAGCCATCTTCTAAATTATTGTGACAGGAAAGGAGGGAAGTTAGTAAAGAGGAAGGCTTAAAGTTTGCCCGCAAACATCGAATGCTCTTCATTGAAGCCAGTGCCAAAACCAAAGAAGGTGTACAATATGCATTCGAAGAATTGGTTGAAAAGGTACAGTTGCATAATTCTGTTTATTTTTATCTTTGCAAATTATACTCATTTGTGATGCCACTGCAAAATAAATGTTCAGATTTTATATAATTTGTAAACACTTGTTGAGATGTTTAAATGAAATTTTTATATTTAAGACTGTATTATAATTTAACTTTTATATGATTCATGTTTTTGATTGAAAATTAACTAAATCAAACAAAATAATATTTAATGAATTTTAATTGTTTATTCTTTTTTCAATTACTCGCTTATATATTTGAAACTATTGTTTATACATACAATCTCATCTCGGTATACATAAGGCAAACATCTGTGTGTATGTATGTCTCGCTAAAACTTGAAAATACACAACAAACACCCACAAAGTAGGTATTATTTTAACCGGCATAACCCCGGGAAAATAATATCGAAAAATTACAAAAAAAGTTTCATTTTGGGGGGGTCAAATGGCCATTTTTTTATTTTTTTTTGTTTAATATGATTACAATTTTTAATGTTATCTTGCGCACATGACATCATAGTGATAGGTTTGAATAATGTTTTTACACCGTCACATTATTATTGTTTATTTTTATTACGTTTCTCTTTGGACTATTGTCCTTATCAAAGGGAGGGGGGAATCAGAAAGAGTGATTTTAGTAGAACTCTGAAGGCCTTCATTTTATATTTATAGAAGCAATTACTTGACGTTGTACGGGAATAAGACAATACAATGTTAAGAAACGTTCTATTGTCATTGTTATCCTTCTGGCCAGTACTAAATGGGTGACGATTTAGGAAGACCAAGAGCAGTACAATCGAAGTTAAGCAACTCATATCCTGGCCAGTACTAAATAGATGACTATTTGGTAAGACCAGGTTGCCCAGGATAAACAACTTTACACTCTTATCTTATAATAATATTGTATACAAAAAAAGGTATTCAGCGTTGTCCGGGAATAATAATAATAATAATAATAATACTAATAATAATACATATCTTATGGCAAAAGTGCTCAATACAATAGATAGAGCTGGTGTGTTTAAACACAGCATTGCCTCGGACAAAGAACTTTACCGTTTTTTTATGATGTTGTATACAAGAAAAATTATTGGTGTTCGAGAGTCATAAAAATAATATAGTATTACTACTGTTAAGTTGTATATCTTATGGCAAAAGTGCTCAATACAATAGATAGAACAGCTGTGTTTAAACACAGTGTTACCCGGGATAAAGAATTGTCACTCGCCAACCGCACCATTTCTGAACATTAGTCTGCAGTGAAGCAAGGGTTGCTCAATTCCTAGCCGCAGCTCTTCATTCAATTTTCTTTATCATTCAATTTTTTTTTTTTCAGAAACTTTTTTTCTACTCAGCATTGTTCTTGAGCAATAAAATTATCATTAACATTACTGTATTATATTGGGGGGGGGGGGGTAACAGAATCTACTTTGACTTATCCAGGAGCAATAAATGTAAATTACAGTATTACATTTAAATCTCTTTGGACTATTTTCATTATCACCATCATTTCTCTTCATATTATTGTGAAAGCAGGTAGGGGGAAACGGAATTACCTGGCATCAAGAATTTCATTGTGTCTTGTTCTACTCGGCGTTGTCCAGGAGCAATAAATGTAAGATTACAGTCTTACATTTAAAAGAGATAGCTCCAGTAAATGAATTACATTATAATTTTAATTTTCAACACATTAAAACAGGAGAAGAATGAGCTGGGTGGGGGAGAAAGAGGGTTGAAGAGAGGGACTGAAAATAGGGGAGAAAGAAAAAGAGAGAAAAATAAAGAGACGGCTAGAGAAGGAGAGAGATAGATGTTTTAATATAAAAAATGTTACACGCGCTATTTAACTCCTTCTATTTTGTTTTTTATGGCCCCGGGTAGCCCTAAAAGTTATAGAATAAAATTAAAAGCTAATGATACAGGATGTTTTATTAAAACAGACTTTTAAAACAGTTTATGAAATGGGATGGGCAGTTTTCATTACACATCTCTTACAAATAGAGATTTGTCAATTGTCTAAAGCCGAAACTATGCTATTGCTTATACGATTGTACCTCTATTAAGTATCTCAAAGTGGCCTGTTTATGCTGCCAAAACAGGTAAAAAAAAGTGAAATTTTCGTTAAATATAAGTTATGATATCTCAATGAGAGAGAATATGTAAGTCTCTCTCTCTCTCGCACTTTCTTTGTCTCTCTCTCTCTCGCACTTTCTTTGTCTCTCTCTCTGTCGCACTTTCTTTGTCTCTCTCTCTCTCGCACTTTCTTTGTCTCTCTCTCTCTCGCACTTTCTTTGTCTCTCTCTCTCTCTCGCACTTTCTTTGTCTCTCTCTCTCTCTCTCCTGCACTTTCTTTGTCTCTCTCTCTCTCCTGCACTTTCTTTGTCTCTCTCTCTCTCCTGCACTTTCTTTGTCTCTCTCTCTCTCCTGCACTTTCTTTGTCTCTCTCTCTCTCCTGCACTTTCTTTGTCTCTCTCTCTCTCTCACACGTTCTTTGTCTCTCTCTCTCTCTCTCACACGTTCTTTGTCTCTCTCTCTCTCTCTCGTACGTTCTTTG